>BSBM01000483.1:1387500-1860000 GCA_027924585.1 Larix kaempferi
TTCACACAAGTCTGTTTATCACAAAAGATACCAGTAGCATCCAACGAGAGATCAAATAACTCAGATAGTAGCTTCCGTAGCCATACTGCCTCACAACTAGTTGAACAGGCTGCAACATACTCTGCCTCAGCTGTACTCAGTGCTACGCAGGACTGCTTCCTACTGAACCAAGAGATCACACTTGATCCCATACTGAAGCAGCACACAGATGTGCTCTTCCTATCTATAGCACTGCCTGCCCAATCTGAATCAACATAACCCTGCAGGTTAAACTTTTGATTCGCTTCATACTTGAGCCCATAATCCACTATACCTTTCCGGTACCTCAGAATATGATTTACAGCAACCAGGTGAACACTCCTCGGATTTGTCAGGAACTGGCTCAATGTGTTCACCGCAAAGCAAATATCTAGTCTCATGTTCGTCAGGTACATCAAGGACCCAATCATCTGGTGATACATAGTGACATCAACTGGTTCAGATGAAGCATCACACAGAAGCTTCAGGTTCGATGCCATAGCCTCGAAGTCCATCATCTCGAACCTCTTCAGGATCTCTACTGCATACTTCCCTTGTCCAAGGAAGATTCCATCTGCACTCTGCCACACCTCCATACCTAGAAAGTGGTGCATCATACCCAAGTTATGCACATATATGACTCCCTGTCATGTGTCTCAGAACCAAGTGGTTGCTCCACATACACTTCTTCTTCAACTACACCATTCAAGAAAGCTGTCTTGAAATCCATCTGGTGTATCTTCTATTTCATCACTTTTATATTTCTCTATGCTGCCATTTGCAGCATGCTTGATCTTGATAGATCCATATGGAAGTCATAAAAAACTTCCCTTCATGTCTTGGGACTACATCCCAAACATCATTCTTCATGATCGACGGATCATGGCATTCTTCCCATATCCTAGGAACTTCAATATCTTCAATAGATAATTTTGTTGCTGAACAAATGTTGTAGTTCTTCTTTTGTAGGTGATGGCATATGATCTTTCCTACACAACAAGTTAAATTGCATGATTAGAAAACATCTCATAGTTTTCAGAACAAATTCTTACACATAAAGAAATATGTCATACAGTCATGCAATTATCTTAGCCAATGCTTTAATACAACATTTATCCATATCCCATAACTTTCTAGATTCCTTCCAATCTCCACTAGAACATTGTTAAGAGTGTGCACAACTCCCAACATGTCAGCAAAGAGGTTTCATTCTAGATAAGTAGCAATGGAATGTTGTACAGTGCCATAGGCCACTTACCCATGCATATTAGTAGTATACTATTCATCAATGCAACTATTCTAATATGCATAATACATAACCTAATTGTAGGAACATCAGTATATACATTATTGAACAATATTATTTAAACAATAAAATATGCAAGTAATGACAATTCAAATAATTATCTTTGTTTGTTTGTTGGGTTGACTCCCTCTTAGTCTTTGCTTCTTTTCTACAACTTCATTCTTATGTGGATTGTGAGAAGTGGTCAACTCCCTCTGAATATCTTCATCCTTGCAGAAACTACTGAAGTGTGCTCATTTTCTTTCTTGTAGGAACAACTAGAGTGTGCTCCCTCTTGATCTTTGCTTCTTGGATTACCTGTACTTGAACTTACATCCATCCTTGATCACTATGCATGCTTATTAGTATCATCATTGTGTTATCCTTGAGGTCTCATACATATTCACACATTTATTAGTATAATCTTAATACTATCAAAACACAATAATCTTAAACATGTATAGTCATGATCATTCACAGATAATAAACATTAGTATTCAAGGTTTCAGGGAAGTCTTCTTTTACTCATACATATTCTTATTTGATCATAGGACTCTTCTGGTCAGTTGAATCATCAATCAAGATAAAAGATATAATATGCATAAAACCCGTGATTAATCAAACCTATACCTTCATGATTCTTCTGGTTAGTCATATCATCAATTATGGTAAGAAACATAATATGCATACAACCATGATTATTCAAACCTATTACTTCATGAATAATCATTATCAACAACACAACAATATAAGATCCTAACACAAGGTAGGATTCTAGCTTGATATAGGAAAAAAATACCTGGATTAGCATGCTAGCTAGTTATGTCTAACATACCCGCATAATGTCTTATGGTTCTCTTCAGTGACTTGTGCTAGTAACCTGCATATCTCATAAGTTAACCATTGTAGAACCAAGTTATACATACCTTGAAAGTAGATCTTCTATTTGATCCATGACAATGGATGAATCTTTGTCTTCATGTCACCATGAGCATATGTTCTTGAAGTAGAACATGATTTGACTTTCTTGGTGTACCTTTTGTGTTAGCAAACAACATAAACCTCGTACAACATCACAATGCATTAGTACAATTATAAGTGTCAAAATCTTAATCAATGAATATCTTCTATTAATTTGATACGACAAGTCCAGTAATTAATCAAGATTGTACTATAATGATATGAAGACAAACATATGATAAACTTAACCATGAAACATACCTGTAAGCCATACCTGTCAAGATTTATTGTAATCTTCTTATGGAAGGCCTTAGCCTCATCTCCCTCTGAGACAAGAACTTCTTCACTTATGCAGGTGACCAATCCATCTTCTTCTAGGATCAACCCAATCCACTTGATTTGCAAGAACTAGACCTGGAGCTGGATTAGGGTTTGTCAAAGAAACCCCAAAAATTCAAACTTTGAATTTCAAACTTCCGGAAGGATAGAAATATGCACCTTGATGAGCTGATCAAGTTGGTATATTCAAAATTTGAAAACTGCAAAGTTTCACCCCTCAAAATTGCCTTCTAGATTTTTGGATTCACTAGGAGGACCCTGAATTAGCGTTTGAGTTTCCCAGAGCTTCACCCAACCAAAATATTTGATTCAAAAATTTAAGCTTCGATTTTTTTGAGGAGCTTCCAGCCGTGGTCACAGATTTCCAAAATTCCAATTTTTGCAGAAGCCCTAATTTTCCATCTTTCCGATCAAAGTCCCGAACTGGGGTTTGATCAAGCCCGGCCTTCTGCCCAACCAAAAAAATCTGATCTTGGTCTCTAAATTTCGATTTTCATGAGTAGCATCCAGCCGTGGTCTCCGATTACAAAAATTCCAACTTTCTTCGAAGCCCTAAATTCCGGAAGCCATGAATGAAGGTACTCAAAAATAATTCTGTTTTGACAGAAATATGTACCTGATTGTTTCTGGTGTAACTCTGAACTTTTTGATCCACAGGGTCTGAAATTTTTTTTTGAGATAAACTGACCTGTTATCTTTCCATCCCAACAGGTTTGACATCAATTGGATTCTCTAAGAGAGAGTTATGTGAAGTGTCACAACATGACCTATTTATGGGATAATACAGGAGAGAGAACTTGTACGGAGTGCCACGTGTCACTATTTCAACTTCAGCCTCTGAAAATTTTTTCTGAGATAGTCCGACCTGTTATCTTTCCATCCTGATAGGTCTGAACTCAATTGGATTCTCTGAGAGATAGTTATTCCAAGTGTCACAACGTGACCTGTTTATGGGATAATACAGGAGAGCGAACTTGTACACCATGCCACATGTCACTGGTTCAACTTTGGCCTCTGAAAATTTTTCCTGAGATAGTGCAGTCTGTGTACTACCTGTCACTTTTTATGAAATTTCATTTGGAGTTTCCTAGCCCAGGTTATGACCCTTTTCCCAAGCTTACCTGAGTTTGACTCAGATCTGGAATAGGAAGAAACCCTATATTGTACAGATCATAAATCAGAAAGCACAACGAATTAGAGGTTTTCCTTTAGACACAAGGTACATGGGATCTGATCTTCGACCTGTAAAAGTTTCAGATCCGAAAACTTTGCCAAAACGGATTTATAGTGAAAGTGCTACGATGACTGGTTTTTGCTATATCAAGCCCTAGCATCGTAAATGCAACAAGTGTCATACATGCCATATCATGCCTTCTTTCAGGCTCGCTCTGATACCATGTTAAATTTTCAGAATTTACTTCAATCTGATATAGGATCTTAACTGAGAGAACAACATGTACAGCAAATCTACAGCATATCAATCATGGACACAATAATGCAAGCACACAAGAGACACAGAGTTTACTTGGGGAAAACCATAAAGGTGAAAAACCTAATAATCCTCAGAGATAGATAGAGCAATGATACAACCAGAATACAAAAGATAGTCTTCTCCTAGTAGCAGAGCCTCCTCCTTCACAAGTGCGCCACTCTCCCAAGTGTGAGTGAGAGAATAGAATGTGTAAAATGAGAGAGACACACTCTCTATTTATACACTAACTTGACTTGACCTTTACTCAACTAGGTCAACCTCAACTTAACCACTTAACATAATGCTGACTGGGCCGACCCCCACTAGGGTGGTCTAATAACCTTTTGACCCACATGGTCGACCCCCAATAGGGTGGTCTAATAACCCTTTGACCCACATGACTTATACAGGGCCGACCCCAACAAGGTGGTCTAATAACCCATCAAGTATAAGTTATGACACTTACAATATAAATGACGACACTTCCGTATAGAGGAATAATAACATCTCTATAGGAATACAATATGCATATATGTGAAATACATTGCGAAGTTACATATACATAAACATGAAGCTCCACAGTACTTCGCTCACTTGAATCACAAAAACAATGAAAAATAGTCCACCGAACAAAAAAAACATCCACAAACCATCGCTGGTATGGCAAACATGTCGGAATGGTTGGATATTTATAAATTTTAAAAGTTAAAAAGTCAAACCGACATCGGATATCTGACGACTCTAACCTAGTTACCTTTGGGAAAAATCCATCGGATATCCGACTTCTTCAGGTTTGAAATGGCGTCGGTTATCCAACATCTCAGGCATCGGATACCCTCATAGGCATAAGATATTCATAGCGCCGTCGGATATCCTACGGGCCTCGTCGGATATTCAAAATGACATCGGATCTCCGATGGACACCTCACGAAATTTTAAAAAAAAAAGTAATTTTGAAAGAAAAATCTGATGACAGTCCTTTTCATCGGAGGTCATCAGATTTGCTCATCAAATTTTGGGTTCAAATCTACTAGTGTACCCTAATGGGATTGTAATCCTAGACCCCATAAACTTGATAAAATATACGTATTTTTGTAACCCACTGACATATAAAGTGCATATAATTATAAACTCCTGAAATGTGTGTTTCTCGAGTCTACAAGTACTCTTTAAGCACACTAATAGTCCTCCTGATCTTTCCCATGCATATTTCTACAAAACCCCACTGTTTTAACATTTTTCCAAGATTATACATAACATCTCTACTATTCACCACAATTTCTTGAAAAAACCGTTATCCAACTTATACTTATGGATTCTCCTTTTGTGTGTATTTTTCTTCAAGGGAGACCCTATTTCCCAAATGCTTATTGATAAACCAGTCATCTCTTACCCCACTTGGAGGCATTCTTTTCTCCATATGCCTCTTTAATGGACTTCTACTTTCCTTGAAAACTTCTTACTATAACTTCATTTTTTCCACTTATAGATGATATTTTCTACTTATAACTCTATGGGAATTATTCTTGCAATATAATTCTAACTAGCCTTTGCAAAGCTCCTTTATCTCTCTATTCCTACCTCTATGGAGGAACATGGAAGGTAAATTTATTTTGATGAGGGTAAACCTTTTATGTTTTATGACGAGGATGAACCTAAGATTTCGATTGAATTATAGACTGTCTAATTTTTATTATATATAATAATGTATAATCCTTCATAGGTGGACTCTAATAAGATAGTTTGAATACCTTCAACTTCTTCTATATTTCAAACTCCATCCACCATTCCATATCTCTTACAGCATAATAAATATCCAAATATGGGAAGAGATATAGATTTGAGGCTTCCATAATTCCTTTCGTATCATATTTATGCTTAATTCCATGCTTATTTAAAATTACAATGTATGAGAAGGGTTTTGACACTTACCTTGTGATTGTTGATCCTCTTGGGATCTAGGGGTATTTCCATTGGTGTCTTCCTCACTTCCCATATACAATGCTATCTTATTCAAATCCATTACTCCTTACTACCATAAGAGGTATTTTCAATACTAAGATGATTCAAGCTTTCGCAGTTATATGAATACTCCATGATATTCTGGATTTTACTGCGTTAAGAATTTGAAATGGATGTTTTGAGCATAAACCCTGCTCATATCCAAGGAGGCAGAAATAACAAGAAGTTTATGAAAAACCCACCATGAGAATTTTTTTATTTCTATATGCAAAGAAAAGAAAGAAATTTATAATGAAGAGAAATAAATATAGACATTAATATGAGGGGTAAGGAAGTCAAAGTTGTTAGGTCAAAAATAATAAACTATATTTGAATTTAAAATTAAATTAATTTAAATTTAAAAAGATTAAGATTGAGAGATGAATAAGTTATTATTTTTAAATGATTAAGGTGTAAGTTAAATTAAGAAAAGAAACTGAATTAGAGAGATTTTTAGATTGAATTTAATTAAAACAAAATTCCAATAAGTTTTGAACTATTTATTTAAAGAAGAGAGGAAGAAGAAATAAGGGAAAAAAAGTAATAGTAATAAGTAGTTAATAATAATAATAAGGAAAAAATAAGTAATAGTAACAAGTAGTTAACAACAACATTAATAATAAAAATAAAAATGAATAAGGGTAAATTAGGGCAAGGTAAATAAATAAATATTAAATTAAGTGTCAGAACCCTATTTTTTCCAATTAATTTTATTTTATTTAATTCATTTATTATATTTAATTTCCTTTTGTAAACAAAAGTATGAATCCTAACTCTAATGCTTAACCTTTCAAGCTTGATATTTTTTATGTTTCAGGGTCTTTGGATTTATGATTACGACAACAAGAACATACCATGCCATTCTAGAAAACACCATGGTGTTGTGAGTTAAAACATGAAGTAGCACTTATACATTAAGTGCTAGGAAAAAGACCCATAAGGAAAATATTTGATACCATTGCTTGACATTAAAGTGTGTTGGAAAGGTCTTATGGTTTCGAACTCACTATGGTTCGACCTTGGAACAATTTATATACATATCCTTTGACAATGCTTAAGGTTTTTACCTTGGATAGTTTGATCATTGGAAAAACATGCACTTGACATCGAGCCATGATTTTAAGCTTGGATTAGTTGATCAAATTAAACACATGCATTGTTGATAGTGTGGTTGTGGTTTAAGACTGGGCCATGTGATAGCATTTAATTAGACCACATAGACCTTTGTGCCTATGTCCTACCTGGACACAAGGCTTGATCCACATCGTCAGATGCATTTTCTTGGAATTATACTTGTCTTTTTAACCGTGATCATTAACCTCTATGTTTATTCGGACAAGTTTTGGTGCCTATGTGATATCCCCAAATAAAACAATTCAATTTTGTTGATGTAATTATTTGATTAAGTTATTAGTCAATAGCTATTTGGTTAAAGAATGATTTGGCCAGTTTTGAAAATGGCGAAGAGTCTGCTTATGGATAGATGTAAGAAAAATGTTTTGAGTTAATAAAAGAAATGGATTTGGTGAGGACAACCATGCTGAAATAGGTGATTGTGCATCTCAAGGGTGGGGGAACAAGAAGAGTTAAACTTGAACAAGTGTCAAAAGTGAATTAATGGCACTGGATGCACTCCCTTAAGAGTAGGGATCATAACAAGCACAAGATTCGGGAGGAATCAGCTGTTTGCAAAAGACCTAGGAAATAAACAATCAGAGGACATATGTGTAAGGTAGGACACTGCTTAGCATGTCTTGGAGATGAAATGATTTGCTGTGTGAGCACAATGGTGTTAGGAAAAATGATTTGATGTGTGAGAACAATGGTGTTAGGGAAAATGATTTGGTGTGTGAACACCTTGTGTTAGGCAAAAGTGAACTGAAACTTGACAAAGGTTAACTAGATTCCACTCTTGGGATGCATGATTTGGCTCGGGGGTTACTAGAGTGTGTCAAGCGAAAACTCTAGATCTACGGTTGGGAGGAGTGTGGTTGTTCCTACATCATTCGACATCCACTTTATTACCAAGTTTCATGGTTAATTGTAATTTCATAGGATTAATTGAAATGATTTAATGTTGTGAATGGATCTATCGTCTATTAATGATTTGATTTGTCATAGTTAAATTGTGAAATGTTGATAATTTATTTTATAGTGTGTCCTATTTATTTGATATGTTCATAGCACTGTATATATGCAATCTCTTTTTGATTGATTACATTTTGAAGCGTGATATCTGATCATTGTATTAGATCAACTTATACTTATCTATGAATAGCGATCTCAATGCATTTAGTTGTTGCAACCACATAGATTCTCTTTAGAGGCAATCTTCCAATGGAAATAAATTCAACCCTAAGTTAATCATTGTTTAGAAAAAAGACTTGAACATTGAAATGACATAACAGTATTCTAGATCTGCATCATTTGAAGTCCGCATGGATTCCTAATCCGCATTTTAATATGAGGTACTGCAGCCAGAGATCCGAAATACGAAAATCGGGAATGCAGAGACAGTTGTTGACTCATCCATAAAGTGGAGGGTTTCGCAACTCGCAATTCCGCAATGTGGAAGTTGGGATTGCGGAATGGTCGAAATTAAAATTGAGGGTTCCGCAACCTACAATTTCGCAATGTGGAAGTCAGGATTGCGGAATGGTGGGAACTCCATCCTTAAATGTGAAGGTTCTGCAACTTGCAGTCTACACTGTGGAAGTTGAGATTGCAGAACGGTTGAGAACTCCGCCTAAAATTTTGAAGTCTTGCAACCCGAAATACACAATGCGGAAATCAGGAATGTGGATACCGTAGAAAATCATCCTATAAGTTGAAGTCCTGTAACCCAAAATTTGCGATGCGGAATTCAGATTGTGGAAACCCTTGGAAATGCAATTTTGTATTTGAAGAACCCGTAACCCGCACTTCGCATTGCGGAAGTCGAAATTCCAGAAAATTTAAAAACCAATCTTATAACTACAGGTTCCTGCAACACGCAACCCACAATGCGGAAGTCAAGATTGCGGAAGCTTTGAGATTGCAGAATCACTTAAGTTGTGGAAGCCAGGATGTTGAGTCTATAAATTTCTTTTAACCATCAATTTTCTTAGGTTTCTGCAACTCAGTAAATGCATAATTGTATTTAAATTTGATGTTTATTTTATGATTAGAGTAGCTTGAAATTTTAATGGATTATATTATGCTAAGTACTCATTATATTAACTGCATATGGTGAAGTAAAATAAGTATATTGGGAAGCATTGTGTCGATAAATTATTGTAGATCCTTAGTAAGGAATGAATGGTATGAATGTATATCAATGAATGAACTTCAGATGGAAGTATGGTGTTGATGAGTTATTGTAGATCCTTAATGAGAAATGAATAGCATGAATGAATATAAATAAAGAAACTTCATGAGAAAGCATTGTATTGATGAATTATTGTAGATCCTTAGTGAAAAAGGAACAATATGAATGTTATATCAATGATTGAAATGCATGCAGAAGTATTGTGTTTGGATTTTAAATATCATACTCTTGTAGTAGGAAGGAATAACCTTTTTAGTCTTGGGACATGTGTTATGTTGAATTAGAATAAGAGTTAAGGTCAACTTAGAAGATTCATCATCACATTATGAGACCAAAGATAAATGCATTTGTTTATAATTAATAAGTATGTTTAGTGAGAATACTAATGAAACTGTTTATTGGGTAATCAAGGGAAAATTTTTAATTTTATATCCCATTTTCCTTAAATATTAACTTGGAATTATGGGTATGTTACATATGGTATCAAATCCCAACTAAAATATTGCGGCCTTTTAAGAATGTACCTTTGAAGTATAAGGTAAAATTGATATAATATTTTCTAACCAATGAAAAAAAACTTTGTTGCTTACAAATTATTACCAGGTTGATACAAAATAGAATTAAACTATGGCTTCTGATAATGAGGGTAATGACCACCCCGAAGAAAACCACCACACTGATAATGCACAATCGGATCAAAGCAACTCTAAAGCCAGTCTAGTACTAGAAATCATGAGGCACCAGATCGTCGAAATATTGAGTTATAAAGAGGATAAAAAACAACTAAGGAAAGCTCAAGAGAAGCAGTAGGAGATCAATGAAATTCTGCTTCACAATTTACATGAAAGAAACCAGGATGAAAAACCAAGAACATAATATAAGGCTGAGAAAGATACGACTGGAGATTGTGAACAGAAGGATGGTTCTTCCAATGACACCCAGTGTTAACACCCAAAAAGTGCTCACTACCTCATCTCCCTCATCATATGACTCATTTGTCCATATTTCCTACCATATTTTCCTCCAAAACCTTCAAAAAACCATTAAAAAGCCTCCAAAAGGCCAAAAAACCCCCTTTTCTCCCCAAAATAATGTAAATTCCTAAAAAAATAGCAAAAACCCTCTAAAAAGGGAATAAAACATACAAAAAAGAGGAAAAAGAGGGAAAAAAGGAAGCAAAAACCCTATACAGTTGACCTAACCATATGGTGCCCAAAACCATGGGTCAACACTCCACCACTAAAAACCTATAAATAGGTGATGGAGGCTCCCCATTTGATATCCCCAATTTTCTCCATCCTTATGCTGCAAAAAATTCTTGTGAAACCCTAGCTCTCCCCTTGGAGCTATTTTCCCATTTGAAAACCCCCTTTGGCACATATCCAAAACACCTTGGAAGAAGGAGAAGGAACAACACTGGACCATTGGAGCAGCCCCTGGACTACTGCAAAGGCTCCACCAACCTTACATTTGAGGTATACTTAATACAAAACCAATTTTTAATATATTTTTGTTGTCTTATGCACATGGTAGTTTAGGTTTATTGTTTTTATTTACTGTCTTGTTTCATCATTTTAATGAACTACTACTAAGGAGTCCCTTCTCCTTAGTAGGTGCCCATTTGCACAAGCTAGGGTGAAAACCCTAGCTATAGTTTTGAAGACTCCACTAATGTTCCTTTGAGTTTCTGCTTATAATTTTTAGAAGTTTTTAGTTTTCTGCAATAATTTTTCTGTTTTTCCCTTTCGGTAGTTGGGTTTGCTGCCATAAATCACGTATATTTTCCCCATAGTTGCGATCCAACAGCGGTTTCCAGTCTGTTTCCTGCGATCTGACCGTGTCTTTTAGTCTGTTCCCCGCGATCTCCCAACAGCGTTTAGTCTGTCTCCTGCAATCTAACCACGGATTTCAGCCTATTCCCTACGATCTGACCACAGCTTTCATCCTGTTTCCTACGATCTCCCCATGGCTTTCATCCTGTTTCCTGCAATCTCCCCATGGCTTTCAGCCTATTTCCTGCGATCCCCCGCAGATTTCATCCTATTTCCTGCGATCTCCCCGCGGCTTTTAGCCTGTTTCCTGCGATCTCCCCACGGCTTTCAGCCTGTTTCCTGTGATCGACCCACAACTTTAAGCCTGTTTCCCGTGATCTGCCCGTGCAGTTTCGCCACAGACCCGCGATCTGTTTCTGCACTTTTTTACCTTGTTTTGAACCCAGCACTTTGCTGCAATATTTTCTACACTTGCACAGCCACCTGTCCTATCTACAGCCATACTTACTTACAACCTTTTTTCTGCAGTTTGCTTTCTGTTCCATTTACATAATTTTTTTTAAAGTTTAATTATTTCAATTGAAAAGAGAAAATTTTGCATTACAAGTTTAATTTCTACATTGTCATTATTAGATAGAAAGTTACCCACCCTGTGGCACTTTTGATTGGGTTCATTACCTTACATGCACACACTCTATCACCTAATTCAAGTGAGCCCTAAAATACTGCTTAACACAACCAACATTCTAACCCCACTTGGGGAACACATAAGAATATTGTAATTAGGTAGGATAGGGGGGATAGGAATCCAAATAACACCCCTCAGTCGCTTACACCTGAGACATAGTTGTTTTCCATTAGGGAACCAAAATCCCCTAGTATTTTTTGGCACGGTCACAACCAATTTATCAGAGGGCCTCTCCCTTAGGAGGGTTGAAGTAGCCAGACTAGTTCCGGAGGCCTGAGTGGAATACCGCAATCCATTCAGTAACCGAAGGCTACCTACTCGTTGGTCTGTGTGTGGTGTTCTCTTTAGGCCCACACGGTGATAGGACCGACGGTTGCAGATTCACCCTTTCTGGACGTGTCATGAATGGGGTATCTTAGTTTCCTTTCTTCTAGGATTGTCTTACCCAGTGTCCCTCCTGGTAGGGGGATATCTTTAGCCACTTGGCTCTACTATCCATATTTTCTCCTTAGATTTCATCACCTTGTAGAGGATATGTCTGGTTGAGTCAAAATACTAGTTAGATAGGTGTTTGCATGCTCCCTTACCTCCCTTTGGTCTAGCGAGTCCACTATTTTAATTTTTAGGAAACCTGCTGTTTGTTGGTATTCTGACCATTGTTGTTAATACTCCGCATATTGTAGCACAGCTATTACAGTAAGTGTTTTGAGTTAGTTGTTGGCCTAAGTGCCATATTTTTGTGCTCTCCTTCTGCACACTCGACTGCATTAGGGTTTTTAGAGTTGTTTTCTTCACTCGACACAACCCCCAGATACTTGACACCATCTGTCACCATTGAGTCCCCGAGACACTCTCGGTGCCTCTGGGGTGAGCCCCCACAGCATAGTTCACTTGACATCACCCGTCATAGACGTAAAGCTTCATCACTCGACTCCACTCGTCGACGACATAGAGCTCTGCCCCCTAGCCCTGACACCCCTTATTTCACATCTAATTCTGAGGCAGAGTCTGAGAACCCCACTTACACTGCACCAACCAGCCCCAGGGCTAGCATGACTTCCAACCTTTTCTTTGTAGGGACCATTGGTGGAGAATCCACTGCCACCCCAGCCACCATAGCTGCTTTGGGTATGCCCTCAATGGGGCCCACATCCACCATTCTTATCACTTTACCTATTCGAGTGGCTAGCATACCCATCCCAACTCCACCAGTGACTCACACTACCCTTGGTGGTGCAGGACCGTCACATACCACCTTCATTCCTCCACCCATGGGAAATGTCCCCAAACTAAACTTAGCCCCTCCACTTGGGGGCATTGGCCCTAATGTGGTCAAAACCTCCAGTATGTCACATCCTTCTACTAGTTTTCCAATCATGTCTAGTCTCAACATTCCTGACCTAGCCAGACTAACTAACAATCCCATCAGACATGACCCTGAATGGCCTCACATGCCCACCAAGGTCCCATCAGACATCCCTAAGTTTGAGGGAAAGGAAGGTGAAGACCCCCATAACCATATTATGTCCTTCCATCTATGGTGTTCCTCCAACTCCATAGTGGATGACTCCATCTGACTCCGTCTATTACAACTCACTCTCACTAGCTCTGCAGCCAAATGGTACATTGAGCAGCCCCATGGGACCCATGCCACCTTTACCTCCCTCACCTCAACCTTCCTACAGTTCTTTTAGTTACCTATCCGCTATGAAGCGGGAGTTGAGATCCTACTATCTTGTAGATAGAACATGGCCACCCACATCACTGACCACATTCATGAATGGCGTCGACGCTGAAGCCTGTGCAAAATCAAGTTAGATGACTGTATTTTTTAGATTGGTTTCTAACATCTCTCCTTCCTGTCATTTCCAAGGATGTGGCATCCGAGCGACCCCAGTCTGAAGAAGAGGCCATCCTCAAAGACCAGCAATTTGACCTTATTTATGCCTAGTCTGGTTATCTATATTCCATCATACCTGATGCCCCCCGCAACGATTCATCCCGACATGATGCGCCGAGGGCATCCCATGCTGCAGATGGCATCATTGGCCATATTGCTTCGCATAACCAGCCCTTTTCCATAGCACGCACTAGTCCTGGCCCCAACCTTTCGTGGGCTACATCCCATTCTGGAGCAACCAATTCGTATGCTCCCATGGCACATCACCACCATTCCCATGGACCCTCATGTCCACCTCTGTTCTTTGGCCATGCATCCCCCACTTACGCCCCCTAGTCGCACCTCAGCCATATTACCACCCGTAGGCCATGCAAGCTCATATATCCTCTCAAGCCCCCCCTACTTATTATCCGCCACCAGTAGCACCTGCGGCAAATCCACAACCTGTCACATCGATGTATCAACAACCCACACAAGGTTCAGCACCTGCATCACCTCCACCCACTTATTATCCACCGCCACCTGCTCCTACACCTGCATAACCCCATAACCCACCTGCCACCCAAGGGAAAGCGTATGCACAACAAAATCTGCAGCAGAACCAAAATAATCAATGCCAACAAGGCCAGCAAAACCGCAACAAAGGACATAACCACGAAAATAACACCCCTCTACACTAAGGCAGCCAACCTCCTAATCCCCCAAACAATAATAATGCGGCACCTGCCAACCAAAACCCTGACAGCCAGCCCAAGCAAGCCAAAAATACTAATTTACGAATGAACAATCCTTGTTCTATTTGTGCAGTCTATGGCCATTACACACATGTTTTCCCACATCTGGAGCAGGCTCGACAGCTCTGGACTGATGATGCCCACCTCTAAGGGCACGTGACTTCTCAGGTGCTACCCAATCCCCCGCCACACCAGGCTCAACCCTTCATGTTACAAAACCCTTTGCTAACCCAAGGCCTGGTGAATGCTCAACCGTTGGCTCCCCCTCAAGGAAATGCGCCACCACAACAGCAAATCACTTATGCTGCTCTTGATCAACCCATGATAGACTCAGGTACCCATCACTTGTTAATGATGTCATCCATCAATGTCAACCTTTAAACCCGTCGACACCAATATGGCTCCACCCTCGAAGCCCCTCCAACAGACAAAAACACCAATGCTCATCCCACTGATCATTCATTACGCATACCTAAGGCTCCACTAGATGGCACCTCCAAATCCCCTCACTTCCCATTTCACCGCATCAACAATAACCCCAATGCTCACACCGCATCTAATTACAACATTGTAGATGATCTATCTCAGTCCCCTGCAACCATGTCTGTGTTGGAAGTCTTAAAAAACTGTCCTACACAGCGCAAGACTTTGCTATCAGCCATTGGTGCTATTGACCCAACTGATTCATGAATGATGGCCTTTGATTTGGACTAATCCAAACCACGCCTGCCTTCCACATTAGCGTTCCAAGTTTCTGTATTCATTTGAAATCTTGTCCTACATCAGTGCATCATCAATGAGGGTGCATCTGCATGCGTTATGTCCACATTCGTTTCGAAGCAGTTGGGATCCCCTACTCTCCAGCAGTCCACTACTGCGTTGCGAGCCTACGACAACCGTTAGGCTCAACCCCAAGGTCAATTAGCTATTGTCCCCATCCAGTTGACTGGTAAAACCGTGCTCATTGACATAGAGGTCATCAATGCCCAACTTGATTATAACCTCTTACTTGGCCACAGTTACATGTACGCCATGTGGGCAGTTGCCACATCTATTTTTCGTACCATGATGTTCCCCCATGACGGACACATGGTCAAGGTTGATCAACTCACCTATTACGATCCCAATGCCCCCGCTATACCCAAAAATGTTCTCCCCATGGTTGAACAACCTGTTTGTGGTGCAGCTACCTCGTTGGTTTCCTCAGTGGGACCTAGAGTCTACTTAGATACGTCAATGACCTCAACATTCCAAACCATTCCACCACCGTCACCTGTGACTGAAATATATGACTTATGTACCCTTTCCCACAATACACCAACACCCAACCGCCAACCACCCTTGCTACCCCAACCACCATTGGTACCTAGTCATGTTGGTGTTACACCCATCCATACAATCCCCTTCCTCTTCCCGCCTTCGGGAGTAGTAAGTGCCCCAGTTATGGCTACTCTCAACCTCCTAGGGTTAACTTTAGGGCTTCCTGTGTGGTACATCACGCCTCTCATTTCCCCCCCGACACCAAATGTCGTCTTACAACTGGTGCAACCCATCACTACTACTAGTCAACCACCTCTTCTTGTCACTACTCCTTCCTCATCCACCAGTCCCACCCCTCTTATCAAGCAAACTGGGGGCAGAGGCCCACAACCATACACCACTCTACCAGTGCCCAAACCCGTTAAAACCCCCCCCACGTTTCGTGCTCCTCCCAAATGCTCATTATGTGATGAGTTGGGCCATGCTACCCATCAATGTCCATAATTACCCACATTACAAGAGCACATGCAAATGCTTGACGATGACCCCAACATCCCGGTTGTCCAACTCGACCCTACCCCTAAGCCTCGTGATAAATCACTGCGTAGCAACCACCCTTTTGCAATATGCTATATTTACAGCCATTACTCACATCACTGCCCAAATCTCCCAGATTACATAGCATCTCTCTACGAGATGAATAATCTGGACCTCGAGACGGCTCCCCTCACCATTGAAGAGATACACCCCTCAGCATGCCCGCCAATCGGAGAGATTAATACCATTTATATGATCTCTTCTACTAGCACTCCCTCGTCAACCGATTTGACAATCCAAAGTTTCGACAATGATGAGGAGATTCTTGAGGCTCTTACTACACCTGATTACCCTTGGGAACATATGCACCATCGTTCCTATTTCCTCCCAGAAGAGTCCTTCACCACCACCGCCACCCAATTTTCGATTGAGTCCAAAAATTTTTGATATATCTCACCCACAATCCACATTGATATATCTACCCCAGCTGGTGCTCCTGAAATCATTACATTAGGATCCTCCTGTAGTGAGTATGAGATCAGAGAGTACAAAAAACTTTTCCAAGAGTTCTGCGATGTCTTTGCCTGGTCCTATACCGAAATGCCTAGTCTTGACCCCACTATCATCGAGCACCACATTGACACCTCTGAGTTAGGGGGCATAATAGATTATCTCGACCCTGGGATAGGGGACATGATCAATCATTTTGAACCTTCCCCATCACATCTATCTCAGTATTTCAATGACCCCATTGTTCAAACCATCACATATGTGATCCACAATCATTAACCCCATGCACATAGCTTGGGGGTAGGTCATCAACCCTACTCACTTTTTCACATGTGTGATCTCAACCATTTTTGAGGTCACATATCACTTGTATATTTGATTTGATTTGACACCTAGTATTCTTCCCCCACGGGTGATCATTTCTCCCCACCATTGCATCCTTGGCTTGGTGGGCTCACCTTTATTTGCAACCATTTTTTAACCTAGTTATTTCCTTTGACCATTTCAGAGTCTTTATGACCTCCATTTTTCACACCATTTGCACCGCAGGATTCATTTTTCCACGCTCGTGATGATGCTTGAGATCATTTCTCGCTCTCACCCCCATATTTTTCAGGTATTTTTTCCAAAACACCCCCCGTCACCTCTGTTTGTGTGCCACCTTGGTCGTTGTCCATTATTGACACTTTTTATATCACCGGATTCAGTTTTTCGAGCTCGTGATGATGCTTGAGATCATTTCTCGCTCTCACCAGATACAGTTCCAACATCGTGTCCAGACACCTTGCTGCCTCGATTTGTGAGCCACATCGACCTCCATCAACTTATAACACATTTTTACCTGAGCCATTCACTCCATTCATACTGAATTATTTCGTTATTTTTCCACCATTCATCATCCCGCAAGAAGGCCCACTAGTGTTCCCCCCCACCCTCGTTCTTGGTTCTCATCGATGTCCCTTGATTGAGCACTTCCTCCTTGCCTGGCCATTCCTTTTTTTCGGTATAATTTTATCCCTTTTTCGGGCCGGACAAGTCCTTTACGAAAAAGGAACTTAGGGAGTTTCTGTTAAGCTCTTTTCTAACTCCTACAAGAATGAAAAGATCATCGAGAAATATTGCTTCCTTTGATGCTCGTTAAAGTACCTGAAAGGGAGTCTATCTGGTATAAGTTTAACCCTTTTCCGGACCTGGTAGACTAATTACGAAAAAAGGAATACTCTAGTCACACCGGCTAGAAGAGTTCTTCATTGCATCCTTTTTTGATCCTTTAGGACTTGGAGACTAACACATGAAAAAGCACCCCGTGGAGTCTTCTTATCGCTTTCAGACTCTCTAAATTGAAAGCAACCATGAGCACGCACTGTCCTGGGATCCTACAAATCCACACGATGGTACCATTCCATTATTTTAGATTCTTCTTACCGCTTTCAGACTCCTTAAAATTGAAAGCAATCACGAGCATGAACTGTCTTGGGCTCGTATAAATCCACAAAACAGTACCATTTTGAGCACACTTCATCCTGCCATCTTCCACCAACTTGAGTATCACTCATCCCAATCACCATCCTTGATCCATTACATCTATGATCCCTTTCCCACCAATCAGTTTCATATGCTGCCCGATTATCCTTGCCATCATACTTTGAACAAAGGAAGTTTGAGTCCACCCACTCTACTTTCCCATTTATTCCCCACCCCCCAAGTATGTTAGTCCTACCATCAGTACTCTCACACTTCGGTTCTCCACCTCGTGCTCCTATCAAGGAAACATCATTGCCTTGGTAGTTGCAGGTCTCCCTTTGTCGATGCCATCCCATCTATTCCAGAGGATAGACCCAGAGGTCCCTGTGCCTTGGACTCATCACCATTTGTGGTGAGTGCCTACGGACAATTTTGAGAGGAGTCATCAGTGCCTCTTCGAGTGGTTGTTTCTCACATGCTCAACTTCAACACCTTGATCGCATCATTGAGAATTGTTCAGGGTATATATCCCTTCAGTCATTGGTCGAAGACCCTGGACTTCCCTTGACTCTAGCACATTGGTGAGTCACCTTGGAACACCCAGTTATATGCTCCCATGGATGTCTCGGTTGCATTGGTGATTGTATTCGAAAGCCATCCAGTTATATGCTTCCTTGAGTACCTAGTTCAGCTCCAGTTCAGTGTACCATTGAGTGTGTGACTCTCCGTCATTATGATCTTCCATTTCATCAGTTCCTTTACTACCATACTCAACACTACTATTGATCTTCCAGTGCATTAGTTCTTCAACTCATACATGGTCATCCCAGGCAGTATATCCCATATTTGTGTCCCCTCTGGACCCTTATGATGTACACAATGGTTCTCCATGTATCTTTTCGGTCCCCATTTTCAGGCCTCCTTGTTATTATATATATCTTGATATGAGCATGGGTATGCCCGCCTCGTCCATTTATTGAGATTCTTCCTCATTCATTATTTGAGGCCATGTATCTTTCCGGTCCCCATTTTTTGGACCTCATTGTTATTATTATAGATCTTGATACGAGCATGGGAATGCCTTCCTCGTCCATATGTTGAGATTATTTCTCATTCATTATTGAGGTCATATATTTTCAGTTTTTGCAGTTTTTTCAGGACCGTTGTTCCGGGCTCTAGCTCATTTCTTCCGGTCTCCACATCCCAGGAAAACCATAAAAGACCTATGATGTCTATCGGCCATATGATGAGCTCTTGCCCTCACACATCAGGGGGCAATCTGTTAACACCCAAAAAGTGCTTACTACCTCATCTCCCTCATCACATGACTCATTCGTCCATATTTCCTACCATATTTTCCTCCAAAACCTTAAAAAAACCATTAAAAAGCCTCCAAAAGGCCCCAAAACCCCCTTTTTCCCCCAAAATAATGTAAATTCCTCCAAAAATAGCAAAAACCGTCTAAAAAGGGAATAAAAAATACAAAAAAGAGGAAAAGAGGGAAAAAAGGAAGCCAAAACCCTATACAGTTGACCTAAACCATATGGTGCCCAAAACCATGGGTCAACACTCCACCATTAAAAACCTATAAATAGGTGATGGAGGCTCCCCATTTGATATCCCCAATTTTCTCCATCCTTATGCTGCCAAAAATTCTCGTGAAACCCTAGCTCTCCCCTTGGAGCTATTTTTCCATTTGAGAACCACCTTTGGCCCATATCCAAAACACCTTGGAAGAAGAAGAATGAACAACACTAGAGCATTGGAGCAGCCCCTGGACTACTGCAAAGGCTCCACCAACCTCACATTTGAGGTATACTTAATACAAAACCAATTTTTAAAATCTTTTTGTTGTCTTATGCACATGCTAGTTTAAGTTTACTATTTTTATTTACTATCTTGTTTCATCATTTTACTGAATTGCTACTAAGGAGCCCCTTCTCCTTAGTAGGTGCCCATTTGCACAAGCTAGGGTGAAAACCCTAGCTACACCCAGAAATCAGAATATCAAGCAAAACCAGTTGTGAAGAGAAAGTTTGATCACCTCGAAGGTGAATTTAAAAAGATTAAGCTAAACACCTTTGACAGAGAACCAAGGACTGGAGAGTAATTAGAGGCATGGTTATTAGATATTAAAAAGTACTTCGATATCTATAATTACTCTAGCAATATGAAAGTGAGAATGGCATTTTATAACTTAAAGGGCAAGGCCAGTATCTAGTGGCAGGACCTAAAGATCGCACATGGGATGAAGGAAAAAGTTTATGGTCGGAATTCAAGAAATTCTTTAAGAAATAGTACTTGTCGGAGAGCTACTACGAAACAAAAAACGAAGATTTTTATGAATTAAGGCTCAAACAAATGACCATGGAAGAATTAATCAATAAATTTCCGGATCTACTACAATTCATACCTTACATCAAGGATGAAAAGGTAAAGGTTCAACGATTCTTGAGTTTTTTACCATAGTCGTACAAACACCACATAGAATTTGACAACCGTAGAACGTTGGATGAAGTACTGAGGAAGACGATACTTTTCTATGAACAGTACAAATAGAGGACTAAAATGCCTAGGGCATGGAGGGATAAAAAGCAAGAGATGCTCAACCAACACTAGAAAGGATATAGGCCACCTCCATACAGAAATATACCACGAAATCAACACGGAAATGATTACCCCAGTAAGGAGTAGCTGGTACAAAATGGAAATAAACCTGCAAATATAGGCCTGAGAGGAGCTACAGGAGATCCCAAAGGTCCCCCACAGTGCTGGGAGTGTGGGGAACCCCATTTACGATGTAACAATCTACAGTTCAATGGGACAAACCAAACTATCCACAATGTTCAAGAGGCCTCAACTGTGGGAGAAATAAATGGAAGCATACACAGAATTCATGCAGCTCTGGATATTAGACAGTAAGATCACTAATCACTACTACATATGGCTCAAAATTCCAACGAAAGTTTGCCATGAAACAGTTAAAATCATTGTTTTCATGGAAAAATAGTTAAAATTTTTGGAAAATTTTGAAAATTCCCCCGACGATTGTCTGTATAGCAATGGTATGGACCGTTTGTCTCTATAGCAATGAACTCTGGTCACTAATTTTATCGATTGTTAATTTTATTGAGTCCAAGCTCTCCTAATTGGCAAATTGATATTAAACCATTAAGGTGCATCTAAGAAATCTTATCGAGCGTACCCAATGACTTTGAAGCATCCATGGCCATAAGTATTTGCGCATCCATTGTCACCAAACTTCTGGAAATCCACAGGACACAATGACCATAAATCCAAATAAGTCTGTAGTGAATTGCACTAAAACCCTTAAAAAATTAGAAGTCCTCGAGGAACATAAGACTTTTGTTGTTAAAGAAATACGTCTGAAGGTGGTGGCAGTGAAAGCAATGATAACATGAACGACAGACTCAACTAGTATTGGGAGATGGTCTCCCTCACTTCATCCACATGTGTTGATGGTTCGAATGGAGTTTATACAGAGGTTTTGGAAGATTTGGACTCTGATACCTTCATTTTCCCCCCTAGTCGCCAAGAAGGCCTACCAATTGAATCTGATGACCATGAAGGCATCGAAAACCCTCTACTTGGTTCTGAAAATTTGAGTGATAACAATGCTAAAAATGAAGAAGAGGACCCTTTGGGAGGTTCAGAGTTCGAATCCTCGAGGGCAGAGGAAGAAAATTCGAGGAACTTGGATGTATTAAGGGATTCAGATGCTGGTGGAGAAGGAATTCATGATTCGACAGTTGATGAAAACGTGGAATTGAAGCACGAGGGTTTGGATAATGAGGGTTTTGGGAATGAAGGTTGGCTGGATGAGGGTTTTGGAGACGAATATTTTAGCTGCAATGGTTGGTGGAAGCGTCACACGGCTTCATTGACACATCCCAATACTCTATGGTCGATTGCGGTCTCTACTGCTCTCCTAGGGATTGTATATTTGGGACAGTGGTGGCAGCACGAATGTTGGAACAACAAGCACCTAAGGCTATAGCTCTGTGCGAAGGACGAGCTATCTTGAATTATTTATTTTGTTTATGTTTATGCTTGCCTTTTAACATCCTTTGATACCTACTTTCTCTATAAGACCTCTTCTATTCGAATCAAAATGGAAAACTGAAACTAACCAGGATTTAGTCAAATGTTTCCATCTATCTTTGAAAATCTGAGTCATGAAATTTCTTAGTTCATTTTGTATTTTGCTGGATACTGTATGCTGTAGAGAAAATTGTGGTTGCAAATTTTATTTATTTATGGTTTAGTGTGTGGTTTCACCCCTGAACAAGAATGTTGTTTTTATATGACACGCAAGGGATTTTTTGATTTCGAATTTTGTAAAATAGTTTGAGATTTGTGTTTGAGAAAAATGGATTTGTATATAGTCATTATGGTGAGGTGCTCTTACAGCTAGGGTGTAAGAGTGTGACATGCATATTTGCACCTGGGCTTTTTTGTATTCCTCTCTCCAAATATGTATACTCAGGGTTAACTTAACCTTTATGCTACTTTATACTTATAGCCCTGGTGGTTTCCAGTTATCCATTAACTCTGTGTACACATGTAGCATTGCATTAAGTATAGATGCTGCAATGGGTGTATTCAATATGGTGAGCAATTTCCAAGATCCATCTAAGCTTAAGGATGCGTATGTCCCTCACCATATTTACCATCATGTCTTTGAGTGTCCAATTTCTATCAATGATACTACCTTGGATGTTTTGTGGGTCTTGGGGAGAAAACATAAAAGGATCCTTAAGTCACCTCCATCCCTTATTCTTCCCTTTCCTTGCCAGATCCGATGCTTTCAATCTAACAATTAATGAATGGTGAGCATCATAAAATCTGCAGTATGCTTCAGCTACTCTATAATAATGAGCACTTTTTTCCCTTTTATAGTAGTTGGGGATACTCCTTTTGAAATCTGGGTTTCTGTCTTCTTTAATGCTTTCAGTCGATTGCGTCATGCGGGGTCGCCCCACATTGGGAGTTTCCCTCTAACTCCCTTCATTGCTTTTTTAATCCAGATTCTAAACAACCCCATCTCTTGTTCAAAATAGGGGCTAGGGGCTAGCTGAATCATATGTTGCAGGAGAAAATATGGTTTCCCGAAATTATAATAAAAAATGCTTCTACCATAATGCTAAACCCAATCTCTCCAAAATTCAAATAGGGCTATGTATAGCTCCATTCAATTTGGGTAGATCTTCCACTTTGATAAGAGATTGTAATTCCCCAATAATGATTCTGTCTAATGCTAACAACTCTCTAGAATGGGCTAAATCTCTCTAGACTAGCCATAATCCAACTCAGCATCTCAAAGGTCCTGACAACAAAAGATGCCATTCTTACTTAGTCTCTGGGCCTAGAATCGAGGGATGTTAGAGATGCATTGCCCCTGCACTCTCTAATACCACATCATTAAAAAATGGGAGATCCAAAGTTCCAACCCTGCCTGCTACTAGAAATATCCCAAGATAACCATTTGACAACTTGTTTCCAGGCTTCCAGGATAGAAATGATATATGGATTTTAAAATAATGTGGGGAACTAATGATATCACATAAGGCAAATATTCCTCTTATCTTCTCCATGTGACTACAATGAAGAATCTTGTGGGTTATAAGACACTGCCATGGTGCATCACCCTGAAAAATCCTCGTCACCTATTTGGCTGCCAATATATTGCCTTGATTGAAAATATTATTCAATCCAAGTCCTCCTTACTGTTCTGGCATAGTACAAAAGTGCCAAGGAACCACTGGAAGTCCTCAATAACTATCAAATTTGGCCAACAAAAGTGACCTCGATCACCACCAAAATTTTCCCACAAAACCCACTTCTAAATTTTATTGAGTTCAAGGTATTGAGACAATCAGGAACCAACAAGAGGAATAAAACGCATTTCCATCCTGAAGAATCCTTGAAATGATGATCAACTTGCCAGCAAAGGGAAGGTCTCTAATATCTATACTTCCATCTTTGCAGCTTGTCCTACAACTTGCCCAAGCACCAATACGACATAACAACAGGTGAAATGCCATCCTGAATAGATACCTAAATATCTGACAATTTCCCCAGGCCTTATCTTCTTCCAACTCTGAAATTCATGGAGGGGTATTGTCAACCTTGATTAACCAAAACTCGGACTAATGATCACCTACTAGTGCACCTGAAGCTGCACAAAAGTTGTTCAAGCAACTCATATTACCCTCCATCAATATAGGATCTAATCAAATAGTTCAAAGTTATTAACAAAATTATTAAGGACGCCATTGTCATCCAGGATCATCCTTTGAAGTCTGGCTAACTCACAGAGGTATCAATTTTTTTGTGTTTTTTTATTTTCCATATCATGGATTTTCTAGACATAAAAATTAATATTCCCTCCACTTTTGGTATTTTATTGCAGACTGCAATTTGTTCCTTTGTTCCAACACCAAGCAGGTGATATTTATCCTTTCAATGGAACTACTTTAGTTCTGGTTGCAATGGGGACAAACATATTACCGAGTGCCTGAACTCAAACTGCTGTATGACCCCCCTCCATATAAGTAAGTGATAGTAACAATGTTCCACAGAGCCTTTGTTCAAACCTTTGTTTGGCATCCAAATACTCCCTTGACTGTGAAGAGCCATGTCTTCTTGTTGGCGCAGCAGGAAATGAAGTGGAATACCAACCTCTAAGGAAAGGACATGGCTCAAAAACACAACTATGAAGAGAGTTTTAGCTGGAAATCACTTTCCCACACCAACTACAAACCTTATCCTTGCCCACTATTATTCTCTGTTGTTTTGGGGTGAAAACCATTTCTCCACTGCTACAATTTTCCATCTAGTTGGCTCCAAAATGCCTTTGGTCTCCTGGTCTGTTGAAAATGCAAAATGAAGTGTGAAGAATAGTAATGGACCATAAAAACCATAAATGGCCTGCCCTTTTTTCCTATTGTTTTTGTTTTTCTTAAAATTGGAATGTTTTCTTATAATCTGATATTTCTTTCCACATATGTTATGATTTATGGGTATAAAAAACAGTGCATGTGGTCTTCATATAAATTTTGAACTTAATACCAGGTGAAGGCTTTTGAATTTTGTTTTTGTTGTCTATTTGACATCTATATTTCTCTTTGAACTGCACTTTGTCTCCTTATTTAGAAATAACATAGTTTCATTTCATAATATTCAACAGGTTTTGGAAGCCCTTAAAGAATCAACTTGTGCCAGGATGACAGTTTTTACAATTTCACATCCAACTAAGAATGGTGAGTTTCTTTTCAAGTTTATTCACAATGTCTGATGGTCAATGTGAGTTATATTTAGTTTCTATGTAACAAATTGAGCAGACTATTTATGTTGTAGTCCTTAAATGTGCAAATTTCTTACTTCTGGAATGGCAGCTGAATGTACACTCGAGTAAGCTTTCAATACTGTGGGACACCATATAGTTTTTGCAAGTGGAAGTCCATTTCCTAACGTGGATCTTGGTTTGTGGCTTTAAGTAGACCCATACAATAATACTCACTCACCAAAAGTTTATTTTCTATTCTTCAAAATAGATTTCCTTTCATTCAAAGTCAATTTCATTGGCTCGTTTTGGGAACATTGATTGTTTATGTTGTTGTCCATTAGGAAATGGCCAAATTGGGCATTCCAACCAGTGCAACAATATGTACCTTTTCCCAGGGTTTGTTTCTCCTTTCACCTAGTGTCTGGAGAGTTTCATTGCATGGAGCTATATAGACATTTCAATTTTCTTATTAACACTTTCTTTCCTCCGAAGAATTAGGATTGGGTTGGGTACACTTCTCTCTAGTGCTTGTCTAATTTTAGATGGCATGCTTCAAGATGGAGGAGAATGGTAAAACATCCATAGTGTATGAGCATTTATCCAGAATGCAAACTACAGTTATTAGTATACCTGTTTTAGTCTTTCAACACAATTCTTATTTTTGTCTAATTGGATCTTGCAAAATATTCATGCCTTAGTCTTGTGAAGGAAATCCACATTGCTGAGCAATGTACACTGCTTCACATTCATTTTGTCAACTCTACTTTCCTAATGGAATCCTTATATTGATATTACAGCCTAGCTGAATGCATGACAGAGGAAGAAGTGCAGAGGGGGATTATATATCCCTCAACATCTAGGTACTTCCATTTCTAATTGAAGATTATTAATGGTATTTTGAGATCATTGAAAACCATTTTCTTATGATTCAATCCATTGTGTGTGTTATTCATAACTCCATTGATGCAGGATTTGTGAGATTACCATGGAGGTAGTTGCAACTATTGTAAGAGAAGCTGTGGATGAGGATATTATAGAGGGCTACCGAGATATAGATGCTAGAGAGCTTCGGCGTATGTCAAAGGTAGTGCATTCATCTCCAGGGATTGCAAGCTTCACCTTTACTACACAAAATGTCCTTTTCTATTGCTTGTAAAGCATTGTGCCAAAAAAACCCAACTAAATGCACGGCATTTGTTATACAAGTTTTAAAAGATTCTTTGGAAAAATGCCACAAAAGCAATTTGCTCCATTTCTTCTTGGGGGACTTCTTGATTTTTCACTTTTTTTTATTAGCATTTATGTGAATGTGTTTGTTGTGATTCAAGAAAATCAGGGAAAAATTAAAAGTGTTCTTAACACCCTTCACTATCTAGGTTCCATATGGTTGGGTGCTCTGCTTCTCCTCTTATCTTCTTTTCTGGTTCCATGTGGGATGAAGGGGACACTGTTTTTTGATCCATTATTGTCTATTCAAGAAATGTGAGAGATGATGAGCTACAAGAGGTTGACTATGGAATGTGGATTGTTGAGGCTAGGAATGTAAAACAATAAGGGGGGATTGTCTTTCCTCGCTAAGAAGTTTCTAGAGGGATGTGCCATGTCATTTTTCCCTCCAATTTTTTGGCAGAATCTAATATTTGCCTAGTCATTCATGTCTACAGCTTTTCATCCTAATGGATACTATCCTCATAATTATTACGATCATTTTAGGGGTGTCCCATGCAAGCCTTTCAGTAAAATTCCTAGTCACTCTTTTGCTCGAGCCTCCCTCCTCATCTGCTCCATTATCAATGGGAGGTGGATCTCAAAACCCCTCAATCAACAACAATATGGTGGGAAGCATGATTATCATGCATTGGAACCTGTGGAACCCAGGTTATTTTGGTCCTAGCTATCTTCAATAATCAAACTTTTGAACTTGATGAGATTCACATCTTCTAGTAGTTCATGGGTCAATATTAGGGTTTTCACTCTCTAATTGACCTCAACACTGAATACAAATTTTGGTATGCCTTAGGGAGAACATGGGGGTGAGCTTGGGTTTGAAATATGTACACACGGGTCCCAATCCTGTTGGACATCAACATAGTCTCATTTCTGTCTATGGTGTTCTTTTCTTTCCTTTCATTTTTTCTACCATATCTATTGAATGAAACCCCATTAACGAAATGTAGACTGTAGAACTTTGTACATGGATGATTCTATTAAACCTTGTGTGGTTGATTATAGGCATTATCAAGTCCACTTGGTTGGTCTCCAAAGCCATTGAACCTACAGAAAGCCCCTAGTGTTCACTCATAATTGTACATGATGGAAATCTTGTGGGTGTTAAAATTATAGAGGAAAGAAGCCCTTTTGGGCAAAGTCAAGGAACTAGTGCTAGGAGATTGGAGTGGTCAGAAATAATTTCCAAAGGCACAACAAATCCTTTTCTTTATTTATCCTATTTGTGCCATTAAAGTCTTGGAATTTCCAGAATTAATGCCATTGGTTCTCTACTATATTTATTTCACTTGCTTGAGTAGAATTTAGTATAATAACCCAATAACTCAATGGTGGGAAATAAAAATGTAATTGTGTGGGACGCATATGGTATCATGGTACTTGGGATGGCCAATTGAGGTTTGTGTCTGTATAATGATTTTTTCTTAAATTATAGGATATTACTTTCATAGATGAAAGTAATTCCATCCTGGAATTATCAATCAGTCAGAGATGTTGGTGTCCATTTTCATCATTGGTTTTAAATTCATTCTTGCTTGTGTGAGGGAAAAATTTAGATATATCTCAACTATGTTTTGGTATCTGTTTCACCTCTTTGTCTGAATATACATAAAATATTATGTGCTAAGTGGAAATTCTTGAGATACTATCACTATTTATTTCTGTGCATTGAATTCATATGGTGGACTAAGACAGCACACGACATGGAGCTAAAGAGAAGCTGATTGATATTTTCCATTGGAAGTTTTGCTGGTGATTGTAGTACTAGCCTATGAATGATATTTGTTTACTCATACTGTCATGAACTGAATTTATACAAATAAAAATCAGTAAGAACCTAGGCCCCAGAACCTGTCTTCTCTGCAATAATTACCAAGTAAAAACCTTTTTAGACATAGCCAGCCACATATGCATGATATATTTTTTCGGGAGCTATTATGTTTAGAGTTTATACCACCACCACATTGTGTCTTGCTTCTCTTCAGAACTCAAAGCCATATGTCCCAGTTTGCAGTGTAGTAGCCTCGGGACTTATTCATAGACCAACCCAGAATATCAGTTTAATTTTTAATTCTTGTGTCCATTTATTGCCTCCTCAAGATATGATGCCCACTGACTAGCATGGTCACCTACCAGGCCCAAAACTTAAGCTGAAAACCACTTCTGATGCCACAGGTCTGTAGAGCTCCTGTTAACACCCAAAAAGTGCTCACTACCTCATCTACCCCATTACATGACTCATTTGTCCATTTTTCTACCATATTTGCCTTAAAAACCCTAAAAATCCCATTAAAAAGCCTCCAAAAGGCCACAAAACCATCAAAAAAGCTTCAAAAAGGCTAAAAAACCCCTTTTCCCTAAAAAAAAATCCAAAATTCCTCCAAAAATAGCAAAAACCATCTAAAAAGGGAATAAAAAATATAAAAAAAAATGAGGAAAAAGAGGAAAAAGAGAAAAAAACCCTATACACCTGCCCTAAACCATATGGTTCTCAAAACCATGGGCCAGCACTCCACCACCAAAAAACTATAAATAGGTGATGGAGACCCCTTATTTCATATCCACAATCAAGTATACCCTTACTCTGCCAAAATCACTCTTGAGACCCTAGCTCACCCTTGAGCTACCCTCACCATTGAGTGCCCCTTTTGGCCCATTTCCACCATTGGAGAAAGAGAAGGAGCAAAATTGGAGTTTGGAGCAACCCTCTTGGATCATTGCAAGGACTTCACCAACCTCTACACCTGAGGTAACATTTTAATACAAAAGAAAAACCATTTATATTCCATGTTTTGTTATGTTTCTTAATGCTCATGTTAGTTTAAAATTTATGTTGTTTTAGCATTTTAATTACTGCTTATTGAACTGCTACTAAGGAGTCCCTTCTCCTTAGTAGGTGCTCATTTGCACAAGCTAGGGTGAAAACCCTAGCTATAGTTTTTGTGACTCCCCTTGGTTTGAATTTCTGGTTCTAGTTTTTAAATATTTTCTTTTCAGTTGTTCCTTTCGGCCACGTCTTTTATCCCTGCAGTTGCATTCCGACCACATCTTTCAGGCCTTTACCAGCGACCTGACCGTGGCTCTGTTGTTGCAGCAACACCCCCCCCCAAAAAATTTTGTACATATTGGGGACCCTCCTTTAAATTTTTTTAGAAAGGCTTCCTTAAGGGCCATTCCCAGCTTTTATCTTTGTTTTAACAGAAAATCTTGCCATGAAAAAACTCCAAGTCTGCCAGAAAATCTTGTTTTTCAACAGAAATCTTTTCATGAAGTCTCCCTGGAAGTAGAGGAACGATTTGCTAAAACCCCGCAGTGGCGGAAGTCTTTTGTTTAAACTCCCAAAAAGGGACTTAGAAATTTTCGTGAAAAAATTGCGGAGAGATTCGGGTTGTTCTCCCGAAACGGCGGAACCATTCGCCTAAGCTTTCCAAAAAAGACTTTAAAAAAACTTTTCGATTTTCTGCGGAGAGATTCGGGTTTCCCTCCCGAAGCGGCGGGAACCGTTCATCTAAAGTTTCCGAAAAGATGTGGAAGTCCTTGTTAAAAAATTGCGAAAAAATTCAAGGGAAACGCCCGAAGCTTGCGGAAGCCACTCGCGTGAGCTTCCCGAAACCGTGGAGGAATTCATGAATTCCTTCTGAAACTGTGAAGAGACTTAGAAAATTTCTTTTGTGGAGCTGTTGGACTTTCCATCTCGAAACTGCGGAGCCATTCATTTTATCCTTCCAAAACTATGGAAGCATTCGTCATAAGTCTCCCGAAAAGGCTTCGAAATTATTGTCGAAAAGGTCGCGGAAGCGTTTGACAAATTCCTTCCGAAACGGTGGAAGAATTCAAGGAAGTCGCCTGAAACTTCCGGATGAAATTCGCCAACCTTCCTTGAATCCGCCAAGTAACTTAGTCTTTTCGAAAATATTTAAGTCTTGAAGTTGCGGAAGCGTTAGCGATATTCTTCCCGAGCCTTCGCAGAAGGGTTGGCGATATTCCTTCAGAAACCCCACGGAGTCTTAGAATTTTGGTTCGAGTTGCGGACGTCTTCATTTTAGTCTTCCGAAATGGTGGGGCCATTCACTGTTTCCTTCCGAAATGGCGGAAGCAAATCGCGAGAGCTTTCCGCAACGTCAGAAGCGAGTGCGGCCGAAACTTAGAGAAACTCTCGATTTCACGAGGGCCTTTAGCGGAAGTATTGGCAGAAGTCTTCCGAAATGGCGGAAGCCATTGGCAAAAGCTATCCGCAATTTCGGAAGCCTTCACGATATCACCCCGAAAAGTGCCACCGAAAGAATCAACCATTCACGTCCCTTTTTACGGAAGTCGTTCATCAATGCCTCCTGAAACGGCGAGGAGTTCGGCAGAAACCTTTGTTCTATCATTCCGCAACAGCGGGTGAGGGTCATGAGTTCATCCCGCGCGTGGCGGTCGCACGCGTACTGAGATGGTTTGATTTGAAGCCATCATACTTATATTTAAACCGCGTTTAATACGCCACCAACCGTATTAAAGTCCCACACGTGTTCGACTTACTTAAATATACGGTGGGGGCTCGAACCGACCCCATTGCTGTTTGTATCGATTAAACGATTGTTGGACGCCGTGCGACCGTTCTAGCACAGATTGCTTGACCATGTTCACGGCCACCTCAATTAGCTATCCTCATCGGTGCCAGGTAGGATCTTAACCATTAAATTTGTCCCTTCTACGCATCAAATTGTAATTGGGTTGTCATTTTTTTGTCATTTTTTTGAAAAACGATAGGCATTGGTTGAATTCGACGGGTAAAATGCCCGTCATAGGCTATTTTGCACGTCGAATACGGCTTAATTTTCATTTGTTCTGTCATGCAGAACATAGAAATCTTAAAATGTTAGACCGTCAGTCTGCAAGCCGCACACGTCGTTGCTCTTTGCATTCGAAGTCACCAAACCCCGTGAATGTTTAAACTACACCAGCCGAAACCCGAAACTATGGCCGCCTGAGCCTTTTCGTCAGTCTTTCTCTAGACGCCATCACCCTCGCTCGAACTCAAACCAACCGTAGGACGCCCCGTCAAATATTGTAAATAACAATAGCGTCTCGGCTAAAGGCTCCCGCCTGTGTGTCAAAACGGAGGGTCATCCCTTGTCTACTTTTTAAATTTGTTTCGTCCTCAGACTCACCCACCATTAGCCATTTAAAAACACAATGACAAAGATCACCATTTCTCCCAGGGCTAGCCCGAGAGCGGATTGTTTCCGCAACATACCTATCCTCTCAGGAGCATCCCAAACTCATCCCTTTAAAAGATTCAAATGTTTCAATTTATGTTTCATGTTGAAATGGTGTATTTTGCATCCTAAACATACAGCTTCATGGTACTTATCACATTGACATATTAAAACAATGATGCTCCCTGTTAAAATCTCACAGTATGTTGCTTAGTATCATGATGACTTGTATATGGGTGCTATCAGGGATAAATCAAAATGCCGAAAGTTGGTAAGAAGAAGGCTAAAATGACAGAAAAGAAGCCTGCGCCACTTAAAACTGATACCTCACTACAAGATACTAGGTGCACCACTCGTGTTCCTCCAGAAATCAGATGGGGTGATATTTACAGGATGATCCAAGACCAGGATGTCCCGGACATGTTGTTAGAAGAGGGACCGATTTATCTAAATATCAAAGCCTCAGGCATAACCAGAGCTGCCACCCGCCCTGAACTATTCCCCTGTGCTGAAGTGATCGGATGGATACTCCAACATGCCGATGCTGAAGGAAGAGTGATAAATGACAGCGGGAAAGTGGCCATTGCCTCATTTCAACCCGCATATCTTGCAGCAGCCTACAAATTTCCCCGTTCCCAGCAAGCTCTGATTGATGAATGGTTGGGAAAAATGGACAACGTTGAGATGGCCAAAAAGCTGCTGGTCGCAGGCAAGCATCTAAGAAAGAAAGGTAGCGACGAATATGACGTACAGAATCTGAGACCTCCTTTCAGATTGATCACTTTGATGCTGTGCAGAATCTTCGGCATGCCCGATGGCACAGTGTATAAGATTCAGTGGGTCCCTATTATCCACTTCGTGGCGTTCAAAGGAACTGTGTTTGACTGGGCCACTCTCCTGTCAGATAGTTTGGCCTTAATGATAGTGACTGCAAGAGAGGGACTAACCTTGAAGAAGGCAGAATTTTTCATGTCTTCATATCTGATTGATTATGTTTTGGCCAAGGTAGATTTCCCCAAATTGGGCTGCACATGGGACAAGGCCATCACTCCAGTTTATACCGCTTTCAGGATGATGTGGGTCCAGAATTACAAACCTAACTACAAACTCATCTGTGAGGGGTTCATCATGCCGCTATATGAGAAGATATTCAGGGAGGAGCCCAACTTCTTGTCAGAGAACGCTGTGGAAGTCCTTGAGAATTACGGGGATTTTTACTTTTCAGAACAAGGCACCTACCTCAGAATGTTTGGAGAGACCAAAGCTCCATACATTTTGTCGCAGTATGCCACAAATTATGTGGTCCTTAAGGAAGCAGTAAGACAAATCTTCATGGATGGAATTGGAGCAGTGCTCCACAAGCAGCATAAGGCCTCCTTTCCCCCCCTTCCTTTCTGCATAGGAGCTTACAAGTTCTCGGGGGTTGCCTCAGCCGAAGAGTTTTTGCAGGAGCTGAAAGCTTTCCACTTCGGTGAGGTGATCTTCCACAGGAATGACAGGAAGGGGAGAGTGGCCAAGCATTGTAAAGAAATCTACGCTCATTTTGAGTACTCCCACTATCTTGATGCCGAGGAAGAGGTATTCAGGGGCATCAGCAACATGGGTGAGCTGCGAATCTGTCGCCAAGGCACGGGAACAAGTTCTAGCTCAGCCAAGGCCCAGAAAACCAGCCAGTAGAAGTAGAAATAAGCTCATGATGCCCAAGCTCAAGAAGAGCTCAGATTAAGAGAGGAAGCCAGGTTGCAGTAGGAAGTCGAAGGTGAGAGGCTGAGGAAACAAGGAAAGGAAGCTCAGCAACAAAAACAGGCTGAAGATGAGAGGCAACAGAAAGTAGAAGAAGAGCTGAAAGCAGGGGAAGATGCCCAAGCAAGTGGGTCCGGGGTCCAAGACATGGAAATAGACGCATCTCAAGAAGGTGGATCTGGTACCCAAAAGGCGGGAGTCGATCCAGCTCAGGAAGTCTGGACCCCACCTACTGAAGAAGACATAGACATCATGGACCGCCCTATTGTCCCGTACACTCCATCGGGAAAACATACGGTGTCCAGGTGGAATGAGATTGTCTATGACAAGAAGAGGAAAGCTATGGTCCTCAAATCGGAAGAGAGGATCAAAAGTCCCTTTCATGAAGACATCGTTACCCACCGAGAGGTCACCATAATGTAGAACACAGATCAAGATCCCTTTGCTATGGCATCCGCGGCTGTGGAAACAGCAAAAGCATCACTGGACAATGTGGGCGTTATAGTCAGAGAAAATGTATTGACAAAGAAGAGAGCTCGTACACTACAACAGACGGTGGCTAATGAGCAGGCCCAAAGGGATCTGGTAGTGAACAAGTATAATTGCCTGTATGCCGAGCATAAAGAGCTATCAGGTAAGTATAACCAGCTGGAAGAGGAAAAGGACCAACTGACACTCCAAATGATGATTGTGGATGCAGAGAAGAATAGAGCGGAAGATAAAGCATCCCAGCTAGAAGCAGACAAGCAGACATTAGCTGAGCAGTTAGAGCAAGCCGAGAGCAGAACGATGGACATATCTCCCTTTCATGAGCTGTCCTGCAACATCCTGAAGCAAATGCATGAAACTCAGGAGCTAATCATTGATGAGGTTTGCAAGCTCAAAGCCATGGTGGTCAGGTTAAAAGAAATTAATGCAGAGGCCCACAGGCTCAAAGCTAAGAATACCTGTGTCAAGGAAAATATCATCAGTCAGATGGCATGGAGAGAAGGAAAAGGGGGTTTCCCCACACACCTCCCATTTAAATCTATGGACGGTTTTAATGAGGACATAGCCCTTTTGGAGTTCGGCAGGAACTGTGCCAGTAAGCTGATAGCCAGTGTGCAAAGAACTAGGGATAAGATCGACGCTCTGTATCAAAGAATCAAGGGAGTGCATGACAGGTGCAAGCTGAGTTTCCCACAATCCCTCGATGACTTCCCGGATTCAGAACAACGCTTGGCTGAGCTAAAGGAAGAACTAGGCATCCAAACCGAATACATGAAGAAAATTGATGTCCTAGCAATTGATGAGTTACAACATTATGTTGGAATGTCATCAGTCCACGATCATTTGCTCAAAGAAGTGCATCAAGCTGCAGTAGCAGAGGTTCAAAGCATTGGAGCAGAGCTTGGGAAGAATGTGACTTCTCAGAAAATTTTGTTCCCTGCTGTAGCAAACATAGTCATAAGGGACACAGGTATGTGGTATAACTACATAGCAGAGGAGGAAAGGAAAGCTGCAGCAGTAGCAGGAGCAACAGCAGATCCAGAATCTTCTCTCCTAGCAGCCATTCCAGCAACAGCAGTAGGCTCGATTCCCTCTTCCCTAGCAGTGGCAGAACGTCTACCCAGCTCAATCCCTTCTTCCCAAGTAGAAGCAGTAGCAACAATTGGTTTGAGTGTCTCTTCCCAGGCAGCATCAGCAGCATCAATTGACCTGGGCGATCCTCTCCCAGCTGAAGCTCATGCACAAGAATGACAGCACGATATTAGAACATTATTTCTGCTATGTGTATTTTGTTAAACTCTCAAATGTATAAAGCGTGAGCTATGGGACAGCTGTCCATTCTTTTTTTGTTAAATATTTGTTAAAAGAAAGAGAATCACAATTTTGTCTATTATAAGAGAGAAATTTCTGTAGATGACAAGTGGAAGATGCTAGGTGGCATCCCAAAGGGAAGATTTGTAACTATAAATAGAAGTTAGGAAAGATTAGGAAGGACTTTTGGCAGAGAAGGAAATTTTGAAACCTATACGAGCTACCTTGTATTGGTTCTGTAAAATCGAATTTTCTAATAAAAGCCTGGGAGATGGACGTTTTGCATGGGAACGGAAGATGGATGTGTATTGGACTATTCTGATTGCTTCCATACTGTAATGTGAGATCTTTCCTGTTATTTGAACTATTTCTTTGCAACGAATGATTTTGCTTCTTCCTGTGTAAATGTTTTCTCTATTTTATGAACAATGAATGTGTTTCATATTAAATCAGGAGCTATCTGTTGATTTCTTCATCTTTGCTGTAGAATTCTCTTTTTGATCGAATGTCTAACTGTTCTTCCTTCAAGATAATCCCTACTATTCATTGTTCATCCTTTAAATTTGCTCTTTGCAGGGATCATCAGATTTATTTCAGTTTGTGTTAAACTTAGATCTGTTTCTTTCATTCTTTCAAGCTAGATTAGATAATTTTGTTTCTTTCTTTGATGAGTAATGAAATGTGTCATTTATAATCAGAAGTTACCTTCTGAGATCTTTCATCTTGCTGTAGTTTTCTCTTTAAGATTCACTGGCGGCCTGTTCTTTCTTTAAAGATAACTCTCACAGCTCATTGCTCACACTTTAACTACGTTCCCTGCAAGGATAGGTAGATTTACTTCATTTCTCTTTAGACTTAGATCTGTTTAGTTTTGCATTTAGCTCAGACATAAATTAGGCACTTGCACACCATTATAAAACATAAAAATCCAAAAGAAAGGTGGATCGGGCCATAACCGGTATAATCGGAATCAAACTCCCAACCCACGGTTACCGGAACCGCTAACCGGATGGATTCCCTACACCAAATGGGAGATAATCTAATTGGGATCATCTCTCGGGGAGAATCCCTTTCTGATTGATGCTACGATATCCGAGGCATCAACAGTTTTTGGCGCTAGAAGGAGGGCCTGAAAGTGCATGGCTGATAGAGGAAAATCTTCCACTGTCATAAATGACACTGAAAACCTGCTTAAAGAAAGCATTTCGAACAGCCCAAATCTTGGATTAACAAATCAAGAACGCCTCATTTCTAACCCTGAGCCTCAAGAAGCTCTATATGCTGTCCCTTTTACAGAAATAGAGGATTTGAGAAGACATACCAGATCCTAGGTTAGGCAGCTAAGTGGTTTAAACGCTGTAAAGTTTCTCCCTAAGAAAACTACCCCTAGAAAAGAACCACAATATACCCGAGATTCGATTCTTGTGCAAAGTTTTGAAGAACTTGTGAATTTGACTTTGGAAGAGATTTCAGACACTCTTAACAAGGCAGATCCTAAAAACTCAGAAAAAATTTCAGACCAAGAAAACCTTGAAGAACTTACCACTCCCAAGAGTACCCCACGGAATTCACCTTACAATTCTCCGCTGGGTTCTCCACATCCAAACATGGCTGTACTTGCTTGGAGAGCAAGGGGAGCGCTGAACCTAGCTGGACCATTCCATAATCTTCCAAAGAATCCGGAAAAGGTCTTGCCTAAGTTTGATCCTGGGAAAGCCATTTTGGGGGAAGACCATCTCAAGAGTTTCTACTTAGCTCTGAACCTTTTGAACATGCAGCATGAAGACGTGGTTTGCAGGCTGTTTCCATATACATTCGAGCCAAAAGTATCATCTTTGTACTTTAGCCTACAACCCAGCTCAATCTCTAGTTGGGATGAATTCAAAAATTGTTTCTTAAAAAAATACGGAAACCAAAAGACTGTGGCCACACTTATGAAAGAACTCTTATCCATGAGAATGGAAAAGAAAGAAAAGGTTCAAGATTTCAATCAAAGATTCACAACGCTGTTAAATAACTTCAGTGAAGCTAATAAACCAGCCGAGGAATCTCTGATTGAATACTATACAACCGCTCTTGATGGACCCATAGCAATGTTCATAGAACGATCCAAGAAAACTACCCTGATAGAGAACTTTGAGGAAGCTATAAAGGTAGAAGAAGAAGCTGACAGCATTGCTAAACATGCCCTAGATGTAGAACCAAAACCAGCAGCTAGCAAAAAACCTTTGTTACTCACTAGAAGTAAAGAAGAGCCATCTACGGACATGGAAAATGTAGTCAAAATGATGTAGAAATTATCTAACAAAATCGTGGATCTCGAGAAAGACAAGGATGCTAGCACATCTAGGAAACCTTTCAAGCCATTTTATAAAAGAAGGGAAGACGGGGAGCAAACTCATCCACCAATGAGCACTGCCCCTGTTTTAAACTTGAATGAGATTGGGATGGAAAGTTTCTACACTTTTCACCAAGAACCGCATTCGGAAAAGAGCTTCCCGCAATGGATTAATTCCATGAGCTTAGTCATGAACCAAATGCTAGATTCATAGATCCCAGACCAAGATGATCCTCCAGAAGAGTCGAGCCCTGAGTTAGAGGAACCAACCCTGGACACTACTATGGTGTTGTGGGATTGGGTACCTATGACTGAATTAGTAAAAGAAGACCACATAGATAGCTCTCCCTCTACCATAAATGTTGCTACTCGCAGCAAAGGCCCAATTGTGGATCCTGTGCCAAGCACAACTCCCCATAAACCTAAAGTTTCAAAAGATCCGCCTAGGAGGCATATACCAATCATCCCACCGTAGCCCAAAGTTAACCAAACAGCGGCCAAATAGCCAAGCGCTGACACCATAGTCCAGCCACCTAAGGTCACAATGAGCAAAACAGATCAGCCAACTCGAATTGGGAACGAATCCGACATAGGATACGATATTATTGAAGATATCAAGAAGGTCAAGGAAAACATGTCAATATTTGACATGTGCAGCCTGCCCCATCAACGAGACAAATTGCTGCAAGTTTTACAACCTCAAACCAGCACTCCATTAACAATTTCTCAAGACAATCCCGAAATTAATGAGGCTAGCATCGATGGAAAGTCTAAATCTCAAACTTTGCCATTCCTATTGACTTTTGAAATTTTCAACCATAATGTTCACAACTGTTTGGTAGATTCTGGAGCATCCTCAAACGTTATGCCACTGTCAATTTGTAAGAAAATTAACGAGCAGCCTGTGCCATCTCCAGCTCAAATTATCCAATTAGATAGGACTGCTGTCAAGGTTATAGGGGAGATGAAAGATGTTTTAATTAGGCTATCAACTGACCCTAGAGTCTGTCAATTCATTGACATAATGGTGGTCGATATTCCTGAAGCCTATGGGCTGATTTTAAGTAGGGATTGGTCTACCTAGCTAAGTGGCTACTTTGCTACTGATTGGTCCCACCTATGGCTGCCTTATCAGAACAGACAGAATCAGATTAAAGTTCTTAGGGAACCTCATATGAAGCAAAATGTAACTCAGTTAGAAGAAAAGAATGAGGCTGTAGCTTTCTCATCCTCAGTTCTGGGGAATTACTTCTTAGAAATGGATCTGGGTAATTATCAATCTGTAACCATTAGCCATGAATCAGATAAACAGTCCGATCTCCTTCATTTCTCTCGGACTGATGATGTTGATTGTAACATAGTCAATTTAGTTACTGACGTAGATCACAAAGAAACTGACTTAGTTGAATCTAAAGATATTTTTTGGACATTATATTTTGATGGTTCTAAGACTCTGGAAGGATCTGGAGCCGGATGTGTTTTAATAGATCCAAAAAGAAACAAGTTTTTTTTGTCTTGTAGATTAGAATTCGATTGTACTAACAACACCGCTGATAATGAAGCTTTGATACATGGACTAAAGAAATCCATTGGCTTAAATGTTAAGTACTTGAAGGTTTTTGGCGACTCCGAGATAGTTGTAAGACAGGTAAGGGACACCATTCATTGTCTCTCGCCTCACTTGAAAGGTTATCAGGCTGAGGTATGGGATTTAATTACCCATTTTGACACTTTCAATATAAAATCAATTCCTAGATTGCAAAATGCTGCAGCTGATTTGTTAGCAACATCTGCTTCTAGATTGGTGCCATCAAATAATAAATGCTCGATTGAATTGATTTTCAGGCCTTTCGTTCCTCATAACATAACAAACTTCAGAGTCTTTGATGATGATGAACAAATTATCAGCTTTCTAACAAACGAAGGTAGCTTTCAAGAAGCTGCAATAGATGAAGAAGAGCATGATGCTGATTTGAAGAAGAAGGATGAGGAGAAAGGAAATTTCATTCTGAAGGGAGTAAGATCCCTTGAAATGTTGTTCGATCTTCAAAATAGATTCAAAAGGCCAGCTAATACCAAAACTAATAGCTCATCAATGCAACATGAGTTGGTTAATTTGGGTACTGAGGCAGAACCAAAATTTGTCAACCTTGGCAAATGTTGTTCACCAGGAGAAAGAGACAGGTTCATCAAATTGTTTAAACAATACAAGGATGTTTTTGCATGGACCTATGAAGATCTGAAAACGTCTGACATCCACATTATTCAGCATGTTATACCAATGAAAGCAGGCGTCAAACCATTTCAGCAGCAGTTAAGAAGGATGCATCCGACTCTAGAACCGCTGATCCAAAAGGAATTAAAGAAGCTCTTGGACGCTAAGATAATCTTCAAAGTTCGGCATTCTGAGTGGGTTGCAAACTTGGTTCCCATCAGAAAGAAGTCAGGAGAGATAAGGCTATGTGTAGATTTCAGAAATTTAAACAAAGCTTCGGATAAAGACAACTACCCCGTACCTTCGATGGAACAAATCCTTCAAATGGTGTCAGGATCTGAATTGTTTTCTCTCCTTGATGGTTTCTCTGGCTACAAGCAAGTGTTAGTGGCCGAAGAAGACCGCCTTAAGACTACTTTCAGAACTACGTGGGGAACTTTCACTTATAGAAGAATGCCATTTGGTCTGATAAACGCAGGAGCTACATTCCAAAGGGCGATGGATATTGCCTTCCGAGGATTGGGTGGACAATGCGTGGTTGTATACTTGGATGATGTGACAGTCTTTTCGAAGAAAAGGGAAGATCATGTCATGCATCTAAAGCATATTTTTTATCGCTGCCGGAAATATGGTATTTTTTGAACCCCAAGAAGAGCGTATTTGCTGTTCCTGAAGGTAAGCTCTTGGGTCATATCATTTCTAAAGGGGGAGTATCAATAGATCAAGAAAGAGTCCAAGCTATTAATAAGATTCCAATGCCTTACAACAAAAAAGCTATGCAGTCCTTTATGGGCACTATCAATTTTGTCCGCAGATTTGTTCCAGATTTCGCACAAATTGTTAAGCCATTGCAACAGATGGTTAAACAAAACATGCAATTCAAGTGGATAGATCTGGAGAAGGACGCATTTAGAGATATCAAGGAAGCCATAGCTAAGGCTCCTTCCTTAAGATGCCCAGATTTTGATAAGTATTTCATCTTGTATACCTTTGCTTCGGATGACTCCCTCGCAGCTGTACTCATGCAAAAGGTGGAGCAGGGAAATGAGTACCCAATTTCATTTATGAGCACTGGTCTGCAGGGGGCTGAGCTGAATTATCCTGCGGTTGACATACATGCATATGCGGTTTTCAAAGCAGTCAAACAATTCAGGCCATACATTCTGGAGAACAAAACTAAAGTCATAGTTCCCCACCCAGCTGTGAGATCCCTTTTCATTCAAAAGGAATTGGGAGAAAGGAGAGGGAACTGGGTCACAGCTCTACAGGAATATGATTTGGAATTTAAACCAGCTACGATCATCAAAGGGCAAGGCACATGCAAACTACTTGCAGGAAACTCAACTGATGAAGAACAACATTGGAAAAATGAAGCTGAGCTCAATTCGGTTGAAGTATGTCATATCTTCACAACTCCCCAGTCAAGGTATAGGGACCTGGTGCACTATTTGCAGCAGGGATATCTTCCCGAGCACTGGAACTCTAAACAAAGAGGGGAACTCCGTCTGAAATCCGCACCCTATCAAATCATTGATGGGATACTGTTCAGAAAGAATTATGATGGAGTTCTTCTCAGATGCCTAGAAAAGGAAGATGCAAGCAAAGTTTTTAAAGAATTGCATGATGGCCCCGCAGGTGGACATTATTCAGGAGAGACAACGGCACACAAGATACTGAGAGCTGGTTATTATTGGCCCACCCTGTTTCGAGATGCCCACACATACGCACGGAACTGTGATGTATGTCAAAGAAGTGCTAGGAAGTTACCTAAGGCAGCAGGACCATTGCAGCCGGTTATCATCTCTGAGCCTTTTGAGCAGTGGGGTATAGATGTTATCGGAGAGATAAATCCAAATTCTTCGTTGCAACATCGATACATCCTGACGGCTACCGACTACTTCACGAGGTGGACGGAGGCTATCCCTCTGCGCAAGATCAATGAAGACGTGGTCATCAGCTTCTTAAAAGAGAACATCATAACCAGGTTTGGGGTTCCAATTTCCCTTGTTTTTGATAATGCTACTTATTTTTCATCTTGCAAGATAAATGAATTTGTTTATGAATGGGGAATTAAGTTGCATTATTCAGCCAATTATTATCCTCATGGGAACGGATTAGCTGAATCCTCAAACAAGAATCTGATTCGAATTCTTAAGAAGACTGTGATAGAAAACCAGAAAAGTTGGCATGTAGCTCTCCCAAACGCCTTATGGGCAGATAGGGTAACCCCAAAGAATGCTTTAGGTGTCTCCCCTTTCACTCTTGTCTATGGAAAGGAAGCCATCCTTCCCCCAAAAATCTTACTCCCATCCTTACAATTATCCCAAGCCTCTCGGGGTTCTGGTAGCCAAGCCTTACAATCCAGGATCAACACCCTGCTTCAACTTGAAGAAGCCCGACACAAAGCTAAAGATCGATTCCATCAACACCATGACATAGTTAAGAGATGGTTCGATAAGAGGAAATCGGGTAAAAGAGATTTTGAAGTTGGGGATTTAGTCCTGAAATGGGACCATAATCATGAAGGCAAAGGAATGCATACGAAATTTCAACATCTATGGGTAGGCCCGTACCAAATTTCTGCAAAATTAGGCCCATCCACTTACAAATTGACAAATATCAAGGGAGAAGAAGTAGCCCTTCCTCTCAGTGGCCTCTCTCTCAAACAATACTTCGCATAGTCTCTTTGAGACTTACTATACATAAATAAAGTTTTCTTTTGTTGTTGCTTTAGCCTTTAGTTGCTTTATTTTCGTCCATTCTATTTCTTTCATTGTCGTTTGAACCTTTGCTACAAGTTTTTGTTTTTTGAAAGCCCTCCTGGTTGAGTTCCCCGTCGAGGATAACTCTCTCAAAGAAATCTCGCAACCCATGAGTCTGGAACTATGCTCAAATGAATTCTGTCTGTTGTGCTCTCGCTGAAATATTCAGAAGGAAGGAAGCCTACTCTGCTAGTCACACTAATCCTGTTCTAAATAGCAGAGGCCCATGACCATCTTAAACTACTATCATTGGGCTCCACCCACTCTCACACTTTAAAGGCATCTTAAGAAGGTTACCAAAGTTGGACCCAGGGAAAGTAGCACCTCTCGAGGACATAGGGTATTGAAATGACTCCATGCTGCAAATTTAACAGCCAAAATGGCTTATATCCAAGAGTCTGTTTTCTAGAGATTCTCACCTCAATTAAAGCATGGCTGAGACAAAAGCAAAACAAAAGCAAAAGACATGTAAAATCAAGAAGGTTGTCCAAAAGGCTCAGCTCGAAATGGGCTCCTCTCCGTCCATGAGGTTCGATCAAATCAATAAAACTTCTAACTCACACAAAAGGACATTATGGATTGAGGATCCTAAATCAAAGATCATGTCCAAAAGAAAAATATCTCTGGAAGGCTCAAACAGCTAAGCTGTGTAAAGTACAAACATCCAAAAGGATGCAAGCAGCATGGGAATGAGGAACAAGAGCAATGATGTCCATGAGAAAATGTTGCAAATCTTGTGGAGTCCGGCAGCAGTGACCATCTGAAAGATGACCCCCCTAAAATGAATCTCATATATTGGCCCTTTGAGAGTGGTGAAGATGTCTCGGCCAAAGCTCCCCTTTTCCCCAATGGCTAGCAGGTAAAGTGCCTTCTTCCCCTCACATGAATTTAAAAGGCTTAGCTGAGTAGTGCACCTAAGATGGATGTCTTTGATGAGGTTTCGGACCATGAAGGGGAATTTTTTCAAAGATCTGTGTTCGCCAGTGACTCGCCATTGTTGTTGCAGCAACACCCCCCCCAAAAAATTTTGTACATATTGGGGCCCCTCCTTTAAATTTTTTTAGAAAGGCTCCCTTAAGGGCCATTCCCAGCTTTTATCTTTGTTTTAACAGAAAATCTTTCCATGAAAAAACTCCAAGTCTGTCAGAAAATCTTGTTTTTCAACATAAATCTTTTCATGAAGTCTCCCTAGAAGTAGTGGAACGATTTGCTAAAACCCCGCAGTGGCGGAAGTCTTTTGTTTAAACTCCCGAAAAGGGACTTAGAAATTTTCGTGAAAAAATTGCGGAGAGATTCAGGTTGTTCTCCCGAAACGGCGGAAGCATTCACCTAAGCTTTCCAAAAAAGACTTAAAAAAACTTTTCGATTTTTTGTGGAGAGATTCGGGTTTCCCTCCCAAAGCGGCGAGAACCGTTCGTCTAAAGTTCCCGAAAAGATGTGGAAGTCCTTGTTAAAAAATTGCAAAAAAATTCAAGGGAACTGCCCGAAGCTTGTGGAAGCCACTCGCGTGAGCTTCCTGAAACCGTGGAGGAATTCATGAATTCCTTCCGAAACTGTGAAGAGACTTAGAAAATTTCTTTTGCGGAGCTGTTGGACTTTCCATCCCGAAACTGCGGAGCCGTTCATTTTATCCTTCCGAAACTATGGAAGCATTTGTCATAAGTTTCCCGAAAAGGCTTCGAAATTATTGTCGAAAAGGTTGCGGAAGCGTTTGACAAATTCCTTCCGAAACGGCGGAAGAATTCAAGGAAGCCGTCCGAAACTTGCGGATGAAATTCGCCAACCTTCCCTGAATCCGCCAAGTAACTTAGTCTTTTCGAAAATCTTTAAGTCTTGAAGTTACGAAAGCGTTAGCGATATTCTTCCCGAGCCTTCGCGGAAGCGTTGGCGATATTCCTTCCGAAACCCTGCGGAGTCTTAGAATTTTGGTTCGAGTTGCAGACGTCTTCATTTTAGTCTTCCGAAACGGCGGGGCCATTCGCTGTTTCCTTCCGAAATGGCGGAAGGAAATCGCGAGAGCTTTCCGCAACATCAGAAGTGAGTGCAGCTGAAACTTAGAGAAACTCTCGATTTCATTAGGGCCTTTTGCGGAAGTATTGGCGGAAGTCTTCCGAAACGGCGGAAGCCATTGGAAAAAGCTCTCCGCAATTTCGGAATCCTTCGCGATATCACCCCGAAAAGTGCCGTCGAAAGAATCAACCATTCACATCCTTTTTTACGGAATCCGTTCATCAATGCCTCCCGAAATGGTGGGGAGTTCGGCGGAAACCTTCGTTCTATCGTTCCGCAACAGCAGGTGAGGGTCGTGAGTTCATCCCGCGGGTGGCGGTTGCACACGTACCGAGACGGTTTGATTTGACGCCGTCGTACTTATATTTAAACCGCGTTTAATACACCACCAACCGTATTAAAGTCCCACACATGTTCGACTTATTTAAATATACGGTGGGGGTTCGAACCGACCCCATTACTGTTTGTATCAATTAAACCATTGTTGGACACCGCGCGACTGTTCCAGCTTATATTGCTCGACCACATTCATGGCCACCTCAGTCAGCTATCCTCGTCGGTGCCAGGTAGGATCTTAACCATTAAATCTGTCCCTTCTACGCGTCAAATTGTAATTGGGTTGTCATTTTTTTGTCATTTTTTTGAAAAACGATAGGCATTGGTTGAATTCGACGAGCAAAATGCCCGTCATAGGCTATTTTGCACGTCGAATACGGCTTAATTTTCATTTGTTCCGTCATGCAGAACATAGAAATCTTAAAATGTTAGACTGTCAGTCGGCAATCCGCACACGTCATTTCTCTTCACATTCGAAGTCACCAAACCCCGTGAATGTTTAAACTACACCAGCTGAAACCCGAAACTATGGCCGCCCGAGCCTTTTTGTCAGTCTTTCTCCGGACGCCATCACCCTCGCTCGAACTCAAACCAACCGTAGGATGCCCCGTCAAATATTATAAATAACAATATCGTCTGGGCTAAAGCCTCCCGCCTGTGTGTCAACACAGAGGGTCATCCCTTGTCTAGTTTTTAAATTTGTTTCGACCTCAGACTCGCTCGCCATTAGCCATTTAAAAACACAATGACGAAGATCACCATTTCTCCCAGGGCTAGCCCGAGAGCGGATTGTTTCCGCGACATACCTATCCTCTCAGGAGCATCCCAAACTCATCCCTTTAAAAGATTCAAATGTTTCAATTTATGTTTCATGTTGAAATGGTGTATTTTGCTTCCTAAACATATAGCTTCATGGTACTTATCTCATTGACATATTAAAACAATGATGCTCCCTGTTAAAATATCACAGTATGTTGCTCAGTATCATGATGACTTGTATATGGGTGCTATCAGGGATAAATCAAAATGCCGAAAGTTGGTAAGAAGAAGGCTAAAATGACAGAAAAGAAGCCTGCGCCACTTAAAACTGAGACCTCACTCCAAGATACTAGGTGCACCACTGGTGTTCCTCCGGAAATCAGATGGGGTGATATTTACAGGATGATCCGAGACTAGGATGTCCCAGACATGTTGTTAGAAGAGGGGCCAATTTATCTAAATATCAAAGCCTCAGGCATAACCAGAGCTGCCACCCGCCCTGAACTATTCCCCTATGCTGAAGTGATCGGATGGATACTCCAACATGCCGATGCTGAAGGAAGAGTGATAAATGACAGCGGGAAAGTGGCCATTGCCTCATTTCAACCCGCATATCTTGCAGCAGCCTACAAATTTCCCCACTCCCAGCAAGCTCTGACTGATGAATGGTTGGGCAAAATGGACAACATTGAGATGGCCAAAAAGTTGCTGGTCGTAGGCAAGCATCTAAGAAAGAAAGGTAGCGATGAATATGACGTATAGAATCTGAGACCTCCTTTTAGATTGATCGCTTTGATGCTGTGCAGAATCTTCGGCATGCTCGATGGCACAATGTATAAGATTCAGTGCGTCCCTATTATCCACTTCGTGGCATTCAAAGGAACTGTGTTTGATTGGGCCACTCTCCTGTCAAATAGTTTGGCCTCAATGATAGTGACTGCAAGAGAGGGACTAGCCTTGAAGAAGGCAGAATTTTTCATGTCTTCATATCTGATTGATTGTGTTTTGGCCAAGGTAGATTTCCCCAAATTGGGCTGCACATGGGACAAGGCCATCACTCCAGTTTATATCGCTTTCAGGATGATGTGGGCCGAGAATTACAAACCTAACTACAAACTCATCTGTGAGGGGTTCATCATGCCCCTATATGAGAAGATATTCAGGGAGGAGCCCAACTGCCTGTCAGAGAACGCTGTGGCAGTCCTTGAGAATTATGGGGATTTTTACTTTTCAGAACAAGGCACCTACCTCAGAATGTTTGGAGAGACCAAAGCTCCATACATTTTGCTGCAGTATGCCATAGATTATGTGGTCCTTAAGGAAGCAGTAAGACAAATCTTCCTGGATGAAATTGGAGCAGTGCTCCACAAGCAGCATAAGGCCTCCTTTCCCCCCTTCCTTTCTGCATAGGAGCTTACAAGTTCTCGGGGGTTTCCTTAGCCGAAGAGTTTGTGCAGGAGATGAAAGCTTTAAACTTCGGTGAGGTGATATTCCACAGGAATGACAGGAAGGGGAGAGTGGCCAAGCATTGTAAAGAAATCTACGCTCATTTTGAGTACTCCCACTATCCTGAAGCTGAGGAAGAGGTATTCAGGGGCATCAGCAACATGGGTGAGCTGCGAATCTGTCGCCAAGGCATGGGAATAAGTTCTAGCTTAGCCAAGGCCTAGAAAACTAGCCAGTAGAAGGAGAAAGAAGCTCATGATGCCCAAGCTCAGGAAGAGCTCAGATTAAGAGAGGAAGCCAGGTTGCAGCAGGAAGCCGAAGGTGAGAGGCTAAGGAAAGAAGCAGAGGAAGCTCAGCAGCAAAAAGAGGCTGAAGATGAGAGGCAACGGAAAGTAGAAGAAGAGCTGAAAGCAGGGGAAGATGCCCAAGCAAGTGGGTCCGGGGTCCAAGACATGGAAATAGACGCATCTCAAGCAGGTTGCTCTGGTACCCAAAAGGCGGGAGTGGATCCAGCTCAGGAAATCCAGACCCCACCTGCTGAAGAAGACATAGACATCATCAACCGCCCTATTGTCCCGTACACTCCATCGGGAAAACATATGGTGTCCAGGTGGAATGAGTTTGTCTATGACAAGAAGAGGAAAGGTATGGTCCTCAAATCGGAAGAGAGGATCAAAAGTCCCTTTCATGAAGACATCGTTACCCACAAAGAGGTCACCATAATGCAGAACACAGATCAAGATCCCTTTGCTATGGCATCCGCGGCTGTGGAAACAGCAAAACCATCACTGGACAATGTGGGCGTTATAGTCAGAGAAAATGTATTGACAAAGAAGAGAGCTCGTATACTACAACAGACGGTGGCTAATGAGCAGGCCCAAAGGGATCTGGTAGTGAACAAGTATAATTGCCTGTATGCCGAGCATAAAGAGCTATCAGGTAAGTATAACCAGCTAGAAGAGGAAAAGGATCAACTGACACTCCAAATGATGATTGTGGAGGTAGAGAAGAATAGAGAGGAAGATAAAGCATCCCAGCTAGAAGCAGACAAGCAGACATTAGCTGAGCAGTTAGAGCAAGCCGAGAGCAGAACGATGGACATATCTCCCTTTCATGAGCTGTCCTGCAGCATCCTGAAGCAAATGCATGAAACTCAGGAGCTAATCACTGATGAGGTTTGCAAGCTCAAAGCCATGGTGGTCAGGTTAAAAGAAATTAATGCGGAGGCCCACAGGCTCAAAGATAAGAATACCCGTGTCAAGGAAAATATCATCAGTCAGATGGCATGGAGAGAAGGAAAAGGGGATTTCCCCACACACCTCCCATTTAAATCTGTGGAAGGTTTTAATGAGGACATAGCCCTTTTGGAGTTCGACAGGAACTGTGCCAGTAAGCTGATAGCCAGTGTGCAAAGAAATAGGGATAAGATCGACGGTCTGTATCAAAGAATAAAGGGAGTGCATGACAGGTGCAAGCTGAGTTTCCCACAATCCCTCGATGACTTCCCGGATTCAGAACAACGCTTGGCTGAGCTAAAGGAAGAACTAGGCATCCAAACCGAATACGTGAAGAAAATTGATGTCCTAGCAATTGATGACTTACAACATTATGTTGGAATGTCATCAGTCCACGATCATTTGCTCAAAGAAGTGCATCAAGCTGCCGTAGCAGAGGTTCAAAGCATTGGAGCAGAGCTCGGGAAGAATGTGACTTCTTAGAAAATTTTGTTCCCTGCTGTAGCAAACATAGTCATAAGGGACACACGCATGTGGTATAACTACATAGCAGAGGAGGAAAGGAAAGCTGCAGCAGTAGCAGGAGAAACAACAGATCCAGAATCTTCTCTCCCAGCAGCCATTCCAGCAACAGCAGTAGGCTCGATTCCCTCTTCCCCAGCAGTGGAAGAAAGTCTACCCAACTCAATCCCTTCTTCCCAAGTAGAAGCAGTAGCAACAATTGCTTCGAGTGTCTCTTCCCAGGTAGCATCAGCAGCATCAATTGACCTGGGCGATCCTCTCCCAGCTAAAGCTCACGCACAAGAATGACAACACGATATTAGAACATTATTTCTGCTATGTGTATTTTATTAAACTCTAAAATGTATAAAGCGTGAGCTATGGGACAGCTGTCCATCCTTTTTTTTGTTAAATATTTTGTAAAAGAAAGAGAATCACAATTTTGTCTATTATAAGAGAGAAATTTCTGTAGATGACAAGTGGAAGATGCTAGGTGGCAGCCCAAAGGGCATATTTGTAACTATAAATAGAAGTTAGGAAAGATTAGGAAGGACTTTTGGCAGAGAAGGAAATTTTGAAACCTATACGAGCTACCTTGTATTGGTTCTGTAAAATCGAATTTTCTAATAAAAGCCTGGCAGATGGACTTTTTGCATGGGAACGGAAGATGGATGTGTATTGGACTATTCTGATTGCTTCCATACTGTAATGTGAGATCTTTCCTGTTATTTGAACTATTTCTTTGCAACGAATGATTTTGCTTCTTCCTGTGTAAATGTTTTCTCTATTTTATGAACAATGAATGCGTTTCATATTAAATCAGGAGCTATCTGCTGATTTCTTCATCTTTGCTGTAGAATTCTCTTTTTGATCGAATGGCTAACTGTTCTTCCTTCAAGATAATCCCTACTGTTCATTGTTCATCCTTTAAATTTGCTCTTTGCAAGGATCATCAGATTTATTTCAGTTTGTGTTAAACTTAGATCTGTTTCTTTCATTCTTTCAAGCTAGATTAGATAATTTTGTTTCTTTCTTTGATGAGTAATGAAATGTGTCATTTATAATCAGAAGTTACCTTCTGAGATATTTCATCTTGCTGTAGTTTTCTCTTTAAGATTCACTGGCTGCCTGTTCTTTCTTTAAAGATAACTCTCACTGCTCATTGCTCACACTTTAACTACGTTCCCTGCAAGGATAGGTAGATTTAATTCATTTCTCTTTAGACTTAGATCTGTTTAGTTTTGCATTTAGCTCAGACATAAATTGGGCACTTGCACACCATTATAAAACATAAAAATCCAAAAGAAAGGTGGATCGGGCCATAACCGGTATAATCGGAATCAAACTCCAAACCCACGGTTACCGGAACCGCTAACCGGACGGATTCCCTACACCAAACGGGAGATAATCTAATTGGGATCATCTCTCGGGGAGAATCCCTTTCTGATTGATGCTACGATATCCGAGGCATCAACAGGCTCTCAGACTGTTTCCGACATTCTACCAGCGGATTCAAGTCTATTACCTGCGATCTGACCATGGCTAATCAGCCTGTTTGTTGCGATCCGATTGCGGTTGTTAACCCTTTTCTGACATCCCGACCGTGGCTTCCAGCCCTTTTTCTGCAACCCGCCTGCGTCTGCCGGCCCTTTTTCCGCATCTCGACCATGGATTTAAGCCCGTTTTCTGCAACTCGACCGCGCCTGTTGCTCTGTTTCCCGCGGCCCGACTGTAGCATTTGGCCAGAAACCCGCAACCCGCCCGCACCTATTTTTCTGTTTCCCGCGATCCGACCGCACTCTTTCGCCACAGACCCACGGTCTGATTTTTGCATTTTTTCCTTGTTTTGAACCTAGCTCCTTTACTGCAATATTTTCTACACCTGCACAACCATCTGTCCTACCTGCAGCCATACTTCCCTATAGCCTTTTCTGCAGTTTTATTTTTGTTACATTTACAGAATCGTTTTTTAAATATTTTGAAAAAGAGAAAATTTTGCATGTTTAAGTTTACATTATGTCTTGTTATTGTTAGTTAGAAAGTTGCCCCCCTTGTGGCACTTTTATTTGGGTTCATCACCTCACATGCACACACTCTGTCACCTAATTCAAGTGAGCCTTAAAAAACTACTTAATCCAACCAACATTCTAACCCCACTTGGGGAACACATAAGAATTTTTGTAGTTAGGTAGGATCGGGGGGATGGGCATCCAAATAACACCCCTCGGTTGCTTACACTTGAGACATAGCTATTGTCCATTAGGGAACCAAAATCCCCTAGTATTTTTTGGCACGGTCACGACCAGTTTATCAGAGGGCCTCTCCCCTAGGAGGGTTGAAGTCGCCAGACTGGTTCCGGAGGCATGAGTGGAATACCGCACTCCATTCAGTAACCAAAGGGCTACCTTTCACAGTTCTCGGAGTATCCCTGTATAGGGGTACTGTAGTAAAAGGACCAAACGGAAGATTCACCTTTCTGGATGTGTCATGAACGGGGTATCTTAGTTGCCTTTCTTCTAGGATTGACTACCCAGTGTCCCTCCCGGTAGGGGGATATCTTTAGCCACTTGGCTCTCCTATCCATATTGTCTGACTTGGATTTCATCACCTTGCAGAGGATATGTCTAGTTGAGTCAGAATACTATTTAGTTAGTTGTTTGCATGCTTCCTTACCTCCTTTTGGTCTAGCGAGTCCACCATTCTTTTTTTTTTAGGAAACCTGTTGCTTGTTGGTATTCTAACCATTTCTGTTGATACTCCACTTATTGTAGCACAGCTGTTACAGTAGGTGTTTTGAGTTGGTTGTTGGCCTGAGTGCCATATTTTTTGAGCTCTCCTTCTGCACACTTGGTTGCATTAGGTTTTTTGAGCTGTTTTTCACTCAACACAACCCCCAGATATTTGACACCATTTGTCACCATTGAGTCCCCGAGACGTTCTCAGTGCCTCAGGGGAAATCCCCCACAGCACGGTTCACTCGACACCACCCGTCATAGGCTTAGATCATCATCACTTGATACCACTCATCATAGATCTCAAGATTTGTCACTTGACTCCACTCGTCAACGGCATAGAACTCCGTCACTTGATCTTGATGCCCCTTATTTTACCTCTGATTCTGAGACCGAGTCCGAGAACCACATTTACACTGCACCCACCAGCCCCATGGCTGGCATGACTTCCACCCCTTTCATGGTAGGCACCATTGGTGGAGCATCCACCACCACCCCAGCTACCACACCTGTTTTAGGTATGCCCTCGATGGGTCCCCCATCTACCCTTCCGATCACTGTGCCCATTCCAGTACCTAGCATACCTAGCGTCACTCCATCAGTGACTCACACTACCCTTGGCGGTGCAGGACTGTCCCATACCACTTTTGTTCCCCCACTTGGCGGCAACATCCCTCCACCAGCCCCTACACTTGGGGGCATTGGCCCCCACATGGTCACACCCACTAGTATGTCACATCCTTCTACTTGTTTGCCATTCATGGCTAGCCTCAACCTTCCTGACCTAGCCAGACTGACTAACAATCCCATTAGACACGACCCTACATGGCCTCACATGCCCACCAAGCTCCCCTCTGACATCCCTAAGTTTGAGGGAAAGGCAAGTGAGGACCCCCAAAACCACATTATGTCCTTCCATCTATGGTGTTCCTCCAACTCCATAGTGGACAACTCTATCCGCCTCCATCTATTACAGCGCACCTTCACTGGCTCTGTAGCTAAGTGGTACATCGAGCAACCTCATGGTACCCATGTCACCTTTACCTCCCTTGCCTCGACCTTTCTACAGTTCTTTTAGTTACCTGTTCATTATGACGCGGGAGTTGAGATCCTCCTATCCTGCAGACAGAACACGGCCACCCACATCACTGACCACATTCATGAGTGGTGTCGACGTCGTAGTCTCTGCAAAATCAAATTAGATGATCGTATCTTCCTAGATTGGTTCCTAAAATCCCTCCTTCCTGTCATTGCCAAGGATGTGGCATCCGAATGACCCCAGTCTGAAGAAGAGGCCATCCTCAAAGCCCAGCAATTTGACCTCATATACGCCCAGTCGGGTTACCTATATACCATTATCCCTGACACCCCTCGCGGTGATTCCTCCCAGCACGATGCACCGGGGGCATCCCACACCACAGACGGCATCATTGGCCGTGTTTCCTCGCATCCCCAACCCTTTTCCATAGCACATTCGAGCCCCGGCCCCGACCTTTCGCGGGCTACATCTCAATCCGGAGCAACCAATTCGTATGCTCCTCTGACACATCACCATCATTCTCACGACCCCTCATGTCAACCTCAGTGCTTTGGGCATATGTCCCCCACTTATGCTCCCCCGGTTGCACCTCAGCCATATTACCATCCACAGGCTACCCCAGCTCCTGTGACCTCCCAAACCCAATCGGCTTATTATCTGCCACAGGCAGCCCCTACGGCAAACCCACAGCCCGCTCCGCAGATCTATCAGCAACCTCCACAAGGTTCAGCACCTGCACAGCCTCCACCTACTTATTATCCACCACAGCCTACTCCCGCACCTGCACAACCCCAAAATCCACCTGCTGCCCAAGGGCAAGTTTACACCCAACAGAATCCGCAGCAAAACCAAAACAACCAGCACCAACAGGGCCAACAAAACCATGGCAAGGGCCGTAACCGTGGGAGCAATCCTCCTCCAGACCAAGGTGGTCAACCTCCCAATCCCCCAGACAATAATAATGCGGCCCCTGCCAGCCAAAACCCTGATCGGCCACCCAAGCAGGCTAAAAACCCTAATTTATGAACAAACCATCCTTGTTCTATTTGCGGGGTATATGGCCACTACACACATGCTTTCCCACATTTAGAGCGAGCCAGGAAACTCTGGGTTGATGATGCCCATCGCCAAGGGCACACAGCTCCTCAAGCGCCACCCAACCCCCCACAACCTCAGCAGCCACCTTTGGTGCTTCAAAGCCCCTCACCAAACCAAGGCATAGTGAACACTCAGCCGTTGGCTCCCCCTCAAGCCAACGTACCACCACAACAACAAATCACGTATGCCGCTCCTGATCAACCCATGTTTGACTCAGGTACCCACCACCTGTTGATGGTGTCATCCACTGATGTCAACCTCCAAACTCGTCGGAACCAATATGGCTCCACCTCTCAAGCCCCTCCCACTGATCAGGCATTATGTATACCTCTGCCTCCACTAGATGGTTCTTCCAAAGCACCTCGTTTCCCACTTCGCCGTATCAACAATAACCCTAATGCGTGCGCTGCGTCAAACTACAACATTGTAGATGACTTAGCCCAATCCCCCGTAGCCATGTCTGCGTTAGAAGTCTTGAAAAACTGTCCTTCCCAGCACAAGACTTTACTCTCGGCCATTAGGGCTATTGACCCAAATGATTCAAATTTGATGGCCTTCGATTTGGACCAGTCCGAACCACGCCTGCCTTCCACTTTAGCATTCCAAGTTTCTATTTCCATTCGAAATCTTGTCATCCATCGATGCATCATCAATTAAGGTGCCTCTACATGCGTTATGTCCACATTCGTATGGCAGAAGTTGGGATCCCCTACTCTCCAGTAGTCCACCACTGCGTTATGCGCCTACGATGGTCGTTCGGCTCAACCCCAAGGTCTCCTAGCCAATGTCCCCGTCCAGTTAGGTGGTAAAACCATACTCATTGACATAGAGGTCATCAATGCCCAGCTTGATTATAACCTCTTACTTGGCCGCAGCTACATGTATGCCATGCGGGTGGTTGCTTCTTCCGTTTTTTGTACCATGATGTTCCCCCATGATGGACGCATGGTCAAGGTCGACCAACTCACCTACTATCATCCCAGTGCCCCCGCTGCACCCAAAAATGTTCTCCCTATGGTTGAACAACCTGTTAGTGGTACCACTACCTCGCTAGTTTCCTCCGTGGGACCTGGAGTTTACTCAGATCCGTCGATGATGTCCACATTCCAATCCATTCCTCCCCTGTCACCCATGACCAAAGTATCTGATCTATGCACCCTGTCCCACAATACACAAACACCCACCAATCAGCCACCCTTGTTACCTAAACCACCATTGGTACCTAGTCACATTGGTGTTACACCCATCCACACCATCCCCTTCCTCATCCCTCCCTTAGGAGTAGTAAGCGCCCTAGTTATGGCTACCCTTAGCCTCCCTGGGTTAACCTTGGGATTACCCGTGTGGTACCTTTTGCCTTTCGTTCCCCCGCCGACACCAGATGTCGTCCTGCAACTGGTGCAACCCATTGTCACTACTACTCAGCCACCTCCTGGTGTTGCTACCCCTTCGTCCTCCACGAACCCCCCTCCTCTTACCAAGCCCACTGGGGGCAGACGCCCACAACCATACACTGCTATACCCCCTCCCAAAATAGTCAAAAACCCTCCAGTGTTTCGTGCTCCTCCCAAATGCTCGTTGTGTGATGAGTTAGGCCATCCAACTCATCAATGTCCATAGTTACCGGCATTATAGGAACACATGCAAATGCTTGATGACGACCCCAACATCCCTGTTGTTGAAATCGACCCAACCCCCAAACCCCGTGATAAATCACTGCATACCAACCACCCCTGTGCGATATGCGGTATTTACTGCCACTACTCCCATCACTGTCCTGATCTCCCAGATTACCGAGTAGCTCTCTACGAGATGAATAATCTGGACCTTGAGACGGCCCCACCCACCATTGAGGAGATCCAACGCCCAGTCTCCTCCCCTTCAGGAGAGGTTAACACCATTTATATGATCTCTTCAATCACCACTCCCTCGTCAACCGATTTGATGACTACGACTTTCCGTTCTGATGAGGAGTTTCTTGAGGCACTCACTGCCCCAGAGTATCCCTGGGATGACATGCACCATCGTTCGTATTTCCTCCCAGAAGCATCTTCCTCTAGCACCGCTACCCAATTTGCGGTTGAATCCAAAGATTTCCTTCCTACCAAGGTCGACTGGTTTAAGGACCCTATTCCTGCTCTGGATGCCTTTGAGGAAGGTAACATGGCCAATATTTCACCCGTCATCCAAATTGATATCGCTGCCCCAGGAGGTACACCTGAACTCATAACTTTAGGAGCCTCCTGCAGTGAGCATGAGATTGAGGAGTACAAAAAACTCTTCCAAGAATTCTGTGATGTCTTTGCCTGGTCCTATACCGAAATGCCTAGTCTTGACCCCTCCATTATAGAGCACCACATTGACACATGGCCTGATGTACCCCCCCTTCATCAGAAACAGTGCCCCATTCATCCCTCAAAGCTCCCAGCTGTCAAAGCAGAGATTGAGAAACTCCGCAAGGCAGGATTCATTTATCCTATTGCTTATACCACCTGGGTTTCAAACCCCGTTCCCGTCAACAAAAAACAAGGCACCATTAGAGTATGCATTGACTTCTGAGATTTAAACCGTGCTTGTCCCAAAGACAACTTCCCCATTCCATTTATTGACCAGCTCATCGATGCATGTGCAGGGCATGAAGTCCTATCCTTCATGGACGGTTTTTCCGAATACAATCAGATTCAGATCCGAAAGGAGGATCAGTACAAAACTGCCTTTCCTACCCCATGGGGAACCTTTGCCTATCGCGTCATGCCTTTCAGCCTCAAAAATGCTAATGCCACCTTCCAGTGGGCCATGACCTATTGCTTTCATGACATGGTCCATATCTTGCTAGTCTACCTTGATGACCTTACAACTCGTTCCCGGAAACGATCAGACCACCTTAACAACCTTCGGCAAGTTTTTCTACGTTGTCGCAAATACCAAATCCGCTTGAACCCACAAAAGTGTGCCTTTTGTGTTCCAACAAGCCAATTTTTGGGTTTCATTGTTTCCTAGAAAGGAATTACTGTTGACCCCCTGAAATTCTGAGCCATCTTAGACCTTCCCTCTCCTCGTACGCTCCGACAGCTCCAAATTCTACAGGGGCGATCTAATTTCCTCCCTCGTTTCGTTCCTGATTACGCTACCACCATTCATGGTTTCTTGCGCCTGCTCCGTACCCACATACCCTTTGTCTAGGATGAGCAAACATAAGCTGCATTCAAAGCCCTCAAGAAAGATCTCACAAAAGCCCCCTTGATCGCCCCGCCGGATTTCTCTGAGGACTTCATCCTCTACGTCTCGGCATCCGAGCATGCTGTGTTCGGAGTCTTGGTTCAAGAAGACGCTTCTCACCAGGAGCATGTCATTTATTATGTCAACCAGACCTTGTCTAGACCACCTCTACGTTACCCATATGAGGAGAGACTCGCCCTAGCTGTGGTCTTTTCCATCCAAAAATTGTGACACTACATTTTACTTAGTCATACCACAGTCGTCGTCGACTCCAACCCCATGGTATATCTCCTAAACCGGCGGCTACTGCAAGGTCATGTTGCTAAGTGGGTCATTATCCTCTAGGAACATGACCTTACTTTCAAAACCCCTAAAAGCACCAAAGCCCTCGCACTTGCCCAGCTCATCACCGATCTCCCCTCCCTTCTACCGTCCCCCCAAATCTCTGATGAGTTACCCGACAATCATTTTTTCACCATCTCGTCTGATGACCCATACGCCACTAGTCGCCTCAGTTTGCATGCCACTTTGGCTGCTCTCCATTTTTCGCATATTTAATATCATCGGATTCATTTTTCCGAGCCCGTGATGATGATTAAGATCATTTCTCGCTCTCACACCCAGATTTTTTTGGGTATTTTTCCAAAACACCCCTCGTCACCTTGGTTTGCGTGCCACATTGGTCGTTATCTATTTTTGACACTTTTTATATCGTCGGATCCCTTTTTTCGAGCTCATGATGATGCTTGAGATCCTTTCTCACTCTCACTTGGTACATTTTCAACATTGTGTCCCAACACCTTGCTACCTCGATTTGCGTGCCACATCGGTCGCCATTGGATTGTTCCACATCTTCACATGAGCTATTCACTCCTATCATACTGCAGTTATTGCATTATTTTTCCACCATTCATTACCCCGCAAGGAGGCCCATCAGTGTTCCCCCCCCACCCTCGTTCTTGGTCATCATTAATGTTCCTTGATTGAGCACTTCCTCCTTGCCTGGCCATTCCTTTTGTTCGGTATAATTTTATCCCTTTTTCGGGCCGAACAAGTCCTTTACGAAAAAGGCACTTAGGGAGTTTCTGTTAAGCTCTTTTCTGACTCCTAAAACAATGAAAAGATCACCGAGCAATCTTGCTTCCTTTCATGCTTGTTAAAGTACCTGAAAGGGCGTCTATCTGGTATAAGTTTAACCCTTTTCCGGACCTGGTAGACTAATTATGAAAAAGGAATACTCTAGTCACACCGGCTAGAAGAGTTCTTCATTGCATCCTTTTATGCTTCTTTGGGCCTTGGAGACTAACACACAAAAAAGCAACCCCCTGGAGTCTTCTTATCGCTTTCAAACTCTCTAAAATTGAAAGCAATCACGAGCATGAACTGTCCTGGGCTCGTACAAATCCACACGACAGTACCATTCCATTATTTCAGAGTCTTCTTATCGCTTTCAGACTCTTTAAAATTGAAAGCAATCACGAGCATGAACTGTCCTGGGCTCGTATAAATCCACATGACAGTATCATTATACACACACTTCTTCTAGTTCCTTCAACCCATGAAGAAGTCCCCCTGTGCCTCCTGGCACTATGATCGATCATCTCGGTAGCACCCCCAATCAGGTCGCCTTTGTTCAGAGTAGTCTACAGTCTCCTGCCATTTTACACCAGCTTGAGTCTCCCTCATCCCAGTCACTTCCCTTGACCCAGTACATCTATGATCCCTTTCCCACTAGTCAGTTTCATATGCTACCCGATCATCCCCGCCATCATACTCTGAACAAAGGAAGTTTGAGTCCACCCACTCTACTTGCCCAGTTATCCCACCCGGTCTGTCAGTCCTATAGTCAGTGCTCTCACACTTCGATTCTCCACCTCGTGCCCCTGTCAAGGAAACATCATTGCCTTGATAGTTGCAGGTCTCCCTCCGTCAACGACAGCCCCTCTATTCCAGAGGATAGACCCAGAGGTCCCTGCGCCTTGGACCCATCACCATCTGTGGTCCGTGCCTATGGACCATTTTGAGAGGAGCCATCATTGCCTCTCCGAGTGGTTGTTTCTCACATGCTCGACTTCAACACCTTGATCGCATCATTGAGAATCGCGCAGGGTTTACATCCCTTCCATTATTTGTCGAAGACCCCAAATTTCCCCTGACTCTAGCACATTGGTGAGTCACTTCGGAACACCCAGTTATATGTTCCCATGGTTGTCCATGCTGCGTTGGCGATTGTATTCGGAAGCCATCCAGTTATATGCTTCCTTGAGTACCCATTTCAGTCCCATTTCAGTGTACCATTCAGAGTATGACCCCTTGTCACTATGATCCAGCAGCTCATCAGTTCCTCTGGTACCACACTCAGTAGCACTGTTGTCATTCCAGTGTCTCAGTTCTTCAACTTCGACATGGTCAGCCCAGCAGTATGTCCCAGATTTGGGTCCCCTCTGGACCCTTATGATGTACACAGTGTTTCTCTATGTATCTTACAGGTCCCCTTTTTCGGGCCTCCCAGTTATTTTTTATGTATCTTGATACGAGCATGGGTATGCCTTCCTCGTCCATATATTGAGATTCTTCCTCATTCATTATTTGAGGCCATGTATATTTCAGGTCCCCATATTTTGGACACCATTGTTATTATTGTTCTATATCTTCATATGAGCATGGGAATGCCCGCCTCGTCTATATGATCAGATTATCCCTCATCCATGATTCAGGTTATGTACTTTTATTTTTTGCAGTTGTTCGGGATCGTTGTTCCAGGCTCCAATTTGTTTCTTCTCTTCTCCACACCCCAGGAAAACCATACAGGACTTATGATGTCTATCCGCCATACGATGAACTCCTACCCTCACACATCAGGGGGCAATCTGTTAACACCCAAAAAGTGCTCACTACCTCATCCACCCCATTACATGACTCATTTGTCCATTTTCCTACCATATTTGCCTTAAAAACCCTAAAAATCCCATTAAAAAGCCTCCAAAAGGCCACAAAACCATCAAAAAAGCCTCAAAAAGGCTAAAAAACCCCTTTTCCCTCAAAAAATATCCAAAATTCCTCCAAAAATAGCAAAAACCCTCTAAAAAGGGAATAAAAAATATTAAAAAAAAAATGAGGAAAAAGAGAAAAAAAACCCTATACAGCTGCCCTAAACCATATGGTTCCCAAAACCATGGGCCAGCACTCCACCACCAAAAGACTATAAATAGGTGATGGAGACCCCTTATTTCATATCCACAATCAAGTATACCCTTACTCTGCCAAAATCACTCTTGAGACCCTAACTCACCCTTGAGCTACCCTCACCATTGAGTGCCCCTTTTGGCCCATTTCCACCATTGGAGAAAGAGAAGGAGCAAAATTGGAGTTTGGAGCAACCCTCTTGGATCATTGCAAGGACTTCACCAACCTCTACACCTGAGGTAACATTTTAATACAAAAGAAAAACCATTTATATTCCATGTTTTGTTATGTTTCTTAATGCTCATGTTAGTTTAAAATTTATGTTGTTTTAGCATTTTAATTACTGTTTATTGAACTGCTACTAAGGAGTCCCTTCTCCTTAGTAGGTGCTCATTTGCACAAGCTAGGGTGAAAGCCCTAGCTACAGTTCCTGTCAGCAATTTGATTTAGAGTAAAAAGATCCATCTCATGTTGGTGACTGATTAGATTATCAGGGAGAAATATGCTATTTCCATAGCCTATGTCATAGGGTTTGCCGAATTTGAACCTCCAGGTTCAAAATTTGGCTAACCTTAACCAAAAATCAAATTCATTGAGGTTCCTTAATCATAGCATATGTCTTTGGGAGCCATGACATATGTGGGTTGGGGTGATTTGATGCCTTCACTGCTGTGATATCTAACAACATCTCAATAAAAACGACTGTTGTACAACATGTATACATAAATTTGGAAATTGTATTATCTCCAATGGAAGTATTATATATGGGCAGCTTTATTCTTTCCCCCAGAGGGCAATATGGTATAGTTTCGTAGTTGCATTCCTTTCCTTGGTGGTATTCCTTCTTTGTGTATTCCCTTCCCAATTGTTACACCTTTAAGTGTATTTTGTTGATGCAAGCACAGAGCTATTAGCAGTACACATTTTCCTGTCCGTGCTTGGTTCATTTGTTCATGTAGGCCCAATTCATCTTTTCTCTAATTACCCCAATTAATGATAGTGTTGGTGTTTATTATGTGTTAAATAATTCCAATATTTAAATTGTCAACCCGGGGAGGGAGCTTGTGAGATGCAAACACTATATGTGCAGGATTAAAGGCTTGAACTTAATCTAAACTGGTAACCTACCTAGAATTGAGTAAAGGTTCTAAATTATCAGTTGCAAGCGAATGATACTTGAAAACCTAATTACATTACTTAGAATTAATTCAAAATAAAATACTATTGACAAGAAATCAATGATACAATCTAATGACTGTTCTGAAACGAAAGGCATGTAAATATCTATGCTATCCTACGAAGGTGAAGCATGAAATTTTTTTAAAGAAATCTAAGCAATATACAAATGACTTGGAAATAAATGTTAATCTAGAAGCAATAGAAAACTTAATAAAGATATTTATTTCTAATCCAAATCTTATGTCATGAACATCTTCATTATTTGCATGAATAGAAACTAATTCTTATGATTAACAAATTAAAACAACTTAAAGAATGGAATTATTAACTATGATTTAGAAATAAACTATCTAGAAACAAACTGATAAATTCTGAGACAGTAACTAATTATCAAATCTGATATAAAACTTAACTTTGGAAGAAGGTTGAAAGGAGATAAAGGAAGAAAATATGGAAGGAGGAAATAATAAGAAAACATAATTAAAAACTCTATGTAACATAAAACAAGATTTAAATTATATCTAAAACTATTAATTAGAAGCAAGAAGCATTGTACTTAATAGGTAGAAGAAACTGGATTCTAGGAAACATAAAATAGTGCAGAAAAGGTAAAAATACGAATGATGATCTGAAGGCCTATCCGAATGACAGTCCGAATGAGGAAAAACTAACTAAACTAAGGAAAAGGAGTAGTGTTGGTGATCTTAACATCAGCTGGTGAATGCAGATGAACCTACAATGGAGAGAAATCAGTGAGAAGACATGTTGAGAAGCTATGTTAATAGAAAGCAACCTATTCTAATCACTGTCTAAAGGGGATAAACTATTTCTACGATATGTGAAAAGAAGATTAATGATGGAATATAGAAGTAACATATAGCTACAGAGGAAGGATGATTAACTAATGGAATTAACTTGCAGCTATAGGAAGGACTAATAGATAGAAACTAAGAAAACTAATGCTAAGTATGGAAGAATTTGAAGCAATATCTAACTACAGATGATGGAAGAAAAAAAAGACTGAAAGCAAACTACAAACTATTAAGCTCGGTGGACCATTTACTAATTTTGTAAACATAAATTAAGTTAGCAGCATAACATAAATTACAAAGAAGAAACAAATATCATATACAGAAAAACAAAACTAATTACATATACAGGAAAATAAACTAACTATTTGCAGAAAATAAAATGCAGAAAAGAAGAACAAAACCTCCGGTTGATGAGGGGCCCTTCCCAGCAATGAGAGGTGGAAAACTAAATTGGTTTAGTTACTCAGAACATCAACAAACTGAAACTTCCATTAACTTGAGAAAATTATAAAATGTCTGCTGTCTGTTTTAAATTCTACAAACTATCTACCAAACTAATGATCATCTCCTGTCTATTCTCTATGCTATCTGATCCCCGTATATATATATATATATATATATATATATATATATATGTATCTTCTGTTTCTCCATAGGTGACGCCTTTATATAAGTTTACAATGGGAGAGAGGGTTGACGAAGTCGACCTCTCTAAAAATAGAAGCTTTAATGTCTATACAACGACTACATAATGATTTACGATAGCACAGGGAGCATACACCAGGCTTCACGGGGCCGATTCCTTCACAAGCTAGTTGCAACATTGATTTTCCTTTGACGTGGGCAGAGAGGTAGTGTGCTGGAAACTGAACGAACAGAGGAGAGGACTGCTAGAGCACTGATGTGAGTGAAACATTGTGTTGGCAAGCTGAGCTTGGGTGGTCAAGACTCTTTTGGAACACCGACGTGAACAGGCAGTGTGGTTTCAGGCTAAACAGACGAGAGAACTGGCATGTGGAGTGTTGACGTGGAAGCATGGTGTGCTATCAAGTTTAGTAGCTCTGGGGACTATTGTAATCCCACGGTTCACATAGTTATCATAGATACATTACACAATATAAGTAAGCATACACAATGACATAGATACAAGAGACGAGATAGATAGAGAGAATAGTCTTTGTATTAACCAGGAATAGTAGAACAATATGATAGAATTAATCTATACTTTCTATCGGCTCACCAGCCTAGATATATATATGTGTAGATACAGTTACATAACCATCTGCTGGTTTATCCAACTAACTCAACCCATACTAGTCGACATGACTAGTCGACATATGCTGCAGAGTGGTCGGGAAGACGGCCTAGTTGACAGGCTAACCTAGGCCCCTCCAACATCTCCCCCACCTCAAAATATTTCTTCATCCCAAAGAAATGGAGAGATCAAAATTACAAAAAATGAGTTACAAAAACAGTTATTTCAAAGAAATGCTAGAATCCATAACATCAGGAATCTGGAGACAAGCTTGAATGATAACTTCAGCAGAGAAATATAGATGGTGTTGGAACTCTTCCCAAGTGCGTAACAGATTCTGGATGTCGACGGTCAGAGTTGTGAGTTTTGACAGATTTTCCATCTTGTCGTGAGTGGATGTAGCCTGCAAATGGATAATGTCGGGACCAAATGTGTTAATTATATTGTCAGCAGCAGCAAGTAACTGATTAAATCAGGGCTGAATTTCTTCAAGTTTATTGAGGCCTCCTCGAGCTTGTGACATCCACTGAATTTCATGTTTTTCTAACTTTTCTAATTGCTTGTTCTCCATGATGATCTGATTATCAAGTATTTCAATATGGGATTCATCTGCAGTTAAGCGTTGTTGCTGAAGCTTGATTAGCAATGCTCTTGTTTTCTGAAGATTTTTGTAGACATCACCATAGTAGACATACCAATTGTTGAGAACTGTGGCAAGTTTTTTTGCCTGATGAGCATACTGCTTGAGTGCTTTGGAGGCTTCTGAAAAGGCTGTAAACTGATTTGTCATGAGGGAAGCTACCTCAATAGCCTGATCTTGTTGTTTCTTGATAAGCTCAGATTGTAACATCAACACGATAGATTCTAGTAACTTGTATGATTTGTATAGAGGTGATGTCATGTCGAAACTAGCTGGAAGCGGGATAACTTGCTGAGCTAAATTTTCACACTTAGTAAGAAATGTGGCCTGCTCATCTATAGCTGCAGTAACTAATCTTCTGATTCCTATCGACGATGTCTTTGCGCTCTAAAAACTGCATCTTCAAGTAAATCAAGTTCTACTTGGGAGGCCAACTATGGCTGATAGCTTGTAGCAGCTCCAAATTGATGTAAGTATACAGAAGGAATATTTTTCGATTGTCCTTGCTGTGTTTGCTGTATTTGCAGTTGCTGTTGCAATTCTCTTTCTTTACGTTTCTTCTCTTTGTGTTTCTTTCGGCTACTTTTCTCTTTTTCTTTTCTTATGGTTTGTTGTTCTAGCCCCTTATCTTTTTTGGTTGTTGTTGGGTGATTGTCAATGGCTACTTGTGCACTAATGGTAGCCTGTTCTGCTTGAATATGTGTACTGGGTACTACTGTTGTCATGACTGGATTGTCATGTTCTGGTCCTTCGACCATTAGTGGATTTGCTGAAGATGTGCTAGAGATTTCCCTATGTTAGGAACCTATGCCAACCCTTCTCTTTACTATGTTAGTATATTGTTGTTGGATGCATATGCTTTCTAAGTTGTCTCGTAGTATTTGTTGATCCGTAGTTTATATTAGCCCATAGTATTGACCCATAGTATTGGACGCATATGCTTTGTAAGTCATCCCGTAGTATTATATGTCCCATGGTTTTGACTCATAGTATTGGGCACAGACTTAGTATATAAGTGTGTGTTGAGGTCATTGAAGGTAGTGTGAAGTTAATTGTATTGAGCTTGCTCAAAGGAGGTTGCCCCCTCGAAGTGGCCCATGATCAATATAAAAGTGATTATGTTCTATTATTTCTGCTATTTCGCAAATTCTTATTAATTAATTGTTGCAGGTGCATCACACCCTATTGCTTGTATTAGTAGCTGGAGCATTTGTGTGTTCTGATGGTCCTATCATGTCGGCTACATCTTCTCGAGTCTTGATTGGTTCCATGACTTTCTCTGCTTCTGTCGTGTCTGCTTCTTTGTTGAGTTGTTGTGAAATTGAACTAGACTTGGATCCTTCGACAGGGGAACTTGACTGGTTTACTGGGAATGATGGTAGGTCAGCGGATGTCGGAAATGGACTTGGTGAAATGGTACTGTCGAATGGATCTAGACTAACTAAACTAGACTTGACTTGGGAATTGACAACTTGGGATTTTTCTGCGCTAACGGTTTTTGCTTGAATTGGACTCAGTTGATGTGGTAGTGATTCAACTGGAAGAGGAGTGAAGACACCTATTTGTTGTGCATATATTGGATTTGATGGGTCAGGATTTCTGATATGGTGTGTGGTCATGTGACCAACAATTTCTGGGCTGGGTAATGGCAAAGGTGAAGTTCCTGTTTCAATGTTAACGGATGGGCTAAGTTAACTGGGAGAGTAGATGGAGAGGAAAAATAGGTTGTTGGATGACCATATCACACCAGTTAGGGCAGAATATCGAAATGTTTGCAATGAATGTGCTCAGAGCGATGTGTTCTGTGACATGAGGAGCAGGTAATGCTAAAAGACTTCTTTCTTCTTCTACTATAGTTGGGGAAAGGAGGGGGGACTGGATGGTTAGATCAACATCAGGAGCGACTGAAATTTTGGGTTTCTTAACAATGATTTGGGAAGATAGATACTTATCTTTTTCTACGAACTTTCTGAATTGTTCTTCAATGAGAAGTTTATTCTTGGCTGCATCTTCTAGGATTTGGGTAGCGCTGTCGTATAGCTCGATCTCGTCTATCATCGATGGTTCTTGAATTGTTACTTGTCTTTTTCCTTCCCTTTTGTCGATATTATTCGGTTCTATCGGGCTATGGCTATTTCGGCTGCTACCTTCTGGATATTATCATCTATCAGAATATGTTCTAGATTGTCAAATTCTGTATCGATGTTCGACAGCTTTTCAGCTTATGTTCGGATTCTGGGTGAGTGCTAACATCTTGGTGCTAGGAGTCGGCTCGGGCTGATAGCTGAAAGTGTTCATGTACGACCAACTTTCATATGCTTCTTCTTGTTCCATGTCGGTCAGAGGTTCAACATATTTGACGTTGCTTTTCATGGCTTCTGTCGGGATGGGTAGTACTTGATTAGATTGACAGCTTAATTATGAAAAGATTTCACTTACTGAAGGGTAATAGTTGAGACATTTTGTTGGGCCTGCTGCTCCTTCCATGTAACATACTGCTGTGTCATCGAAAGATAGTTGGATGTGCGTTGTCGGTGGCAGGATTTGACAGACATTTTTTGGTACCCTCCATCTTGTTTCTATTTCTTTAAGGTCAGTAAACCATGCTTCAATCCAAAACTTGACTGTTGTAGGTCCATGTCAGTTTGTTCCAGGTGCAAAACAATGAAAATTTTCCATCTGGACAAGTCAGACTTCAATGAATTCTTTGTTTTCTTTTGGTCAACAATGGGTCATAGCAATCCAAATGAGTAGAGATGGGTAGCGGTTGCTAGCTCCCTTTTCTTGGCACCTCTGGCATGTATATTTGAGAATATCGGCCAAATAATCTGCCCAGTTGTATACCTTGCCGCTCATAGCCATATCTTTAACAGCGTCTAGCATTTCGGGCTTCAGGTATGAACCTCTACCTGTCCTTGAAAGTGCATGTGATACAATCTTGGCGGCCATTTTGTAATTGTCAAAAATAATCTGACTCACAACTACTCCTCGTGAATTCTTTCCAGCAGAAGAATTGACAAACTCATCAATCAAGTTTGCAGCCGAACATGTTGGTACAACATCTCCTTTATGTGAAAGGCCAGTGATTTTGTGGATGATTTCACCATTGATTTTGACCGAAATATCAAAGTAAATCTTGTCATTGTAGTATCTTCTAATGATGCAATGACTTCCTTCAATCCTCCAAAGTTATCCAATAAGGGTGCCTTCAGGTAGTGCAGGATTGTAGCTGTCTGCAACCATTTTGCTTCCTCTCTCCAGTGATCGCTTGAATCCTTTCCCCAATCTTCAACACTTCTCCATGATTTCTTCTAGGTGGGTTCCAATGCCTTTGCATTCCGAATCAACTGGACTCTAGTTTCCAGTGGTGTTTATTCTTTCTCCAATTCTCTAACTGTTGTTGCGGAGGCTCTGCTAGCGATTAAAGTTTTTCGAGGAGCCATGGCAGATTCAGGGTGCAAGGTTGTAAGACTGGTTTTAGTGGAGTTAGGGAATTCTGTTTCTTGGAGTTCAAGTTCTCGGCAGAAGAGTAACCAAGAATCCTCAAGCTCCGTATTTATGGTGGAACTACTGGGCATGGGCGAACGAGACGTAGATGCCTGTATTAATGGCTGATGTGATGGAGTTATTAAATTAGGCTAGCCGGATATCGGTGCTTTGTCAGGTACATTACTTTTGGCGGTGTGGTTATCGTTAGCCTTTATTGCTTTGTCATCATGGTGTTGCGACATCTCGTTCGTTGTGTTAGCTCGAAGGGCTTCTCTATTTATGTTTGGTCGGTCCGAGCTCCAATACTTGTGCCGTGTCGGATTTTCTTCTGTAAATCATCGATGTTCTTGTTGGTGTCTGTAATATCGACGGTTGTGCGTCAGAATTCTTTCTCTGTTGTTTCCTTGCTTCCTCTTCCATTCTCTTGTCATTTCTTCTTTTTTCCACGATCTGCTATATTTGGTTGATTGCTTTATATTACTCTCGTTCGGTTATTTCTAACAATTTTTTTTTTCATGTTCATGATTTATACCTTTTTAGTCGTGCGCCATTTACGAATTTCTTGAAAATATCTCCTTGTAATGTTTTTATTCGGACTAAGCCATTAGGATTTAACTTTTCGATGATATAGGGTCCCATCCATTCTATATGCAACTTTTTTGGTTTCCCTTTTACTCTACTATTATATAGGAGTGCTAAATCTCCAACTGACAAATTCTTTTGTTTGATATTACTATCATGCCATGCTTTCTGTTGTTGTTTTTGCATTCTCTGATGTTCTAATGCCAACTGTTGACTTTCATCCAGCTTCGACAGCTGCAATAGTCATTCGTGTCGAGTATCTTCGATGTCGATATGAAGAGTTGTTGCAAAGGTCGGTTCTTGTCATCAAAAATGTAACGGGACGACAGCCTCTTGACCATAGACAAGTGAGAATGGTGTATGTCCTATTGTTTTCTTATATGTTGTTCTATATGCCAAGAGGACAACAAGTATTTTATCATCCCAGTCATCTTTCTCTGTATTGCAGATTTTTGTCAATCCTTTTGTAAGTGTTTTATTGAACGATTCTACTGTGTTGTTCGACTAAGGGTGATAAGCTATGCTTATTCTATGATCGAATGCAAACTCCTTAGTCAATGCTTTAATGGTTTTACATACAAAGTGTGTGCCTTGATCAGTTATCAATGTTATGGGACATCCAAAGCGTGTTATGATGTTTTCATAAATGAATTTAGCATCAACTTCACTTGAACATGTTTCGACTGGTTCTGCTTTTTCCCACTTGGTAACGTATTCGACAGCAGTAATAATATACCGAGCACCTGTTCGTCTTCCTACTACTGGAAATGGTCCAATAAAATCAATAGCCCATATTTCAAATGTTCGGCTAGGGTTAATTGGATATAATGGCATTTCTGTTCTTGGTAGTGGTCGGCCCATGCGCTGACATTTATCACACTTAGATACAAACTCTCGATAGTATTTATGAACCATTACCCACCAGAGTCCTACCTACAGGATTTTTCTTGCTGTTATATCCACATGATAGTGTCCTCCTGCTGGTCCAGCATGGACTTTTGTAATTATATCCTGTCATTCATGCTCAAGTGCACATCGGCGTAATATATCATCCAAACCAAGTTTATAGAGGAAACCGTTGATCAAGGTGTAGGGGGATGCTTTCATTGCTAATATATTCCTCTTTTTCTCATTCATTCCCTCAGGAGCTTGCCCATTTTCTAAAAATTGTGCAATTTCCATAAGTTCTGAAGGTACTGCTTCGATGCAAAACAAGTGTGCGTCCAGTAAGTCATCTTCAATTCTTATCGGTTCTTCTCCTGTGTCGATTCTCGACAGGTGGTCTGGTCCGGCATTAAGTTTTCTAGGTCAGATGATTACTTCGAATTCAAATTCTTGGAACAGTAATAACCAACGACATAATCTCCCGTGATGCAATGGCTTATTGACTAAGTATTTTAAAGCTTGGTGATCTGTATAAAATACAAAGGCATTAGCCAATAAATAATGGCAGTATTTCTAAAGGGCAAATAGCATACCTAATGCTTCTCTTTCAGTCGTAGAATAATTTCTTTCAACTTTATTCAATTTTCGACCACTGAATGCATTAGGATAGTCCATTTTATCATCTCGAGGTTGTGTTAGGATGGCTCCTACTGCTATTCCAGATGCATCAATATGTACATGAAATTTCTTTGACCAATCTGGAAATTGAAGAATTAGTGCTTCGACCATTTTTCTTTTCAGCGTGTTGAATGAAATGTTGCATTCCTCCATCCATTTATAATATCGATCTTCTTTTAGCAATTCTTCCAGAGGATAAGTCATATCGGAATAGTGTCTGATAAATTTTTTATAATATCTGATATGTCCTAACAAGATTCGTACTTGTTTCATATTTACTGGAGGCTTTAGGTCGAGAATGATTTTGATCTTCACGTAGTCAACCTTAATACCTTCTTTGCACATGACATGACCAAGTAATATGCCGATAGGTGTCGCGAAGATGCACTTTTTAATGTTCAGGGATAGTTGTATCTGTTGACATCTTTCTAGCATTAGTCTGAACCATTTGCAGGGATCTTTCAGCATTGCATAAATTATCTAGTCATCAAAGTATACAACCATGGTTTTGTAAATGTATTCTTTGAATGCTTTGACGACAATTCTTGAGAAGACTACAGGTGTGTTCTTCAACCTGAAAGGCATAACTTTATACGTGAATGACCCGAATTCGCATACAAATGTTGTCTTTTTCTGGTCTTCTTTTGCGATAGGTACTTGGTTGTACTTGCAACTTCATTGATGATTTCATCTGCAAAGGGTGTAGGGAAAGGATCAATTAGAGTTACCTTGTTCAACTCTCAAAAGTCGACACAGATTCTAAGTCGAGTCGGATCTTGTTTCATTGGCTGAACAACCATTCGGCTTACCCATTCCGACTGGTCAATAGGATATATGATTCTTGCGGCAAGCATGTTATCGATCTCCTTTTTTACAATATCCTTATATTTGTGAGCAAGTTTGTAGGTTCTTTTCTTCACAGGTCTGGCGTCAGGTTTAATGTCGATTTTCATCTCACCCATTTCCTTTACAAGCCCTTTCAAATCTTTATAGTCTTGAGCAAAAACGTCTTGGAATTCTTTGAGAATACTGGAGATTTCTGCGGTTTGTTCCTCATTCCATTAATCGCCTATTTTTGCCATTTTTGGTTGATCGTCCTTTGAAATATCTACTTCCTTTATTTTAATCTTTGCATCCATCTATTCTGGTGCATGGCTGTTACTTATCTGTCTTTTGCCTTCCTTGATCTATGTGAAAGTTGGTGGGAAGTCTTTTTCTGATAGTCTTTCAGGTTCATCTTTTTCTACAATATTTGTACTTAAGATTGTTCTTATGGGCTTCGACACACTGGGATGATCCTTTCTCCAATGAAAACTTTTCCCTACCGACATCTCTGTTTCTAGGCTCAGTCTTGTCAAGTGCTGCTTTTATGCCGTCTTTATATTGTAGCAAGTGATTGGTGGGTGCAAATTCTCTTGTTTGTTTCTGAGTGTTGAAGTTTCTGTTGGCTGTAAGAATTGTTTGATGCTTTTGCTTGCTTCGACCAATCTCTCATCTTCTAGAGAAAACTGGAAATCCTTAATAAAATTTTCTTTTAGATCTTTCCAAAGGAAAGTTTCTCCTCTTGCTTCTTCCATCTTGTACCACTTGTTAGATAGATCGTCGAGTGTTTTGGGAAAGAGGTGAGGCCATTTTCTTTCATCTTTATAGCCTAATTTTCTCCATTCTTTTTCGCAATAATCAATGTGAGCTTTAGGGTTTTGTCCTTGTGTGAACAAAGCAATGTTGGCTTGATTTGTCAAGTTTCTTCCACCAAAACTTTCTATGAAATATGTAGATGCAATATTCCAACTTTGAAGTTTCGACTGATAAGTATCCCATCATCTCGCAGCTTGACCAGTAAATGTCTCTACCAAAATTTGTAAACAACCTTGCCCTTCGACATGTTTTGATACCTGTTCGACATGTAGATCAGGTGGATCATGTTCTTTATATCTTAATGTCGAGCTACCATATTGTACATTTTTAACTAGAGCAAGTGTTGGATATGCTCGTATTTTTTGTTTGAAAACCTTCGGTGTGTAAGATACAGAGAGACACTTATTTATTTGTTTCCTCGAGATGGCTTCCACATTCCAGTATTCTTTTGCATGTAGATCATAGTTTTATATTTTCCAGTCATATAGTTCTGCATCGGAATTATATCCGAGCGAGATAGGATCTCCGAGATAAAGTTCTCCTTGGTTATTTGGCTCAATGAAATCTTAGTTATTATCTATTCAGTAAAACTGTCATATATTGTTATCGACTTCTGTAGGTTCTAACCAAGGTTCTCCTTGTGATGGGAATATTGGCACGATAACCTTCTGGCCATTACCTTTCAACTTGATGCAACTTTTGTCCAAAGAAATTGAATCCTTCATCTTCTGTCCCCATGGTCGACCGACCAAAGCAGGGAAAGAGCTTGCATCATCTTTTGGTACAATGATTTCAAAATCTACTGATGTCATGATACCTTTAATGGAAGTTTCGACTCCTTTCCATACTCCAATTGGCTCAATTAATCCTTGATCCGTGAGTTTTAAGTAGATGCCTGATTATTGTAGTTGAGGTTGATTGAGTTGGTTCCAAGTATCACAAGTCATGATATTCACTTGGGATCCAAAATCAAGTACAACTTGTCGTACATGATATCCATTTATGTCGAGATCAACTGATGGGTCAGCGTCATTTTTCTCTTTTTGTTCTAGTCGGCAAATGTTTTTAGTTTGTCTTTGCTTGATGTGTTTTAATTTATGCAACAAATCAATCATTTTTCCTACAGCTTCTTCATGTGAAATCAATTTGAGCAATTCATTAAGAGTTTCTTCATGTGTTGCTAAATCATGAAATATGTGAGACGCATCTTTGTATAGAGATTTTTGTTTTATAGGATTTGGATAATCCTCTTTATCGACAATTCTAGTTATCTGAGGTTTATCTTGACCAATATGAGTGCCTTGCCTTGTTACAATTTGCAAGTTTTTTGTTCGCAGCACATCATTTTTTCAAACACAAGATAAAACATGAACATTTTTCTTGTTATTTATTTTCTCGATCATGGTAGGGAAATCCTCTAAATAGTGATCGCCTACCCCACACTTTGTACAAAATTTGAGATCAGTTCTTTCCTTATAAGGGAATTTTGCATGTCGATGATTCTCGCTAAAGCATGTAAAACATGCACCAAGTCGACCATATCGAAAGCGTCAACCTCCACTGCCACGACTGCGACTCTGATATCCACCATGTCTATTGTAGCCATTGTATCGCCAATCGTTCTGTCGGTCATTATACCTTGGGTATCTGTCATTCCTATTTTGATTGTACTGGTTATTTCTTCCATCATTTCTCCCAAATCTATCATTTGCTGGATTTTTGTCTTGGTTCTGCTCGATAGAATTTGCTTGGTACATTGCATGATAATTTTGCCAATTTTTTAGGTTCAGATGACATTCTTCAATTGAATGTGTATTTACTTCACAAATTTGACTCCATCTTTCCTTCTTATTTTTCAGATTGTATGGACAATCATTTGTTGTATGTGAATCATATTCTTTGCATAAATCGCAGAAACATCTGGATTGGATGAGTTTTACATATTGTCGCCGATCATCATTTCGACAAGAATCTTTGGTATGTCTTGAGGTTTGACAAGTTGTACACCATAGCTCTGGTCCTTTTAACATCATATCTCTGATAGCCTGCTCCATACTTTCAAACATACTTTCAAGTCGTTTGTTGACATGTCTTTCCATGGATATTAGAGGGTATTCATCATCCATTTTGATTTCTAGTGCTACTCTTAGCGCATCTGCATATGTATTAATATTTTGTCGACGAACATGTATTCTGATTTTATTAATCAGACTAGCAATAAACCATTTGATTAATAGTTTTTCTTCGATTTCATAGTCTAATTTGCTCAGGAAGTCTTTAAACCTCTTGTCGTACTCCTTGACAATTTCTGTCGGCTTTTGGACTATTGTCTTCAGTCGTTCTACCGCCAGGTTTGTCGCATCTTCAATAATAAAGAAGGCCAAAAAGCTTTGTTTGATTTGTGATTTTGTTGCAGTTGGTGTTTTTCCGATGTACCCCATGTACCAAGTTAGTGCTCTCTTTCTTAGTGAGCCAACAAATTCAGCAATTTGTCTGTTTTCATTGGTAATTTGATTGGCTGTCTAGATTGCTTCGCATACAAACCAGTGTCTTCTTAGGTCTTCATCTCCTTCGTAGAATGGAAGGTGTGTTGTGGTGTGCGCCATGTCTGCTATTGTATTATTCTGAGAATCTGATGGAGGTGTGGGTGGGTTATTTCCACAATCAATACTTGGTGCTTTGTTAGTATGAATTAGCTGTCTTTCTGGACTTGATTCTCTGTCTTCAGAATCAATGACTGTATCTCCTTCGATGTCACTAGATCTGTTAACACCCAAAAAGTGTTCACTACCTCATCTACCACATTATATGGCTCATTTGTCCATTTTCCTACCATATTTCCCTTAAAATCCCAAAAAACCCCAAAAAATCCCAAGAAATCCCACTAAAAAGCCTCCAAAAGGCCTAAAATGCCTCCAAAAGGCCACAAAACCATCAAAATAGCCTCAAAAAGGCTAAAAAACCCCTTTTTCCTCCAAAAATAGCAAAAATCCCCTAAAAAGGGAATAAAAAATATAAAATAATAAGGAAAAGGAGGAAAAAACCCTATACAACTGCCCTAAACCATGTGTTTCCCAAAACCATGGGTCAGCACTCCACCACCAAAAACTATAAATAGGTGATGGAGATCCCTTATTCCATATCCACAATCAAGTATACCCTTACTCTGCGAAAATCTCTCTCGAAACCCTAGTTCACCATTGAACTACTTTCACCTTGAGAGCCACTTTTGGCCCATTCCCACCATTGGAGAAAGAGAAGGAGCACATTGGAGCTTGGAGCAACCCTCTTGGACATTGCAAGGGCTTCATCAACCTCCACATTGGAGGTAATATCAATACAAAAACCATTATTTAAATTTGTTGTTTATGTTTCATGCATGTTTTAGAGTAGTTTCTATTTCTGTTTTAGCTTAATTATTTACATTCACTGAACTGCTACTAAGGAGTCCCTTCTCCTTAGTAGGTGCTCATTTGCACAAGCTAGGGGTAAAACCCTAGCTACAGTTTTGGCGAATCCGCTCGATTTTGAATTTTTGGTTTCCGTTTAAAATTTTTTCCCTTTCGACTGTTCCTTTCGGCCGCCGTACATCGCGTTTTTTCCCTCTGCAGTCGCGTCCCGACCGCGTATTTCAGGCCTTTACTTGCGACCCGACCGCGGCTCTCAGACTGTTTTCGATGCCCTGCCGACGGATTCAAGTCTGTTACCTGCGATCCGATCACGGCTAATCAGCCAGTTTGCTGCGATCTGACTGCGGCTTTCAGCCCCTTTCCGGCATCCCGACTGCGTCTGTTACCCATTTTGCCGCGACCCAACTGTGTCTTTTTCCCTGTTTCCTGCATCCCGACTGCCTCTGTTGGCCCGAAAACCGTGACCTGACCGCATCTGTTTCCCTCAAACCCGCGGTCTGCCTGTTCTGATTCGCCACAGACCCGCGGTCTGATTTCTACATTTTTCCTGTTTTGAGCCCAGCCTCTTTTGCTGCAATATTTTCTGCATCTGAACAGCCCTCTGTCCTACCTGCAGTCCCACTTCCTTACAGTCTTTTTGCAACATAATTTCTGTTCCCTTTACAGAATTCTTTTAAAATTTCAGTATTTTTAAATCAGAAAATTTTGCAAGTTAAAGTTTCAATTTCAGTATTATTGATAGTTGGAAGTTGCCCCCCTTGTGGCACTTCTATTTTGGGTTCATCACCTCACGAGCACACACTCTGTCACATAATTCAAGTGAGCCTTAAAAAGTACCTAACTAAACCAACATTCTAACCCCACTTGGGAAACACCAAAAATCATTGTAGTTAGGTAGGATCGGGGGGATAGGCTTCCAATAACACCCCTCGGTTACTTTCACTTGAGACATAGTTGTTGTCCAAATAGGGAACCAAAATCCCCTAGTACTTTTTGGCACGGTCATGACCAGTTTATCAGAGGGCCTCTCCCTTAGGAGGGTTGAAGTCAGGAGACTGGTTCCGGAGGCCTGATTGGAATACCACACTCCATTCAGTAACCGAAGGGCTACCTTTCGCGGTTCGTGGGATATCCCTGTATAGGGGTATTGCGGTAAACGGACTAAACGGCAGATTCACCTTTCTGGACGTGTCATGAACGGGGTATCTTAGTTGCCATTCTTCTAGGATTTACTACCTTGTGTCCCTCCCGGTAGGGGGATATCATAGCCACTTGGATTTTCTACTCATATTGTCTGACTTGAATTTCATCACCTTGCAGAGTATATGTTTAGTTGAGTCAGAATACTTTTAGTTAGGTGTTTGCATGCTCCTTTACCTCCCTTTGGTCTAGTGAGTCCACCATTTTTTATTTTTAGGAAACCTGCTGCTTGTTGGTATTCTGACCATCTTTGTTGATACTCCACCTATTGTAGCACAGCTGTTGCAGTGGGTGTTTTGAGTTGGTTGTTGGCCTGAGTGCCTTGGTTTTGAGCTCTCCTTCTACACACTCGGTTGCATTAGGATTTTTTGAGCTGTTTTTATACTCACCTCAACCCACATAGATTTGACACCATCTGTCACCATTGAGTCCCCGAGACATTCTCGGTGCCTCAGGGGCGAGCCCCCACAGCACGGTTCTCTTGAAACCACCCGTCATAGATTCTGATCATCATCCGTTGATACCACTTATCACAGATCTAGAGCCTTGTCACTTGACTCCACTCGTCAGCAACATAGGACTCCATCACCAGATATACTGAAGAGAAGAATGAGAGTTTTACTGTGGATATACTCCCGAGATATGATCAGGTCACCAACAGGTCATGTGACTATCATGGCCTGCATTCTGAGATTCTAGACTTGATAGGGGCGCATTCACTGAGCCAACCCTCTCCTTTAGGGAAAGCTCCTCCCACTTTAGCTATGAATGCTAGCAAAATTTAAGAAGAGAAGGGGGATCATGTGTGGATCTGATATCTGGACATGTGACTCTCTGATATGCTGCAAAACATGGTATGCTGAACTTCTTGGAGATTCTGGTCACCACTCATGAGAACTAGCTCCTCCTTCTGGCAATTTTCCTTCAAATCTAGCTGCTACTCCACCGTAGAATTGTCCTCCTCTTCAAGATGACTGTAGATATTCCTAGCTGGAATAATATGAATTTTATAGGCTGCAATACATGTACTAGACCTGCAAAACACTCTTGGATAACTCACAAAGTCTTGGGGCACATCACCCAAGCAAACTCACTGAGGCACAACACTCAGCTAGAGAGGCTCATAGCTCTCACACAAAAATTCTCAAATGATCAAAAGTCCCCAGATGAAGTTGGAAACATGAATAAATAGATGAAGTAGCTTCTTACTCAAGCCATCCACATGTGTGGATGAGGAAGGGCACCCTCCTTGTTGAAAATAGAAACTTCTTACTTAAAAAAAAATTCCTTTATTTGTCCTCCTTCATTCTTTTTAGCAAGTGCACCCTTGTGAGCTTGCTTGGAAGTTGCTAAACTTTTTCTAATTGATTTTCTTGTTTTTCTCTATTTTAATTACTTTCCATCTTTTTTGCTTTTCCTGATTTGGCTTGCTTTTGACAGTTTCCTTTTATTTGACTTGCTTCTTTTGTCCTCCCATTTGTTCCTTGATTTTCTGAGTTTGCCACTTAGGCAAGATTGGCCCTACTTGCACAAATTCGACCTCCAAGCCTTGTCATCACTAGTTGCCAATATTATTAGCCACAATTATTAATAAAAATATTACAAACTTATATTCACTCCAAAATGTAGAGTTTAATTAATTAATTAATAATTAATCAACCCCTATGGTATTATTGCCTCAAACTTACCCCACTAATTAAATTCTCATTTAATTAATCACTTAGACTTAGTCATGGGGTTAATAACCACATGGGGGCCCACCTTGTCCATTTAATTACCAAATACAACCTTAGGCATCTTCCATAACGTAGTTTCCATACATGTTCATTAGTTAAATAATTATTGCCTAGGTGTCTTAGGCCAAAATTACCCCATGGATCATAGCCAAAATTGGGGACATGACAGTCCTCCCTTCCTAAGATTGCTTGTCCTCAAGCAATGTCAGGATTCCACCAAGCTTCTGCTGCACTACTCTGATTATAACTATTGCCATCCCCTGTACAGTCTGAAATTTAAACTTGGCACTGTAATTTATATCTGCAATTTAACCAACAATGAACAAAATTTACAACCCAATTAGGATAACGTGGGTAGAATTCCTAGATCCCACTATTTCTCCTGCAAGGACCAAAATTGTTCTATCACCTTTGGAAATATGTCACTCCCATGAATTCCAGGATCCCAGAGTATCAACTACATTTTCCCGATCTCCAAGCATGTGGATTCCTTCCACATAGGAAAACTTCTGCCAGTAAAATGTTCCATTGATCTATCTTGGCAACTTGCCTGTTTAGTTGCCTTCCCTTGACCATGAGAAGAAATATATTTGCAAGGAGGTTTCATTTTTGATAGGTAATATTTCATCCAATCAATATGGGGATGAGTGATATCCCATGGCTGCAAAATATACCTTGGTTGCTGCTCACAATTCTAGACAATGTCAATTGTAAATAAAAAATTATTGCAGAAACAAGAAAACCTTTTACCTTCGAGATTTCTCATTTCAGTGTTGCCTCTATCCATCCATATAGTGAATGAATTAGACATCTTGCTTGTTGATTCATATGATATGAAATCAACCATCTCTGCTGCAACAAGATCTATCTCCCATAGGAGTAGATCATGATCCACCTGTGGTACATGTGGCACCAACAAGAAAAACTTCTTCACCCATTGTTCATTCCCCATTGTTATAGCTGAATCCATGACATGAGGGGAAGGACGGTGAACCTTATTTGCATGTCTGCAACCTTTAGTAATCAGTCTTATCACTGCAACTTCTTCATTATTGGCTGGTCCAAATTGGGTGCTCTCATCCCACTTTTCCATGGGAGAGTGATTATTTCCATGGAACAGCTCAAGTTCCATTAGGAAATGATCAGGTGCTTGGTTTTCATCAAACTATTCTGCACACTCCTCAAGCACATGTAAAGATAAATGATCCTCATGATCCACCATCTCATGAGGTTCCTCCATATGATCATGAATTCTTTCACCCGACTGTAATTGACTGAATGGTGTGTAGGAGGGTAGGGAGGATCTTTGCAACTTCTCATAAAGCAACAACATCTTCGTCTTGGATTCTTGGAGGGCACTTTGAGTGCTTCTCAAAGAACCTTGGGTGGTCATCAATTCATCCTTAAGATTATAGTTCTCTTTTTCATATCTGCAAATACTTTCTTCATCATGCCATGATGCATCCCGCAATAATTCAACAAGCTCAAACATGTAATTTTTATCTGAAAGCAACTATGAGAAATTACCTTTGATTGTGGACATTGCTTTCTGGATATTCACCATGGCTGCAACGAAATATTGATCTTCCCTTATAGCAGCTTCCCAACACAACCTCGACACTGAAGAATGAGTGTCATGGAGAATTTTCAAGGCCTCTTGGATCTTCTGTTCATCCATCTTCAATGGCCCTGCAAGAATATGAGGTTTTTGCAGATGTTCCTCCTCTTCAGTTTCCATCCCCGGATTGATTTTATGCAGTGAACTCGAAGTTTGGAAATATGATCCATATATTGATGCTGCAATATATTCATCTCTTAGGTCCTCAACAACATAATTTGGGCTGCAAATTAATTTCTCATTCATCCTGGGTATACCAAAAAGATCTTCTCTCAAAATTCCAGCCTTCACATTGCATTCCTTTTTCACATCGGAATTCTAAATCTCATCACTAGGGAGCTCAACCACTCTGAAATTTTCACTAGAAATCGCTACCATATCAGATTGAAATAATGACACATAAAAATCAGAATTTAATAGCTCACCAGGTGTCATGTTATCCTCCCTCTGTGGTGGAGTGTTGGTGGTTTGGCCTTCCATCAATTTCCCATTTTCAGATTCTGTTGTTACCATAACTTCTTCTTTCCCCATGGATGTTGCACCCACAACACCTTCATCAATGGGGATCTCCATGTCCCCCGCATATATGTGAGAGTACACATCTTTAGATGCTTTCTCACACTCAAAAAATTCCTCAGTAGATTCTCTTCCGACCATGTAGGCATCCTACAAACACCCTTCTAGTAATTCAGCTTGGTCACTACATTCACCCTTATCACCAAGGATCTGAAACTCAACATCCAGTGAATCCCTTATGCAGTAATTGTATTCTGATGTGGCTGCAATATCATCATGAAACAATTTAGTACAAAAATATGAAAGTTGCGGATTCCTTTGCATCATGCTTCTCTATTCAATGGGTGGGGTTATGGTGCCTTGTTCTACCATTGATTCAACTAGTTCACCTCTAACTGATGTTGTTAAATTTTCAGAATTTACTTCAATCTAATCTAGGATCTTAACTGAGAGAACAACATGTACAACAAATCTACAGCATATCATTCATGGACACAATAATTCAAGCATAGAAGAGACACCGTGTTTACTTGGGGAAAACCATAAAGGTGAAAAACCCCAATAACTTCCTCAGAGATAGATAGAGCAATGATACAACCAGAATACAAGAGATAGTCTTCTCCTAGCAGCAGAGCCTCCTCCTCCACAAGTGCGCCACTCTCCATAGTGTGAGTGAGAGAATAGAATGTGTAAAATTAGAGAGACACACTCTCTATTTATACACTAACTTGACTTGACCTTTACTCAACTAGGTCGGCCTCAACTTAAACACTTAACATAATGCTGACTAGGTCGACCCCCACTAGTGTGGTCTAATAACCCTTTGACCCACATGGCCGACCCCCAATAGGGTGGTCTAATAACCCTTTGACCCACATGACTTATACAGGGCCGACCCCAACAAGGTGGTCTAATAACCCATCAAGTATAAGTTACGACACTTACAATATAAATGACGACACTTCCGTATAGAGGAATAATAACATCTCTATAGGAATACAACCACTTCCGTATAGAGGAATAATAACATCTCTATACGAATACAATATACATATATGTGAAATACATTCCAAAGTTACATATACATCAACACTCCCTCTTAACTAGGAAGGTATTTCTCGACACAGGTCTTCTAGCACAAGTCATCTTCTCTCGATCATTGTCACTAGATAATCGTCATAGAGTCATCATCATCGTCACTGTTGCTGCTATCTCAATCAATCTTTGAATCTACTCGTCATAGGAAGTTCTACAGAGCTAGTACTTTTTCATACTGGATGTAGGCCCACTCCTTGCAGGTCTTTGTCGTCATTGGCCATACTGTGGAATTCTCAGGACTTATTACATGCGTCACAAAACCTAGCTATAGCATCCCAGGCTATTTTGAGCACACAGCTCTACCTCTAGGATCTCCTAGGAGCACATTACATGTGACCCATCACAAAACCTAGCTGAAGCATCCCAGGCTGTTACGAGCACACCGCTCTACCTGTCAGATCTCCCAGGAGCACATTACATGTGATCTCACCACAAAACCTAGCTGAAGCATCCCAGGTTGTTACGAGCACACAACTCTACCTGTCAGATATCCCAGGAGCACATTACATGTGGTCCACCACAAAACCTAGCTGAAGCATCTGAGGCCTTTTTCATCCTGTCCAGATCTCCCAGGAGCAAATTACATGTGGTCATGGAAAAACCTCGTAAGAACATCCCAGGACTTATTACGGGCACACAGCCCAACCTATCGGATCTCCTAGGGATAGATTATATGCCATAGGAAAAAACCTCGAAAGAGCATATGCCAGATATCCCAGGGCATGAATTACATGCCATAGGAAAAACCTCGAAAGACTATCTACGAATCTCCCAGGGCCAAATTATATGTCCTCCCAGAGCAAAACCTCGAAAGAGCATTTGCTAGATGTCCCAGGGTACAAATTACATGCCATAGGAAAAACCTTGAAAGACCATCTGCAAATCTCCCAGGGTACAAATTACATGCTTATCTACACAACCTATTCCACGGCCGCAGAGTATCTACCTAATACTCACCATACATCATCTTGATGTACACATGATCATCCTGATCATCATCACTGCAACATCCTGCTGCATGTCATCTAGAGCAACATACTGAAGCTCATCATCAACGATCATCCTGATCATATAATGCATCTACCTGATGCATACCAAGTATCTACCTGATACATATCATCATACATGATCCACCTGATCATACAATGTATCCACCTGATACAAATACAAATACATGATCCACCTGATACATATACATATACATGGTTCAAGCATCCAACATGATGCATACATAATACATACAAATGATCCAACTGATCATATCCAGCATCCAACATGATGTGTACATACATATACATATAAATGATCCAACTGATCATATCCAGCATCCAACATGATGCATACATATAAAAATGATCCAATTGATCATACAAAGTAGAAACCAGAACATCATCTTGATGTTCATCATCCAGCACTTACATCCACAGCCATGTGAAGGATCCTCCTTCCAACATGCTTGGAATGGCTTCAGCAAATGTGTCCATCACTTCTTCCTCGAAGTGTCCTCGATCTGAAGAACGCCAAGCCTCTCTCTGAAGTACTCAAACTTCACCTTGGCTAGTGGCTTCATCAGCACATCTACAATATGCTCGTCCGTCGCAACATACAGAAGCTTCACAACTCCTCTGTGCACCATATCCCTGATATAGTGATATTTGATCTCTATGTGTTTCGACCTGTCATGAAACACTAGGTTCTCGAACAACTTCACACAACTCTGGTTATCACAGAAGATACCAGTAGCATCCAATGGGAGATCAAATAACTCAAATAGTAGCTTCCGTAGCCATACTGCCTCACAACTAGCTGAACAGGCTGCAACATACTCTGCCTCAGCTGTACTCAGTGCTACGCAGGACCGTTTCCTGCTAAACCAAGAGATCACACCTGATCCGATACTGAAGCAGCACCTAGATGTGTTCTTCCTATCTGCAGCACTGCCAGCCCAATCTAAATCAACATAACCCTGCAAGTTAAACTTTTGATTCACTTCATACTTGAGCCCATAATCCATTGTACCCTTCAGGTACCTCAGAACATGCTTTACAACAACTAGATGAACACTCCTCGGATCTGTCAGGAACTGACTCAATGTGTTCACTGCAAAGCAAATATCTGGTCTCGTGTTCGTTAGGTACATGAAGGACCCAATCATCTGACAATACATAGAGACATCAACCAGCTCAGATGAAGCTTCACATAGAAGCTTCAGATTCAATGCCATAGGTGTGGCCATGGCCTTGTAATCCATCATCCCGAATCTCTTCAGTATATCTACTGTGTACTTCCCTTGACCAAGGTAGATCCCACCTGCACTCTGCCACACCTCCATACCTAGGAAATAATGCATCATTCCCAAATATTCATCTCGAACTCGGCAGCAAGCTTCCGCTACGTGTTGGCAATCAATCTATCTTCACCTGTAACAAATAGGTTATCCGCATACAAAAGTAGTATCACTGGATTGCCTTCCTCAACCTTGTAGAAAAGGTTGGAATCCACTTTATTCTTGGTAAATCCCAAACTAGATAGAAAGCTATCTATCCTACCATACCAAGTTCTGCACACATATATGACTACACCATGCTGTCTTGAAATCCATCTGGTGCATCTTCTATTTCATCACTTTTATATTTCTCAATGCTGCCATCTACAACATGCTTGATGTGATAGTTCCATTTGGAAGTCACAACAGACTTCCCTTCAGCTCTTGGGACCACATCCCAAACATCGTTCTTCATGATCGATGGATCATGGCATTCTTCCCATATCCTGGGAACTTCCATATCTTCAATAGATAATTTTGTTGCTGAACAAATGTTGTAGTTCTTCTTTTGTAGGTGATGGCATATGATCTTTCCTACACAACAAGTTAAATTGCATGATTAGAAAACACTTCATAGTTTTTAGAACAAATTCTTACACATAAAGAAATATGTCATACAGTCATGCAATTATCTTAGCTAGTGCTTCAATACAACATTTATCCATATTCCGTAACTTTCTAGATGCCTTCCAATCTCTACAAGAACATTGTTAAGAGTGTGCACAACTCCCAACATGTCAGCAAAGAGGTTTTATTCTAGATAAGTAGCAATGGAATGTTGTATAGTGCCATAGGCCACTTACCCATGCATATTAGTAGTACATTGTTCATCAATGCAACTATTCTAATATGCATAATACACAACCTAATTCTAGGAACATCATTATATACATTATTGAACAGTATTATTTAAACAATAAAATATGCAAGTAATGACAATTCAGATACTTATCTTTGTGTGTTTGTCGGGTTGACTCCCTCTTAGTCTTTGTTTCTTTTCTGCAGCTCCATTCTTATGTGCATTGTGAGAAGTGGTCAACTCCCTCTGAATATCTGCATCCTTGCAGAAACTACTGAAGTGTGCTCCTTTGCTTTCTTGCAGGAACAACTAGAGTGTGCTCCCTCTTGATCTTTGCTTCCTGGATTACCTGTCCTTGAACTTACATCCATCCTTAATCACTATGCATGCTTATTAGTATCATCATTGTGTTATCCTTGAGGTCTCATACATAATCACACATTTATTAGTATAATCTTAATACTATCAAAACACAATAATCTTAAACATGTATATTCATGATCATTCACAGATAATAAACATTAGTATTCAAGGTTTCAGGGAAGTCTTCTTTTACTCATACATTTTCTTATTTGATCATAGGACTCTTCTGGTTAGTTGAATTATCAATCAAGATAAGAGATATAATATGCATAAAACTTGTGATTATTCAAACCTATACCTTCATGATTCTTCTGGTTAGTCATATCATCAATTATGGTAAGAAACATAATATGCATACAACCATGATTATTCAAACCTATGACTTCATGAATAATCATTATCAACAACAGAATAGTATAAGATCCTAACATAAGGAAGGATTCTAGCTTGATATAGGAAAAACATACTTGGATTAGCATGCTGGCTAGTTATGTCTAACATACCCACATAATGTCTTATGGTTCTCTTCAGTGACTTGTGCTAGTAACCTGCATGTCTCATAAGTTAACCATTATATGACCAAGTTATACATACCTTGAAAGTAGATCTTCTATGTGATCGATGACAATGGATGAATCTTTGTCTTCATGTCACCATGAGCATATGTTCTTAAAGTAGAACATGATTTGACTTCCTTGGTGTACCTTTTGTGTTAGCAAACAACATAAACCTCATACAACATCACAATGCATTAGTACAATCATAAGTGTCAAAACCTTAATCAATGAATATCTTCTATAAGGTAATACGACAAGTCTAGTAATTAATCAAGAATGTACTGTAATGATATGAAGACAAACATATCATAAACTTAATCATGAACAGAATTCGAAACATACTTGTAAGCCATACCTGTCAAGATTGCTTGTAATCTTCTTATGGAAGGCCTTAGCCTCATCTCCCTCTAAAACAGGAACTTCTTCACTTATGCAAGTGACCAATCCATCCTCTTCTAGGATTAACCCAATCCACTTGATTTGCAGGAAATGGATCTTGAGCTATAATAGGGTTTGTCAAAGAAACCCCAAAAATTCAAACTTTGAATTTCAAACTTCCGAAAGGATAGAAATATGCGCCTTGATGAGCTGATCAAGCTGGTATATTCAGAATTTGAAAACTGCAAAGTTTCACTCCTCAAATTTGCCTTTGAAACTTTCAGATTTGCTGGACGTGACCTCGAACTAGGGTTTGATGAAGCCCACTCTTCTTCACAATCAAAAATTCTTATCCAAAGCTCTAAGCTTCTATTTTTATCAGGAGCTTCCAGCCGTGGTCAGAGATTTCAAAAATTCCCATTTTTGTAGAAGCCCGAATTTTCCACTTTTCTAATCAAAGTCCCGAACTAGGGTCTGATCAAGCTCGGTCTTCTGCCCAACCAAAAATTCTGATCTTGGTCTCTAAATTTCAATTTTGATGAGTATCATCCAGCCGCGGTCTCCGATTACAAAAATTCCAACTTTCTCCGAAGCCCTAAATTCCAGAATCCATGAATGAAGGTACTCAAAAATAATTCTGTTTTGAAAGAAATATGTACCTGATTGTTTCTGGTGTAACTCCAAACTTTTTGATCCATAGGGTCTGAAAAATATTCCTGAGATTCCCTGACCTATTATCTTTCCATCCCGATAGGTCTGACCTTTGGATTCTCTGAGAGAGAGTTATGCCAAGTGTCGCAACGTGACCCGTTTATGGGATAATACAGGAGAGCGAATTTGTACGGAGTTCCACGTGTCACTATTTCAACTTCGGCCTTTGAAAACTTTTCCTAAGATAGCTCGCCCTGTTATCTTTCCATCCTAATAGGTCTGACCTCAATTGGACTCTCGGAGAGAGAGTTATGCCAAGTGTCGCAACGTGACCTGTTTATGGGATAATATAGGAGAGCGAACTTGTACGGCGTGACACATGTCACTGGTTCAACTTCGGCCTCTGAAAATGTTTTCTGAGATAGTATAGTCTATGTACTACCTGTCACTTTTTACTAAATTTCATTTGGATCTTCCTAGCCCAAGTTATGACCTTTTTCCCAAGGTCACCTGATTTTGACTCAGATCTGGAAGAGGCAAAAACCTTATATTGTACAGATCATGAATCACAAAGTACAATGCATTAGAGGTTCTCCTTTGGACACAAGGTACATGGATATTTAATCTTCGACCTGTAAAGATTTTATATCTGAAAACTTTGCCAAAATGGATTTATAGCGAAAGTGCTACGATGACTGGTTTTTGCTATATCAAGCCCTAGCATCGTAAGTGCAACAAGTGTCATACATGCCATATCATGCCTTCTTTCAGGCTAGCTCTAATTCCATGTTAAATTTTCAAAATTTACTTCAATCTAATCTAGGATCTTAACTGAGAGAATAACATGTACAGCAAATCTACAGCATATCATTCATGGACACAATAATGCAAGCACAGAAGAGACACCGAGTTTACTTGGGGAAAACCATAAAGGTGAAAAACCCCAATAACTTCCTCAGAGATAGATAGAGGAATGATACAACCAGAATACAAGAGATAGTCTTCTCCTAGCAGCAGAGCCTCCTCCTCCACAAGTGCGCCACTCTCCACAGTGTGAGTGAGAGAATAGAATGTGTAAAATGAGAGAGACACACTCTCTATTTATACATTAACTTGACTTGACCTTTACTCAACTAGGTCGGCCTCAACTTAACCACTTAACATAATGCTGACTAGGCCGACCCCCACTAGGGTGGTCTAATATCCCTTTGGCCCACATGGCCGACCCCCAATAGGGTGGTCTAATAACCCTTTGACCCACATGACTTATACAGGGCCGACCCCAACAAGGTGGTCTAGTATCCCATCAAGTATAAGTTACGACACTTACAATATAAATGATGACACTTCCGTATAGAGGAATAATAACATCTCTATAGGAATACAACCACTTCCGAATAGAGGAATAATAACATCTCTATAGGAATACAATATACATATATGTGAAATACATTTCGAAGTTACATATACATCAACAGATGTCCGGTCAATTTCTACCACCTTGTGAAGCTCATGTGGTGTCTTTGGATCTGATTTATGTTCTACCTTTAGATCTGATCCGAAATATGGTTCAACACTCCTAACGGTACCAATATCATGATTAGTGTTTGGGTCTTGCTTCCCCGAAAAAAATAATGAATCTTCTTCCTTGGTTGTTTTAGGGTCAGGATTCTTGGAGGCTCTTTTGGAAGAGGATCCAAACATTATTATGAGGTGTAAATAACATGCATCCACTTATACTCTTGCTTCTTTAAGGTACTCTTCAGAAGTAGGTTGATATTTGGCTATGGAACATGCAAATTTTTTATTTATTTATTTATTTATTTATTTTTTTTTTTTTTTTTTTTTTTTTTTTCTCTGAATAGGGCTATCAAAATAAACATAGTCTCTTCTTCCATTCATGATCTCATGGGAGATGCTTGTGGAAGGGACTTCTTGGGAATTCTCTTCCTCAAACTGTCTCCAGTATTCTTCAGATTGCTCATCATAATTATCATACTCTTCATAAAAATAATCCTCCTCCTCAGACAATTCAAAGTCTGAATCTTCCATGACATGGAACTAATACTACAACTGTAACTTGAAGATTGTGTTGCTAATTTCCCACTGACGGTTACTTTACACAGGATAAGCCAAGGAAAGTGCTCTGATACCATTGTAATATCCTCAGAAATATTTAACCAAGATATTAACTCAAGTTCAGAATTTTAAACAAATTTACTTGTCCATTTTTTTATTTATCAATTCTCCTAACGAAGCAGGATGTCAGTGACGGGTAAGGAGACTTGAAACTAAGTTTGGTAATATCAAATTTAAGTTTTGGAATTTATATGGGACAATGTGCAGCAGCAACTTAGACAGTGGGAAATTAGATCCTTTGTACAAAGCACGAAGACCATTTATGTTTCGGACATCAGCTACCGTTGAAGCCTACATCAATGCTTGCTGGGTACATCCACATATACAAAATAGATCGGGAAGGATAACAGATTTTATAGTAGTCAATGGGTTTCTGGTTATGCTCATAATAATAAATGATCATTCTTGGAAGAGTTTGCAGAGAATTGGGGCTTTTGGTCTCTTCCGAGATTATGGAGCTAGTCTTTTTCTTAACTTTCCAAGCAAGGTCAAAAGGAATTCAAACTCTGATTTTTTGGACTGATATGGATACTAGGATGTGTCAAATACTTGCTCCAACTAACGGATCAACAAAAGAGTGCACAGAGTGAATTTTATGGGCAAAATGGAAAAACTAGTCAATTTTTGGTATTAAACTAGCTAGTCTTGGATTTTTAACTGTAAAATGACTTGAAGGAATTAAAATTTCTGTTATATGCTATAATGCTGCTCTGATATAATCATTTTCAACCTATATAATATAAATATGGATGCAGAACACTTCTTTTCTTATTAATAAATTGTCTTCCCAAAGTACATGCCTCACAAGCTAATTTCTCATTACAATAGTGGGAGAAATGAAGAGAAGAATGAGAGTTTTACTATGGATCTATTCCCGAGCTATGATCAGGTCACCAATAGGTCATGTTACTATCATGGGCTGCATTCTGAACTTATGGACATGATAGGGGCGCATTCACTGAGCCAACCCTCTCCTTCAGGGAAAGCTCCTCCCACTTTAACTGTGAATGGTAGCAGAATGTAAGAAAAGAAGGGGTATCATGTGTGGATCTGATCTCTAGATATGTGACTCTCTAATATGCTATAAAACATGGCAGGCTAAACTTCTTGGAGATTATGGGCATCACTCATGAGAACTAGCTCCTCCTTCTGGCAATTTTCCTTCAAATCCAGCTGCTAGTCCACCGTAGAATTGTCCTCCTCTTCAAGATGATTGTAGATCTTCTTGGCTAGAATAAGATGAATGTTATAGGCTTCAATACATGTACTGGACCTGCAGAAAACTCTTGGATAACTCACAAAGTTTTGGGACACATCACCCAAGCAAACTCACTGAGGCACAACACTCAGCTAGAGAGGCTCAGAGCTCTCACACAAAAATTCTCAAATGATCAAAAGTCCTGAGATGAAGTTGGAAACATGAATAAATAGATGAAGTAGCTTCTTACTCAAGCCATCCACACATGTGGATGAGAAAGGGCACCCTCCTTGTGGAAAATAGAAACTTCTTACTTAAAAAAAACTTTCCTTTCTTTGTCCTCCTTCATTCTTTTTAGCAAGTGCACCCTTGTGAGCTTGCTTGGAAGTTGGTAAAAAAATTTTGATTGATTTTCTTGTTTTTCTCTATTTTAATTACTTTCCATCTTTTCTGCTTTTCTTTATTTGGCTTGCTTTTGATAGTTTCCTTTTATTTGACTTGCTTCTTTTTTCCTCCCATGTGTTCCTTGATTTTCTGAGTTTGCCACTTAGGCAAGATTGGCCCTACTTGCACAAATTCGACCTCCAAGCGTTGTCATCACTAGTTGCCAATATTATTAGCCACAATTATTAATAAAAATATTACAAACTCATATTCACTCCAAAATTTAGAGTTTAATTAATTAATTAATAATTAATCAAGCCCTATGGTATTATTGCCTCAAACTTACCCCACTAATTAAATTCTCATTTAATTAATCACTTAGACTTAGTCATGGGGTTAATAACCACATGGGGGCCCACCTTGTCCATTTAATTACCAAATACAACCTTAGGCATCTTCCATAAGGTAGTTTCCATACATGTTCATTAGTTAAATAATTATTGCCTAGGTGTCTTAGGCCAAAATTACCCCATGTATCATAGACAAAATTGGGGACATGACAGCTTCTTCATGCTCTGTGTACACTAGATGAAAAATTCTATTTGAAAATTTGGGTTGAAAAGATATCCAATTCCCTTCTTCTGGCCAATGAATCAATAGTCTATTGACATCATCACCTTCTATGCTTCGACAACTCCAAACTCCTGACTGACCAGCAGGGAGACCAAGGTTTTCTTCAACAATTTCTTCCACTTGAATGCTTTCTGTTAAATGGAATGGAGATGGAGGTGGTACCATTTCCGGTATTTGAACTTGGAGAACTCTACCACGCTCTATCCACAAGTCTTCATCCATCGGCAACAGTTCTTCTTCAACATCCAAATCATCATGGACTCGGCTTGATTCTGGCAAATTCCCTTCTGCATCTATCGCAATATTTGATCGTTGCGTCCTCTAGAGCGCAATTGCCTTCTCCCGCAACTCTTCACGTCGCTGCCTCCTTTTGTCTCTTTCAATTTTCTAAATGACTGGGGTGCTTTTGTGACTTAAAAGTCTATCTTTGTCAGATTTTTTTCCACTGATGGTCATGTTGTTTGTCATATGTCGAGTTCCATCAAACTAGGTACATCATAGCATGCTTCATCACCCCTCCAATGCCAGCCAGATGGTTTCTAGACTATTGGGGAAGTGTAGACCATCACTTGTTCAAGAAAAATTCCCATTTGCACTCCTTTACAAATTTTTCCCCCTTACATTCTTTCTCCTCCCAATTAGAGTTTGGAATCGGCAGGGTTAGAAACGGTCTTGTTTCGACAATATGTGCGACACCTTTTTCAATCAAAAATTTAAACAATAATTTCGGCAGAGAAAATAAAAATTGATCGGCTAATTCGGTGAAGAACTTTCTTCTTATTTCATCTACTGATACTTGATTTTCGATCGCCTGCTCTTCATAGAACTTTCTTGTTTCACTCTGCTTCATTGACTGGTCTATTCATCTAGAAGTTTCTTCAAGGTGGTCCGCACAGATTCTACAAATTTCTCATGGGTCTCAGAGAATAATCGATCTCTTGCTTGGTTAATCGTTAGCTTGTTACGTCGCGCATAATTCTGCAGGTAATTCACGATTTTCTTCTCCCACCAGTCTCTAATCTCCTGTTCTGAAATCATGGGTCATGCTGCTAGTAATTTTTCATGTATCAACCGGAAATGGAACCAGATGTTGTAATCCCACGGTTCACATAGTTATCATAGATACATTACACAATATAAGCAAGCATACACAATGACACAGATACAAGACACGAGACAGATAGAGAGAATAGTCTTTGTATTAACCAGCAATAGTAGAACAATATGATAGAATCAATCTCTACTTTCTATCGGCTCATGATCCTAGATATATATATGTGGAGATACAGTTACATAACCGTTTGTCGGTTTATCCAACCGACCCAACCCATACTAGTCGACGCAACTAGTCGACATATGCTGCAGAGTGGTTGGGCGGAGGGCCTAGTCGACAGGTCGACCTAGGTCCCTCCAACAGGGATGAATCTTCCAGAACTAGAGCTAATTAACCATGACCATCATGTGCCTAACAAAACCCACATGCTCATTTTTTACTTTAATAGACCAAAGCATGCCAACCGTGGATTTTGTGAGCTGAATGCAAGGCTAAATGACGGGCTAAACATGGTTGAGCTTAAGCAATATGAACACACAGTCTGAATGAAGGGTCGTTTGGAAAACCGCATCCTGTAGATTAAGACTAAATGCCAAGTATGCCCAGAAAATGTCATTTAAACATAAATAATTCATAATATAGCAAGATTTGATCAAAATTCATGTGGTAAGTAAATGTATGCATACCTGATCTATTTGATAATTTGAATGGCAAGGATAGTGACTTATTATAGAGAAAATGATGGAAATAATGCCATTTAGAGTAGATTTGATGATAAAAAATGGTGACAAAAATGGACGTCAACAGATAGTAGGGCAATTATTCTTGATTTGAGAAATACAGTGACAATACCATAGTAGTGTGCTCAACTTAAGGTAAACTTCTACTTTATTATTAGGTATTTCTTATAACTGTTATTAGTGGATTCCTTGGTATCATACAATAATAATGTTATTATTACGATAAATAATAAATATATTTTATTTATTATAATAACGTATTAAATTGGTTTATTTATATATTTTTTTCCTCAGAAAAAAAAAGTATTTGTATTTCTAGTAAGAAATAAAATCCAATCCTCATTAGATCACAACAAAACATCTATCCTTCCTAGAACCATCTAAACTAGAAAAAGCTTCCATCATCAGCACAAAATAGGATCTGTTTGTAGATAACAAATCTTAATGTTCAGAAACCAAAGGTCCTCTGTCCATATATATAGACTGTGCCCTAAGCATATCAAAGTTAAAAATTTTACATCAAAATACATATCAGAATGATCCTACTTCCCAGCAAAGTCATTTGACAAGAAAGAATACATCAAGAAAACAAAAAGTATTCGGGACTTCCATCTGTCTTAGAGATCATATAAGGTGTTGATGTATATGTAACTTTGGAATGTATTTCATCTATGTATTTTATTGTACTCCTATAGAGATGTATTATTCCTCTATACGGAAGTGTCGTCATTTGTATTGACAAGTGTCGCAAGTGCCATAACTTGCCAATGGGTTATTAGACCACCATGTGTGGGTTCGGACCTGATTAAGTTAACCTGGGGTTATTAGGCTGATTTAGACAAGTCATCCCCATAGGTTTATTAGGCTGCTCAGAACAAGTATAAATAGAGAGTGGGATCTCTCTATTTGATCACTTTAGAACTCACTCTTCCTTCACTCGGAAAGTGGCACACATGTGAGGAGGAAGATCAGCTGCTATGAGGAGTCTATCTCTGTGTACTTGGGTGGTACTTTGGTTGTATCATTGCTCTATCTATCTCTAAGAAAGTTGTGGGGTTTTTCACCTTAGGGTTTTCCCCATGGAAACTCTGTTTGTCTATTGTCTCTTATGATTGCATCTTGTGATGATTGATATGATTGATATACTATACATGTTATTCGATCAGTAAAGATCCTAGAGTATATTGAATTAATGCTAAAAAATTAACATGGTATTAGAGCTAACATGAGAAGAAGACATTATGTAGTTGTGGAAGATAGGGCTTCTTGCTTTTGGGTTTCTCTACATAGATTTTAGAAAATCAATATGATAGATTGACTCTCCTCATCAAGGTGAATCTTCCTATCCAATCAGAATTCAGTTCTGAGCACTTTCCGTTTTGGCCCTAAAAATTAGGGTTTCCACAAAAATAGGAATTTATGAAATCTGAAGACATAGTTGGAAGCTCCTTGGAAAAGTCAAATTTTAGAGCTTTGGATCGAGATTTTTGGCTGGGTAAATCTCCGGGAAACTCCAACCCTAATTCAGGGTCCTCCCCGGTGAACTCGGGTAGACTAAAAGGCATTTCTGAAGGGTGAAGCTTTGCAGATCTCAAATTCTGAATACACCAAGCTGATCAGCTCATCAAGGTGCATCTTTCTATCCTTTTAGAAAGTTGAAATTCACATTTTGAATTTTTAAGGTTTCTCTGACAAACCCTAATCTGGGACCAGATCCAGTTTTCAACAAATCCAGTGTTAAGACCTAAATCTTTTCTATTTCCATTTGAAGTAATCTTTAAGATGTCTCACCACACCAAGCTTGAGGATAAGCTTGAAGGGGCTGATAACTTCTGAGCTTGGCAGTATAGGATTGGGTTAATCCTGGAAGAAAATGAATTGGACACCTACATCAGCTCTGAGGTCCCTATCCCAGAGGATGAAGAGGGTAAGGAATTGCATAAGAAGAACTTGGTCAAAGCAAAGAGAATTCTATCAAAGACCATCTCATACCATATGCGTCATCTCTGAAGACACCCAAGGAGATGTTTGACTCTTTGACCAAGCTATTTGAAGGGAATAACATAAATCAGAAGATGACTCTGTGGAATCAATTTAAAGGGGTCAAGCTGTTGAATGGAGAGACCATTCAATCTTACTTCTCCAAGGTCTCTCAAATCAAGGAACAACTTGAAGTTGTGGATGAAGTAGTGGACAATGGTGAAGTTGTTATGACCACTCTGAATGGCCTACCTAGGTCATGGGACTCTTTTATTCAAGGAATATGTGCAAGAAAGAAATTGATCTCTTCCAAGAGACTGTGGGAGGAATGCTCTCAAGAAGAAGCTAGGCTTGTGGCATGAGAAGAAAAGATGGGGAATGAAGATCAAGCTCTCACAGCTCACACCAAGGGAAGCAAGTTTAAGAGGGATAAATCTCATAACAAGAAACATTCTCATCCTCATCACAAGAAGAAAGATCTATATCATGTTCGATGTTATGAATGTAATGAAATGGGACACTTTGTTTCAAATTGCCCCAAGAAGAAGAAAGACAACAACTTCAACAACAAGAAGAAGAATGACAAAAGAAGATATCATGCTCATGCTGTTGAGGATGATAAACCACCCAGGAAGAAAGCTAGAGTAGAAAGTGATGATGATGACTCATCAAGCGAAGAAGAGTATGTTCTAATCTCTGCTCTCACAGGTACTATTTCTCATGGTTGTAATGATTGGTTCATTGATGGTGGGGCTTCTAAACACATGACTGGGTTTAAAGAATCTTTTGTAAATCTGTCTAAACATGAATCACCCCATAAAGTGAAACTTGGGGATGATTATCAATACCCTATCAAAGGAAGTGAGGAAGCCTCCTACAACCTAGAATCTGGAAAATCCTTGAAGATGAAAGATGTGTTATTTGTACCTGGACTCAAGAAGAACTTACTCTCCATCTCTGCATTGGATGCAAAAGGCATGAGGGTTGCATTTCTAGATGGCCAAGTCCTAATATGGCCAAAGGGTAAAACTATTGTTGATGCAGTGGTGATTGAAGAGCAAGAGGGAGGATTGTACAAATTGAAGGGAGAACCTGAACATGCCATGGTACATGAATCCATGGAGCCAAATGAACTTTGGCATAAGAGACTTGCACATATGCACTACAGAGCATTACCAATTGCAAGTAAAGATGTAGAAGGTCTTCCTGAAATCAAGACCAAGCATGAAGGTGTTTGCAAAGGATGTGCAAAAGGAAAGAACATAAAGAAGGCATTTCCAAGTAGTGAAAGAAAGGGAAAAGGTATCATGGAAATTATCCACTCTGATGTATGTGGTCCATTGTCATCCAGTTCTCTGAGTGGGTATGCTTACTATGTCTCTTCCATTGATGACTTCTTTAGGAAGACTTGGGTTTACTTCTTGAAGAACAAAGATGAAGTGTTTGATAAGTTCAAGGAATTCAAAACCTTGATGGAGAACCAAACTGATAAGAAGATCAAAACATTCAAATCCGACAATGGTGGAGAACTCACTTCAGGTGACTTCAAGAAGTTATGCAGTGATTCGGGGATTAAGAGGGAGTTGACTACTCCTTACAATCCACAACAGAATGGAGTTGTAGAAAGAAAAAATAGAACAATCATGGAAGCAGAAAGGGAAATGCTGCATGACCAGGATCTACCTATGCATCTGTGGGCAGAAGAAGCTAGGACAGCTGTATATGTGCAGAACAGAACACCTCACAATATATTGGACAACAAGACACCAGAAGAGGTCTTTTTTGGTAAGAAACATGAAGTCAGCCATCTCATAATATTTGGTTGTCCAGTATACACACATATCCCAAAGGAAAAGAGGACCAAGCTAGATCCTTCAGGAAATAAGGGTATCTTTGTGGGTTACAGTGAAAGCTCGAAGGCTTACAGAATATACTTTCCAGGGTTCAAGAAGATTGATGTCAGCAGGGATGTGACATTTGATGAAAACTCAGCATTCATCAAATCAAGGAAGACACCCGTTGAAGATTATGAAGAACCTAAGGAAACTAGATTTCAAGACACTACTATGACTGAAGTAATTCTAGATGTAGATCGTGAAATTGAAGATCCGTAAGAACCTGTAGATCCACCCTGTGAGAATAACTCTCACAAGAGGAAACCTACATGGGATAGAGAGCTCATTCAAGATGCAGAAAGTTATGGCATTCTAGAAGAAGAACACAGAGCAAAGAAGATAACTAGATCTCATACCATCTATGTTTCTTTACTCTGTGATATCATAAACCAAGAACCTTCCAATTATGAAGAAGCAGTGGAAAAGAAAGAATGGAAGGATGCGATGGTTGAAGAATACGAATCAATAATGAAGAATGATGTTTGGGATGTTGTCCCAAGACCTGAAGGGATGTCTGATGTGACTTCCAAATGGATCTACAAGATCAAGCATGCTACAGATGGCAACATAGAGAAATACAAGGCAAGATTTGTAGCTCGTGGCTTCTCTCAGAAAGAGGGAATAGATTATGAAGAAACTTTTGCTCCTGTAGCCAGGTACACTTCCATCAGATCAGTACTTGCTTTGGCTACAGTGATGAAATGGAAGATACACCAGATGGATGTCAAGACAGCTTTGTTGAATGGTGCAGTCGCAGAGGAAGTGTATGTGGAGCAGCCGCTTGGTTTTGAGACACATGACAGAGAGTCATATATGTGCATACTGAAGAAAGCCTTGTATGGCTTGAAGCAAGCTCCCAAGACTTGGTATGGTAGGATGGATGGTTTCCTATCCAGTTTGGGCTTTACCAAGAGTAAAGCAGATTCCAACCTTTATTACAAGGTTGAGGAAGGCAATCCAGTAATACTACTTCTGTATGTGGATGGTCTGTTTATAATAGGTAATGATAGTTTGATTTCCGATACCAAGAGGAAACTTGCAGTCCAGTTCGAGATGAAGGACTTGGGGATGATGCACTATTTTCTAGGCATGGAGGTGTGGCAGAGTGCAGATGGTATCTTCCTTGGACAAGGAAAGTATGCAGTAGAGATCCTGAAGAGGTTCAGGATGATGGACTACAAGGCCATGGCCACACCTATGGCATCGAACCTAAAGCTTCTATGTGATGCTTCATCTGAGTCGGTCGATGTCACTATGTATCGTCAGATGATTGGGTCCTTAATGTACGTGATGAACACTAGACCAAATATTTTCTTTGTGGTGAACACATTGAGCCAGTTCCTGAAGGATCCTAGAGGTGTTCACCTAGTTGTTGTAAAGCATATTCTGAGGTACTTGAAGGGTACAGTTGAGTATGGGCTCAAGTATGATGTGAATCAAAAGTTTAACCTATAGGGTTATGTTGATTTAGATTGGGCAAGCAGTGCTGCAGATAGGAAGAGCACATCTAGGTGTTGCTTCAGTATGGGATCAAGGGTGATCTCTTGGTTAAGCAGGAAGCAATCTTGTGTAGCACTGAGTACAGCCGAAGCAGAGTATGTTGCAGCATGTTTGTTTAGTTCTGAGGTAGTATGGCTCCGGAAGCTACTGTCTGAGTTATTTGATCTCTCGTTGGATGCTACTGGTATCTTTTGTGACAACCAGAGTTGTGTGAAGCTGTCTAAGAACCCAGTGTTCCATGACAGGTCAAAACACATAGAGATCAAATATCACTATATAATGGATATGGTTTATAGAGTAGTAGTGAAGCTTCTGTATGTTGTGACAGATGAGTAGATTGCAGATGTGCTGACGAAGCCACTAGCCAGAGTGAAGTTCGATTACTTCAGAGAGAGGCTTGGTGTCCTTCAGATCGATGACACTTCAAGGAAGAAGTGATGGAGACATTTTTTGAAGCCATTCATGGTGGAAGGAGGATCCTTCACATAGCTACAGATGTAAGCGCTAGATGATGAGCATCAGGACGATGCTCCAGTTAATGCTCTATATATGTATCCTGTTGGATGCTGGATATGATTAGTTAGATCATTTATATGTATATGTATGTATGCATCATGTTGGATGATTTGATCAATGTGATCTTGTATTTGTATATGCATCATGTTGGATGCTTGATATGATCAGTTGGATCATGGATTTGTATCAGGTGGATACTTGTATGATCAGGTAGATCATGTATTTGTATATGTATCAGGTGCATACTTGTATGATCAGACATATCATGTACTTATGTATCTATCAAGTGGATGCATTACATGATTAGGTAGATCATGTATGATGATATGTATCAGGTATATACTTTGTATGCATCAAATGGATATATTGTTTGATCAGGATGATCACAGATGACGAGCTGCAGGATGTTTCTCTAGATGATATGCATCAGGTTAATGCTATGATGATGATCAGGATGATCATAGAGGATGAGCTGTAGGATGTTGCTCAAGATGATATGCATCAGGTTGATGCTATGATGATGATCAGGATGATCACAGATGACGAGCTGCAGGATGTTTCTCCAAATGATATGCATCAGGTTGATGTTATGATGATGATCAAGTTGATCATGTGATGATGTACATCAGGATGATGTATGGTGAGTATTGGTTTGATACTCTGTGGCCATGGATAGGTTATGCAGGTATCATAGAAAAGATCCTTTAAAACCATATAGGTAGAGCAGTGTGTTCATAATAGCCTGGGTTGCTCTATCGAGATCCGGACAGGTAGAATGGTGTGCTCGTAACATCCTGGGATGCTCTGAGTAGGTTTTGCTACAGTTTTGCATAGAAAATATCCTTTAAAATCTGGACAGGTAGAGCGGTGTGCTCGTAACATCCTGGGATGCTCTATCAAGATCTAGATAGGTAGAGTGGTTTCCTCGTAACAGCATGGGATTCTGTGAGTAGGTTTTGCGAAAGTTCACATAGAAAAGATCCTTTAAAATCCAGACAGGTAGAGGGATGTGCTCATCACAGCCTGGGATGCTCTATTGAGGTCCAAACAGGTAGAGCAGTTTGCTCGTAACATCCTAGGATGCTCTAAGTAGGTTTTGTGAACGTAACATGTAAAATATCTTGGGAGATCCGATAGGTTGAGCACTGTGCTCGTAATCAGTCCTGGGATGCTCTTTCGAGGTTTTGTTGAAGCACGTAATCAGTCTTGAGTATTCCACAGTATGGCAAGTGATGATGAAGACCTACAGGTGGTTGGCCTACTTCCAATATGAAAAAGGACTGGCTCTGTAGAACTTCCTATGATGAGTAGATCAGAGATTGATTGAGATAGCAGTAGCAGTGATGATGATGATGATTCGAGGATGATGATTCGCTGATGATGATCCAGAGAAGAAGACTTGTGTTAGCAGATCTATGTCGAGAAATACCTTCCTAGTTAAGAGGGAGTTTTGAGGTATATGTAACTTCGGAATGTATTTCATCTATGTATTTTGTTGTACTCCTATAGAGATGTATTATTCCTCTATGCAGAAGTGTCGTCATTTGTATTGACAAGTGTCGCAAGTGTTGTAACTTGCCGATGGGCTATTAGACCACCATGTGTGGGGTTGGCCATGATTAAGTTAACCTGGGGTTATTAGGCTGAGTTAGACAAGTCGGCCCCATAGGTTTATTAGACTGCTTAGAACAAGTATAAATAGAGAGTGGGATCTCTCTATTTGATCACTTCAGAACTCACTCTTCCTTCACTCGGAAAGTGGCGCACATGTGAGGAGGAGGATCAGCTACTAGGAGGTGTCTATCTCTGTGTACTTGGGTTGTACTTTGGTTGTATCATTGCTCTATCTATCTCTGAGGAAGTTGTGTGGTTTTTCACCTTAGGGTTTTCCCCACGGAAACTATGTGTTTCTATTGTCTCTTATGATTTCATCTTGTGATAATTGACATGCTTGATATACTATACATGTTATTCTCTCAGTACAGATCCTAGAGTATATTGAATTAATGCTCAAAAATTAACATAAGGAACAGATCTTTGATGAGACCACAGTTCCATTCCTATATTCATCTTCCTAAAGTTGAGAGAGGACCACATATAGACTTTCCTTTGATAAAGAATATGCTAATTAATTGAACTGTCTAAAGATATGAGAAAAGGAAATGTGCTAGAAAAGAGCGGCAACTTCCCTTAAGTGGCTAGCTAGATTGAAAAGGTTAGACCTTTGCACCTGGTTTTCACCTCTTATCCATCTGATAGTTAACTCAGAATCCCCATAAATCTGGAGATTAGTAAAATCTTTGTGTAGAATCATAGAGCAGATTTCATCAATAGGAGAAGTGCCTCAAATTCTCCATAATTGTTAGAACCCTGGCCTAGAAAAGCCCTGCCAGAAAAAGTAGTGATCATCTGAGACATAAAACATAAACAAATCCACACAACAACCCATTATTTTGTCTGGCACCATCAAAAAAACCCCCATGGGATTGACTTTTCAATATGAGGTGGATTTAGTGTTCTGACCTTAGGCACTGGAGCAGAATTCTGAAAATAGTGTAGTGGGGAGAGGGCTTGTGCAGAGACCTAAAAGCTGGGGACAAACTTATCTTAAAAAATGCATTCATTTCTAGCAATTCAAATTTTCCAGAGAACCAAAAAGGGCACAACTCTATATTGTTGTAAATCACCTCTTTCAAACCATTCAGGGAAATTTTGTAAAAAAACACCTTTAGATCAGAGGCGTTGAAGACCTAAAGTAGATTCCACATTCCTCCACACCTGTACAGTGAAAGGTCAGACACAGAATAAATGTTGTATGGTTTCACTATCATACTTACAAAGGCAGGGCCACCCAGGACCTTCCAATCTCTTTTTTTGGAGTCTATCCTAGGTTGGGACTCTGTTCTTTAGGATTAGCCATAGAAGAAGAGTACTTTTGGCAGGGGATTTTAATTTCCAAATATTCTTCATCCACCACTATACATCCAAAATTCTAGGGGCATGTTGTGCCTCATAACCCAAAGACACTCGATAGTCACTACCTTCCCCCTACCATGACCAAGCCAATTCATCAGGTTCTCATGATATTCTTATGTGAGCTTTCTTCAGAGCATCAATAAAACTTTCCCATACATGTACATGAATTCCTTCCAAGGAAACCTCCTGAGCTAATAACCATCCTTGAGCCCAGATAGTAGATTCTTCATCTTTGAAAATTTTATTCAAAGTGCACAAGCCTCTCAATTTGAGACGATCCAGTACCTCGGGGGGAAGAAAATTTTGATGACTTCATCCTAAAATTCTATTTGCTCCAAGCCTTACATGAGAACCTGCACCAACTTTCCAAGACAAGTGATCTCCAATAACTGAAAAAGCAGAGGTGAGAGCCTTCCAATGGTTAGAGATTTGATGAGGAGACTTCCTTGGACTTTTGATGAATCAATCAAACTTAGAGGGGCCATATATTTTTTGTTAAATTTTCTGAATTTACTTCAATATGATCTAGGATCTTAACTGAGAGAACAACATGTACAGCATATCTACAGCATATCAATCATGGAGACAATAATGCAAGCACACAAGAGACACAAAGATTTACTTGGGGAAAACCATAAAGGTGAAAAACCCCAATAACTTCCTCAGAGATAGATAGAGCAATGATACAACCAACCAATAGAGATATCCATAACCTAGCAGCAATCCTCCTCCTCCATAAGTGCGCCTCTCCTCCTTGAGAGCATGTGTGAGAAGTGAGTGAGCAAATAGAGTGCCTCCCGCACTCTATTTATACTTGACTTGACTTGCCTTTTTACCTAACTCATGTCGGCTCTAACTTAACCACATAACATAATGCTGAGTGGGCCGACCCCCAATAGGGTGGTCTAATAACCCTTTGACCCACATGGCCGACCCCCAATAGGGTGGTCTAATAACCCTTTGACCCACATGACTTATACAGGGCCGACCCCAAACAAGGTGGTCTAATAACCCATCAAGTATAAGTTACGACACTTACAATATAAATGACGACACTTCCTTATAGAGGAATAATACCATCTCTATAGGAATACAATATACATATATGTGAAATACATTCCGAAGTTACATATACATCAACACTCCCTCTTAACTAGGAAGGTATTTCTCAGCACAGTTCTTCTAGCACAAGTCATCTTCTCTGGATCATCGTCACTAGATAATCGTCATCGAGTCATCATCATCGTCACTGCTGCTGCTATCTCAATCAATCTCTGAATCTACTCGTCATAGGAAGTTCTACAGAGCCAGTCCTTTTTCATACTGGATGTAGGCCCACCACCTGCAGGTCTTCGTCATCACTGGCCATACTGTGGAATCCTCAGGACTTATTACGTGCGTCACAAAACCTCGAAAGAGCATCCCAGGATATTACGGGTACACAACTCCAACCTGTAGGATCTCCCAGGGCGCTATTACATGTGACCCCACCAAAAAACCTCGAAAGAGCATCTTAGGATGTTACGGGTACACAACTCCGACCTAAGATCTCCCAGGGCACAAATTACATGTGGTCCACCACAAAACCTAGCAAGAGCATCTCAGGATGTTACGGGTACACAACTCCGACCTGAGATCTCCTAGGGCACAAATTACATGTGGTCATGGCAAAACCTCGCAAGAGCATCTCAGGATGTTACGGGTACACAACTCCGACCTGAAATCTCCCAGGGCCCAAATTACATGCCATAGGACAAAACCTCGCAAGAGCATCTCAGGATGTTACGGGTACACAACTCCGACCTGAAATCTCCCAGGGCACAAATTACATGTCCTCCCAGAGCAATGTCTCGAAAGAGCATCCCAGGCTGTTACGGGTACACAACTCCGACCTATAGGATCTCCCAGACATGCTCATCTGCACAACCTGATCCACGGCCACAGAGTATCAACCTGATACTCACCATACATCATCCTGATGTACTCATGATCGTCCTGATCATAATCACTGCAACGTCCTGCTGCAAGTCATCTGGAGCAACATCCTGAAGCTCGTCATCTATGATCATCCTGATCATCACTGCAACATCAATGCATCTTCCTGATGCATACCAAGTATCATACATGATCCTCCTGATCATCAATGTATCCACCTGATACAAATATATGATACATATCATCATACATGATCCTCCTGATCATCAATGCATCTACCTGATGCATACCAAGTATCTACCTGATACATATCATCATACATGATCCTCCTGATCATCAATGTATCCACCTGATACAAATACAAATACATGATACATATCACCATACATGATCCACCTGATCATACAATGTATCCACCTGATACATATACAGATACATGGTCCAAGCATCCAACATGATGCATATACAAAATACGTACACATGATCCAACTGATCATATCCAGCATCCAACATGATGCATACATACATAAATGATCCAACTGATCATATCCAGCATCCAACATGATGCGTACATTCATATATAAAAATGATCCAACTGATCATATCCAAGCAGAAACCAGAACATCATCCTGATGCTCATCATCCAGTGCTTACATCCACAGCCATGTGAAGGATCCTCCTTCCAACATGCTTGGAATGGCTTCAGCAAATGTGTCCATCACTTCTTCCTTGAAGTGTCCTCGATCTGAAGAACGCCAAGCCTCTCTCTCTGAAATACTCGAACTTCACCCTGGCTAGTGGCTTCGTCAACACATCTGCAATCTGCTCGTCTGTCGCAACATATAGGAGCTTCACGGCTCCTCTCTGCACCATATCCCTGATATAGTGATATTTGATCTCTATGTGTTTCGACCTGTCATGAAACACTGGATTCTCGGATAGCTTCACACAACTCTGGTTATCACAGAAGATATCAGTAGCTTCCAATGGGAGATCAAATAGCTCAGACAGTAGCTTCCGTAGCCATACTGCCTCACAACTAGCTGAACAGGCTGCAACATACTCTGCCTCAGCTGTACTCAGTGCTACGCAGGACTGCTTCCTGCTAAACCAAGAGATCACACCTGATCCCATACTGAAGCAACACCCAGATGTGCTCTTCCTATCTGCAGCACTGCCAGCCCAATCTGAATCAACATAACCCTGCAGGTTAAACTTTTGATTCACCTCATATCTGAGCCCATAATCCACTGTACCCTTCAGGTACCTCAGAACATGCTTTACAGCAACCAGGTGAACACTCCTCGGATCCGTCAGGAACTGGCTCAATGTGTTCACAGCAAAGCAAATGTCTGGTCTCGTGTTCGTCAAGTACATCAAGGACCCAATCATCTGACGATACGTAGAGACATCAACCAACTCAGATGAAGCATCACATAGAAGCTCCATATTTGATGTCATAGGTGTGGCCATAGCCTTGCAGTCCATCATCCTGAACCTCTTCAGGATCTCTACTGCATACTTCCCTTGTCCAAGGAAGATTCCATATGCACTCTGCCACACCTCCATGCCAAAAGCAAATAGTGCATCATCCCCAAGTCTTCATCTCGAACTTGGAAGAAAGCTTCCGCTGCGTGTCGGCAATCAATCTATCTTTACCTGTAACAAACAGGTTATCTGCATACAAAAGTAGTATCACTGGATTGCCTTCTTCAACCTTGTAGAAAAGGTTGGAATCTGCTTTACTCTTGGTAACGCCCAAACTGGATAGTAAGCTGTCTATCCTACCATACCAAGTTCTGTACACATATATGACTACACCATGCTGTCTTGAGATCCATCTGGTGCATCTTCTATTTCATCACTTTTATATTTCTCAATGCTGCCATCTGCAACATGCTTGATCTGATAGTTCCATTTGGAAGTCATAACAAACTTCCCTTCACATCTTGGGACTACATCCCAAACATCATTCTTCATGATCGACGGATCATGGTATTTCATTTCTTCATCCCAAATCCTGGGAACTTCAATATCTCCAATATCTTCAATAGATATCTTTGTTGCTGGAACAAAATGTTGTAGTTCTTCTTTTGTAGGAGATGGCATACGATCTTTCCTACACAACAAGTTAAATTGCATGATTAGAAAACATCTCATAGTTTTCAGAACAAATTCTTACACATAAAGAAATATGCCATACAGTCATGCAATTATCTTAGCCAATGCTTCAATACAACATTTATCCATATTCCGTAACTTTCTAGATGCCTTCCAATCTCTACCAGAACATTGTTAAGAGTGTGCACAACTCCCAACATGTCAGCAAAGAGGTTTCATTCTAGATAAGTAGCAATGGAATGTTGTACAGTGCCATAGGCCACTTACCCATTCATATTAGGAGTATACTGTTCATCAATGCAATTATTCTAATATGCATAATACACAACCTAATTCTAGGAACATCAGTATATACATTATTGAACAGTATTATTTAAGAAATGACAATTCAAATACTTATCTTTGTTTGTTCATTGGGTGGACTCCCTCTGAGTCTTCGCTTCCTTGCAGGAGCTGCTGGAGTCCTAATCTGAAGTAGCTTCTTCTACACCTTTCTGTTGTGGGATGTAGAGAGATGGTCAACTCCCTCTGAATATCTGCATCCTTGCGTAAACCACTGGAGTGTACTCCCTCTTGATCTTTGCTTCCTGGATTACCTGTTCTTGAATCTCATATTCATCCTTGGTCCCTATGCATGCTTATTAGTATCATGAATGTGTTATCCTTGTGATCTCATATAAAATCATACATTCATTAGTATACTATTAAAACACAATAATCTCAAGCATGTATAGTCATGATCATTTCAAACAGAAATAATAAGCATTAGCATTCAAGGTTTATGTAGGAGTCTTATGGTTAGTCAAATCATAAGAAACATAACATAGCATGTCTAAACCTGTAATTACTCAAACCTATGACTATTCAGGTTAGTTGAATCATCAATCAAGATAAGAGATATAAAATCCATAAAACCTGTGATTATTCAAACCTATACCATCATGAATAATCATTATCAACAATAGTATAAGATCTTAACACAAGGTAGGATTCTATCTTGATATAGGAAAAACATACCTGGATTAGCATGCTAGCTATTTATGTCTAACATACTCACATGATGTCTTCTTGTTCTTCTTCAATGACTTGTGCTAGTAACCTGTATATCTCATAAGTTAACTATTACAAAACCAAGTTATACATACCTCGTAAATGGATCTTCTATGAGATCCATGAGAATGGATGAATCTTTGTCCTCATGTTATCATGATCATATGTTCTTGGAATAGAACATGATTTGTCTTTCTTGGTGTACCTTTCATGTTAGTAGACAACATAAACCTCATACAACACCATAATGCATTAGTTCAATCATAAGTGTCAACACCCTAACCAATGAATATCTTCTATCATGCATTCATAATTTTGTTAAGGTGATACGACAAATCTAAAATCAAAATTGTACTAACCGTAATAACATGAAGACAAACATACCAAAAACTTAATTATGAACAAATCTCAAAGCATACCTCGATGAGTCATACCTGTCGAGATCACTTGTAATCTTCTTATGTAAGGCCTTAGCCTCATCTCCCTCTGAAACAGGAACTTCTTCACTTATGCAAGTGACCAATCCATCTTCTTCTTGGATTAACCCAATCCACTTGATTTGCAAGAACTGGACCTGGAGCTGGATATGGGTTTGTCAGAGAGACCCCAAAAATTCAAACTTTGAATTTCAAACTTCCGAAAGGATAGGAATATGCGCCTTGATGAACTGATCAAACTGGTATATTCAGAATTTGAAAACTGCAAAGTTTCACTCCTCAATTTTGCCTTTGAAACTTCTGGATTCACTGGTCGTGACTCTGAACTGGGGTTTGATGAAGCCCACTCTTTTGCCCCATCAAAATGTTTGATCCAAATCTCTAAGCTTCTATTTTTCTGAGGAGCTTCCAGCCGTGTTCACAGATTTCAAAAATTCCCATTTTTACAGAAGCCCTAATTTTCCACTTTTCTGATCAAAGTCCCGAACTAGGGTCTAATCAAGCCCGGCCTTCTGCCCAACCAAAAATTCTGATCTTGGTCTCTAAATTTCTATTTTTATGAGTAGCATCCAGCCGTGGTCTCCGATTACAAAAATTCCAACTTTCTCCAAAGCCCTAAATTCCGGAAGCCATGAATGAAGGTACCAAAAAATAATTCTGTTTTGACAGAAATATGTACCTGATTGTTTCTTGTGTAACTCCAAAAATATTGATCCACGGGGTCTGAAAAAGTTTCCTGAGATAGCCTGACCTGTTATCTTTCCATCCTGACAGGTCTGACCTCAATTGGATTCTCTGAGAGAGAGTTATGCCAAATGTCGCAACGTGACCTGTTTTGGGAAAATACAGGAGAGCTAACTTGTACGGCGTGCCACGTGTCACTGTTTGACCTTCGGCCTCTGAAAACGTTTTCTGAGATATCTCGGCCTGTTATCTTTCCATCCTGATAGGTCTGACCTCAAATGGATTCACTGAGAGAGAGATATGCCAAGTGTCGCAACGTGACCTGTTTATGGGATAATACAGGAGAGCGAACTTGTACGGCGTGCCACGTGTCACTGGTTCAACTTAGGCCTCTGAAAAAGTTTTCTGAGATAGTACAGACTGTGTACTACCTGTCACTTTTTACTAAATTTCATTTGGAGCTTCCTAGCCCAAGTTATGACCTTTTTCCCAAGGTCACCTGATTTTGACTCAGATCTGGAAGAGGCAGAAACCCTATATTGTACAGATCATAAATCACAAAGTACAACGAATTAGAAGTTGTCCTTTGGACACAAGGTACCTGGAGATTTTAGCTTCGTCCTGTAACAATTTCAGATCCGAAAACTTCGTCAAAACGGATTTATAGCGAAAGTGCTACGATGACTGGTTTTTGCTATATCAAGCCCTAGCATCGTAAGTGCAACAAGTGTCATACATGCCATATCATGCCTTCTTTCAGGCTAGCTCTGATACCATGTTAAATTTTCTGAATTTACTTCAATATGATCTAGGATCTTAACTGAGAGAACAACATGTACAGCATATCTACAGCATATCAATCATGGAGACAATAATGCAAGCACACAAGAGACACAAAGATTTACTTGGGGAAAACCATAAAGGTGAAAAACCCCAATAACTTCCTCAGAGATAGATAGAGCAATGATACAACCAACCAATAGAGATATCCATAACCTAGCATCAATCCTCCTCCTCCATAAGTGTGCCTCTCCTCCTTGAGAGCATGTGTGAGAAGTGAGTGAGCAAATAGAGTGCCTCCCGCACTCTATTTATACTTGACTTGACTTGCCTTTTTACCTAACTCATGTCGGCTCTAACTTAACCACATAACATAATGCTGAGTGGGCCGACCCCCAATAGGGTGGTCTAATAACCCTTTGACCCACATGGCCGACCCCCAATAGGGTGGTCTAATAACCCTTTGACCCACATGACTTATACAGGGCCGACCCCAAACAAGGTGGTCTAATAACCCATCAAGTATAAGTTACGACACTTACAATATAAATGACGACACTTCCTTATAGAGGAATAATACCATCTCTATAGGAATACAATATACATATATGTGAAATACATTCCGAAGTTACATATACATCAACATTTTTCTTGTATAATTCTGCACCAAAGACTATCTTTAGTGAAGATTTGCCATAAGGATTTGGTAGTAAGGGATTTGCCAAACTTAATAAGATATTTGATTCCCCATCCTCCAATTTTGTGGGGTTTTGTAATTAAATCCCAGCAAGCTAAGTGGGAACCTTTGTATTATGGACTTCCTTTCCCTAGGTAATTTGCACAGATTCTCTTAATTTTTTCAAGATTCCTTTTGGGATAGAAGCAAGGGTGTGCTAGTATACTAGGATTGCTACAATTACAGAATTAATTGAAACCAACCTGCCTCCCCCTAGAAATCCATCTATTACTCAACTGATTTATTCTACCCTTAATTATATAGATGATCCAAAACCAAGAAGCCAAGTATTTGATACCTACCCCACAGTCTTGCAAAGGAATATGGAAAAGTCTTGCACTTTGATGGACATGCAAGTACATCACAGAGGGAGTTTCCATCATAAGCTTTCTTAGAATCCCTTTTGACTCCATTAACCCAATCTGGTATATAGGCACTGGTTGCCCCATTTTCAACCACCAAAACCACTAAAAAGATTTATTCTCTATTTTATGCAATCTGAAGTCAGTAAAGTGAAAAATTAGTTTTACTTTTCCAGAATTGTATTTGATGTCTTAAACTCTATTTTGCTATCATTAATAGGGTAGTAATTTTCTACATAAATGATTATGGAAACAACCAGTATAAAGCTTCAATTTCAAATTGCTGCCAAGGTCCCAAAATCTTTGTTATACCCATCTATAAAAGGAACTAGTAAACTGTTGTACAAATTTGCAATTTCTAGCTTCACATATGATCTCAGATTTGCCCTTTTAGCCATCAATTTTTGCTATTAAACTATCTTTTATTGGTTGAATTAAATGTGTAAATATGGAACTTAATATATCACAAGTGAACCTCAAGAATAGATTTACCCTAAGTCCTCATGATCTCTCTCATACATTTCATTTTGTGGACTTAGATTGCTATAGGGACAACCTTCTTTGAGTTAGATAGGACATCTAGAGAAAGGAAAGGCTATTGGGTAGCAGTGGGTAGCTTGCCTATTTGTTGTCCTCGGGTTCTCACATGTGTGGTTGGGACTTTTCCACTAAGTGAGAACTTGGGAGGTGTTACCGGATGAACTAGCAGGGCCAGTGTCCCATGAATAAATGTACAGAGAGAATGACCACTGTCACCTTAGTCACCACTCCAACTAATTTGGAGTGTCGTAACCTCCAAGGGGAGAGAGCCCTTCAATGCTCTGCAAACACTTAAGATACTATGCTTTCTAGATAATCAAGTTATAGACCAGTGCCTTCAATCAATCCGAAATATAACTTATTTATGGTGGTACAATCAGAATTTCACCTAAGTTCCATTAAATAATGATTAAACAATTTATCGTGTCAAGAATTGCCCAGTTGCCAATTACTTGTATGTCAATCACTTTTTTGTTCAAGTTTTGTCTATATTTGGTCTTTGATCAAATTTGTGCATTTTGTGTCTCAAGAGGATATTTTGACAGTTTTATTTTGATTTTTAATATGGTTTTCTCTTTTGCATGAATCCTTCAATTTTTTGCTTGAGTGGCATTGATTTTTTAATTTCTATATTTATTGATTGTGTCTTGTCAAGTTGTGAAAATGAAAGTTAGTGGGACTAGAACCAGTTTGATCACAAAAAATAAACTAAGCCAAAACCAGATGAAAAACTAGCATAAAAATCAGTCAAGTAAAAATCACATAAATATTCAAATTTTAATATACGTATGTGTTTAAATTTAATACGCTAAGACAGAAAATAGCAACATTACATTCCATTTCACAATAATAGCATATACAGGATCACTGAAGAAACAACAAGCATAGCATAAACACAAGAGACACAGATTTATCCTGGGAAACCCTCATGGGGTAGAAAACCCAGTAAAGCTTCCTTAATATAGATGACCAGCAATATACAAAGATGCAAACCAAAGACATGATCTCCTCCTCCACCATAGCAGACCTCTCCTCCACAAGTGCGCCTCTCTCAAGTGTGTGAGTGTATCAAATGAGGAATACACCTCCTCTATTTATACACTACTCTGACATATCTTTTACACAAGTACATGTAGGCTCGTATTTAACCAATGGGTTAAATACCCCACTACAACTGACTGGGCCGACCCCTCTAGGGTGGTCTAATAACCCTTTGACCCACATAACACATACAGGGCTGACCTCCACTAGGGAAGTCTAATAACCCGAGTTACCACATTCCAACGGAGGAATAAACATCTCCGGATATACAATAAGATCTTTACGGAGGAGTGAAACATCTCCGGAATAATAAAGTACAATTATAATATTCTTTGAAGTTACAATATCTCAACACTCCCCCTTAACGAGAAGGATATTATAACAGCATCTGCACGAGCAAGGAGTCATCAACATCATACATGATACATCTATAAATCATTGGAAGCTTTCTCAACATCATCAGTAACTCAACCAGTTACTGGAACATCTTCAATATTGGAACATCAACATCTTCAGTACTGAGTCTTTATCTTCTGCAGTACTCAAACAGCTACAACAACATCAATATCTGAATCCTTACGATCGGCAGCATCGTCATCACACGATCATCAGCATCGTCATCACACGATCATCAGCGTCATCACATCATCTTGATCTACAACATCTGGTTCATCACGTTCTACAGCATCGTCATCATACGATCATCAGCATCATCATCATACGATCATCAACATCGTCATCATACGAACATCAGCATCATCATCATACGATCAACAGCATCGTCATCAGCATCATCATCATATGATCAACATTTTCCAGGGTGATCAATTCTGCTCTCTTTAGGACATACATCCATGGATGATACAATCCAGTCATGTACCTTTTGAACCGAAGTCCAGGGACGATCCAGTCCTGTCATGTACCTTTTGAACCGAAGTCCAGGGACAATCTAGTCCTGTCATGTACTTTTTGAACCGAAGTCCAGAGACGATCCAGTCCTGTCATGTATCTTTTGAACCAAAGACCAGGGATGATCCAGTCCTGTCATGTACCTTTTGAACCGAAGTCCAGGGACGATCCAGTCCTATCAATTCTCAGAGACCTCATGTCTACGGCTCAGTTCACAGGACCAAAATCCAAGGATGATCCAATCCTTACCGTACATTTAGGACCACGTCCAAGGATGACTTAATCCTCAACCGTACATTTAGGACTACGTCCAAGGATGACTTAATCCTCCACCGTACATTTAGGACTATGTCCAAGGATGACTTAATCCTCCGCCGTACATTTAGGACCACGTCCAAGGATGACTTAATCCTCCACCGTACATTTAGGACCACGTCCAAGGATGACATAATCCTCCACCTTACATTTAGGACCACGTCCAAGGATGACTTAATCCTCCACCGTACATTTAGGACCATGTCCAAGGATGACTTAATCCTCCATCGTACATTTAGGACCACGTCCAAGGATGACTTAATCCTCCACCGTACATTTAGGACTGTGTCCAAGGATGAATTAATCCTCAACCGTACATTTAGGACCACGTCCAAGGATGACTTAATCCTCAACCGTACATTTAGGACCACGTCCAAGGATGACTTAATCCTCAACCGTACATTTAGGACCACGTCCAAGGATGACTTAATCCTCCACCGTACATTTATGACTACATCCAAGGATGACTTAATCCTCAACCATCCACCAAGGACATCATTCTCGAAGAAGTCCAGGGATGATCCAATCCCCTCACATGTTCACCAAGAACTTCATTCTCGAAGACATACGTCTACAGCTCTTCTTTCGGATTGAAGTCCAGGGATGATCCAATCCCCTCACATGTTCACCAAGAACTTCATTCTATAAGACATACGTCTACGGCTCTTCTTTCAGACTGAAGTCCAGGGATGATCCAATCCCCTCACATGTTCACCAAGAACTTCATTCTCGAAGACATACGTCTATGACTCTTCTTTCGGACTGAAGTCCTGGGATGATCCAATCCCCTCACATGTTCACCAAGAACTTCATTCTCGAAGACATACGTCTACGGCTCTTCTTTCGGACTGAAGTCCAGGGATGATCCAATCCCCTCACATGTTCACCAATAACTTCATTGTCGAAGACATACGTCTACGGCTCTTCTTTTGGACTGAAGTCCAGGGATGATCCAATCCCCTCACATGTTTACCAAGAACTTCATCAAGAAATGTGTTAATCATGTATCCTCATCATCAAAACATGTATAACAAAACATGTATCCTCATCATCGAAACATGTATAGCAAAATATGTATCCTCATCATCAAAACATGTATAACAAAACAGGTATCCTCATCATCAAAACATGTATAGCAAAACATGTATCCTCATCATCAAAACATGTATAGCAAGACATGTATCCTCATCATCAAAACATGTATAACAAAACATGTATCCTCATGCGTAACATCTATCATCCAAAGCATGTATACATCTATCATCAAAATCATGTATATCTAACATCAAAAGCATGTATGGATCTATCATCAAAAGCATGTATACATCTATCATCAAAAGAAAAAATATAAGATTCCTAGATCTAAATAATTCTAAGTAAGTAAGTGCAGTAAATAGGTAACCTCATCATTGATGAGACAGACTTGTTATCAGATACTATGCTACTCCCCCTTTCGAGTAGAGTTCTTTTGAACTATACCAAGCTTGTCTCGAAAGTATTCAAACTTCACTCAAGACATAGGTTTAGTCAAGATATTAGCAATCTGATCCTCAGTGCTTATATATACAAGCTTGATAGCTCCTCTTTGCACCATATCTCGTATATAGAAGTATCGGATCTCTATGTGTTTTGACTTATCGTGGAACACAGGATTTTCAGTCATCTTAATGCAGCTTTGATTGTCACACATAATCACAGTGGGATCCATTTCTAAGTCAAACACTCCATACAATAGCTTCTGAAGCCACACTGCTTCATAGCTGGCAGAGCAAACAGCCATATATTCTGCTTCAGCAGTACTGAGAGCCACACTAGATTGTTTCTTGCTGAACCATGAGATCATGGCAGATTCAAGACTATAACATCCACCTGATGTACTCTTTCTGTCTGAGACACTTCCTGCCCAATCAGAATCTGAGTAACCATGTAAACGGAGTTCATGACCTCCAAGATAATATAGACCAAAAAATATAATGTACCTTTTAGGTACCTCACTACATGCTTTGTAGCTATTAAGTGAACCTTTCTAGGTTCTACTAGATACTGACTTAGAGTATTTGCAGCAAAGCATATATCTGGCTTAGTATGACCCAATGATTTGTCTATATAGGGTTAGGTCCACTAAATACGAGGATTCATTAACTAATAACTTCAAGTTGGAGTCCATGGGAGTGGCCATGGCTTTATACTCCAGCATATCAAATCTTTTTAGAAACTTTACAACATACTTACCTTGATTTAAAAGATTCCTTTTGGATCTTGCCATACTTCTAGACCTAAGAAGTAGTGCATTAATCCAAGATCTTTCGTTTTCATTTTTGCAGCCATTTTCATGACCTATTTCTCATTCCTTGTCAGAAAGAGATCATCGTCATACAATAATGGTATGATAGGTTCATCATCCACAACCTTAAGGTAAAGGTTAGGAACAGCTTTACTTCTGGTAAAGCCCAAGCTTTGTCATGAAGCTGTCAATTGTCCATTATTCACACTCTGCATTGAGTGATCTTCTGCATATCTATCTGTGCCATCTCTCGTCAGATGGGTCTACTAATATGAGCCTCAAAATCATTCGAACTCTGTGATGATTTCTTTCTTGCATCCATGTCATATGCGTATAGAAGCCATATTCAACCTTGTAGCAAAGGTTGAGATCCACATCACCCATGATGATCATTAAGCTCATCAATTGACTATTAATCCTGGTACCCATACAAAACCTGATTCATACTTCTTCTTTAATTACATCATTAAGAGATTGGTCTTATCTAGTCCCTTGGAGTAAAACATGTCATCATGATTCTCTTCCTCTTTCTAAGAGAATCTCTTAACCACAAGCTTTCTATAGTGTGTTTGATTTGTAAATATTTTGTTGAACATCCATCGCTTGTTCAGAGTTCATCATTCATCATGATCTTTCCTACAAATCAAAATTAAGTACATGATTAGTAATACTTCATAAGCATCAAATCATATTGACATGATAACCTATTATGCATACAGATATCATTTACATAGTTATGCAACTATTTTGACCAATACTTTGGCACAACACTTTCCCATATCCTGTATGCATACAGTGGCTATCTAGATGCCTTCCATCTCTACCAGAACATACTATCGAGAGTGTGCACATCTCTCAGCATGTCAGCAAAGAGGTTTCATTCTAGACAAGCAACAATGGAATGTTTGTCCAACTTACCAATCATATGCATATTAGCAGTATACTGTTCAATGCTTTATGAATGTTTACACTAGGAATACAAATATGCATACAAGCAATATCATTTACTATTTCTAATAACAACTCAAATACTTATCTTTTATGTTTGTGTGGTTGCCTCCCGCTTGATCTTTTGTATGTCTTCTGAACTTCTATTCATTCTGTACCACTGTGCATGCTCAAGTGTACACTAGTGTCATCCTCATGATCTCATACACAAACATACATAATATTATCAAAACATTATAATTCTAAATAATCTTGAATATGTAAAGTCATGATCATTAGTATTCAGGGTTTCAAGGAAGTCTTCTTTTACTCATGCATATTCTTGTTTGATCTAGTTAGTTAAATCATCAACCAAGATAAGAGACATAATATGCATAAACCCTTGATTACTAACCAATCATACCAAGTATACTTACATAAGGGATCCTAACACAAGGTAAGATTCTAACATGACATAGGAAAACATACCTGGATTAGTATACCTGCTTAGTTATGTACAACATACCTAAACAATCTCTTCAATGATTTAGAGATCTTGAGCTGGAACCTGCATGTCTCATAGGTTAAACATAATATAACAAAGTCATACATACCTCGTGCGTCTTTGTCTTCATGTTGTCATGGTCATGGAACTTGATTTGTATTTTGTGATGTACCTGTCTCTAATTAGTAGACAACATCAACCTCACACAACACCATAATGCATAAGTACAATCATATAGCCCTAATCAATGAATGTCTTCGATCATTCACATGCATTCATATTGTTACTAGGGTGATAAGACAATTAATAACATTAATCAAGATTGTACTAATAAATAACATGAAGACAAACACATTATGAACTTAATCAAGAATCAGATTTCAATGCATACCTGAACCTCCTTAAGTCATACCTGTCGAGACTTTTTTGTAGTCTTCTTATGTAAGGCCTTAGCCTCAACTCCCCCTGAAACTTGATCTGGAGCTTGATTAGTGTTTGCTAGAGAAACCCTAAAAATTCAATCTTTGACTTTCACACTTCTGAATGGATGGAAGAATATGTCTTGCTGAGCTGATCAAACTAGCATTCTTCAATTTTGAAATCTCCAAAATTTGACCCCTCAAAATTGCCTTCGAAACTTCTGGATCTTCTAGACAGGAACCTGAACTAGGGTTTGATGAAGCCCGCCCTTCTGTCCAATCAAAAGGTTCGATCCAAGGCTCTAAACTCTTATTTTTCTAAGGAGCTTCCAACTGTGGACTCCAATTCCAAAAATTCTAACTTTCTCTGAAACCCTAAATTCCAGAAGCCATGAATAAAGGTGCTCCGAAAATAATTCTGTTTTGATAGAAATATGTACCTGATTGTTTCTACTATAACTCTAAAATTTTCACTCCACAGGGTTTGAAAACTTTTTCTGTAATATCCTAACCTGTCATCTTTCCATCCTGACAGGTCTGACCTCAATTGGATTTTCTAAGAGAGTTATGCCAAGTGTTGTAACATGACCTGTTTATGGGATAAAACAGGAGAGCTAACTTGTACGGCGTGCCACATGTCACTGGTTCAGCTTCGACCTCTGAAAAATTTTCCTAATATAGTACCGTCTATTTACTACCTGTCACTTTTTACTAAATTTCATTTGGAGCTTCCTAGCCCAAGTTATGACCTTCTTTCCTAGGTCACCTGATTTTGACTGAGATATGGAAGAGGCAGAAACCCTAACTTGTATTGATCATAACTTACAAAGTACAACGAATATGAGGGTGCCCTTTGGACAAAAGATACCTGGAGATGTTATCTATGACCTGTAAAGGTTTCAGATCCTGAACCTTTTCCAAAATGGATTTATAGCGAAAGTTCCACGATGATGGGTTTTTTCTATATAAAACCCTAACCTTCAAATTGTCGTAAGTAAAGCAAGTGTCGTAAGTGCCATACCTTGCCTTCTTTCAGTTTAGCTCTGATACCATGTTAAAAAATAATATGCTAAGACAGAAAATAGCAGCATTACATTCAATTTCACAATAATAGCATATACAGGATCACTGAAGAAACAATAAGCATAGCATAAACACAAGAGACACAGATTTATCCTTGGAAACCCTCATGGGGTAGAAAACCTAGTAAATCTTCCTCAATATAGATGACTAGCAATATACAAAGATGCAAACCAAATACATGATCTCCTCCTCCACCATAGTAGACGTCTCCTCCACAAGTGCACCTCTCTCAAGTGTGTGAGTGTATCAAATGAGGAATACACCTCCTCTATTTATACACTACTCTGACATATCTTTTACACGAGTACATGTAGGCTCGTATTTAACCAATGGGTTAAATACCCCACTACAACTGACTGGGCCGACCCCTCTAGGGTGGTCTAATAACCCTTTGACCCACATAACACATACAGGGCTGACCTCCACTAGGGAAGTCTAATAACCCGAGTTACCACATTCCGACAGAGGAATAAACGTCTCCGGATATACAATAAGATCTTTACGGAGGAATGAAACATCTCTGGAATAATAAAGTACAATTATAATATTCTTTGAAGTTACAATATCTCAGCAGTATGTACATATAGATATATATTAATGTCTATCTTGTCCCTCACATTGTGGTCTAATGGCAATGCAGAGTGGTTGTTGTGACAATGAACCAGGTTCAACTTCAAACATTGAGGGCATGCTCCATCCCTGTGTGGGATTTGCTAGAGGTGGCTATTGATATTGATGAAGCCTTTGAGCAATTTTTTAGACTAAAAAATGAGTCATTTTTTAGACTAAAAAATGAGTCATTTTTCAATCCAGTGAATGAGGGTGGGACAAATATTTCCAGGTTTACTGTCTGTCAAAAAGATGGGTTCCCATTTCAAAATTTATATTCATGTACATCAATGCAAATCCAAACCATTAGACAACAAATATGCAAAGCTTGCTCATTCATTTATTTTCCTTGGAAAAAAAATCATAATTTTATTCATTAAATATAAAATTACGTTCTTCAGATGCACTTATGTAATCAAAACCTCAATTATGATGCAAGTCATCATGAATGCGCTAAATGAAAAAACACCCAAAAATTGAGGTTATAGACTGAGAAGGAATAGTTTCCTCAATCCCTTTTTTTTCCTTTCTTTTTTTTAACTTTATTGTAGTCCTTTAAAGGAGGCCCTTCGAGAGTTACTTAGATCTGCATTCTAAATCAAGTCTTACTGCTTATCAAAATCTTAAATTCGGATTCATGATTTCTTTTACTTGCTCCAGATGGAGTTTCATTGGCAATTTCTTCTGGAAACTTCACGGACATCTGTAAATTTGAACTCAGATTTTTGAGACTCCATTGTAAATTTGAACTTAGTTTTTTTTAGACTCCATTTGTATCCTTATTCACCTCTATTGTAGAAAAATCATCTGCTCCAGATTAATCTTCATCATGCTCATCCTAGGGCTCATTGGGCTGCTAGATTTTGGATTTGGGAGGATTACCTATTTTCCCACTTGAAGGAGCTCTTGCATGAGAAAAAAAGTCATGAAGATGTCCAGTTTGGTGGCATATCCTACAATGAAAAGTTGTGTTTTTGTAGTCCAAAATATGAGTCCAATGCTCTTCTCCCTGTATTAAAATCACAATGTCATGACAAATATTGCTAATAGATGTCACCTTATCAATCTGTTTCGTTGGCATGGATTAAACATATTTTCCATCTATACTTGTCAATCAGGCCCACTGCATTCTGCAAAAATAGTGCTAAAGTTGCATTTAGGTTCCTATTTGGAGGGGGAAAACATAGAGCACACATGATTACACTGTTAAATCTAATTGACAATATTTTCTTGCAACATATTGTAATGCATTTTCAATGCACAATGTAGGCGTTACATTTTATGGTGGCTTAAAGGATGTTGATATACTGAAATTACCGAAGGCTAGTAGCTTTCATCATGAATACAGTTCAATGGCATGTACCATAGAAATAATAAAGGATGTTTATGGGGCTATTGATTATATTCACAAACATGGAAGGAAAGTTCTCAAATGTTTTGTGTTGATTGTTTTGTGTCCCAAGAGAAACATTTATATTTATACAAGGACTTGGTTCACTGTATTTTCTTTTTTGTCTGTCACTTTATATCTTCATGTTAGTTGCCTTAGCCAGAGATAAGGACCTGTATATTGCATTAAATGAGTCAATGACCCAATTGTTACAAATTAATTTTCCATTTTGATGCATTTAGGTTTGGGCATTTCAAATCAAGCAACATTTGACTATTTGAATCTGGGATTATTAATTTAACAACACAAAAACCAACAATTATAAAACAAATGGCCAAGAGAAACTTTTGATTGTCTGCTTTCTTAGATTTTTCCTTTCATTTTAAATGTGAAATGGTTAGTAACTTGCTTCTAAATAAAATTATTTTGGCAGTAGTGTTGCAAATATTGTGAAAATATCATTGCCATGGCAATGTATTGTGAGTGTTACCCCTCGTATTGTATGAGGATTATCCTAGGATGAAGACCCTTCCCAAGTAGGATGTATTTTGAGGATGATGGATTAGGAGCCATATTTTTGTGGTGTTGGCTGCATACTATTCATAAATTATTATTTTTGTTGACATCATCATTTCACATTTTGGAGTCTTGCATCTTGCACATGTGGAATTTGGTAGAGTGTTGAGTGTATTCATGGGTTTTGATAATACATAATGTTAAACGTATGACTTTTTAGGTTTACTTTATGTACCTTTTCAGGGTTCTCCATTATACTGTTGTAAACTTTTTCATTAGGGATAAGGAATACACCCACTAGGGATGCGAACTGCACAAGGATATGAAAGGTTGATATTGACGATGAAATATATTGAGGACTGAGATAACCAAGCAGGGTGCACCCACTCTAAAATTGGTATGCCCTAGATGTTGCTATTTCATGATACATGCACCCGGGTATGAATTTTAACATGATTCTATTTCATTGCTTTCCAGGTTTAATTTTAGACATTCACTTGGTTAAGTAATGGTTCAAAGGAAACAATATGTTTGTTTTTATGATTTCACTTTGAGAATGTCCTTATTTATAGTTGAAAGCAAATATTCGTATTTGCATTTTTTTTTATTTTACATAACATTTTCATACTTCAAAATTACTTGCTTCCAAGTTTAAACGTTGTTTTGGTCATTAGGATATATTGAGAAAAGTTATTGTATATTTTTAATTAGGATATTTTGAGAAAGCATACAATGTTTTCTAGCTCCCTTTACATAAGTGTTGTTACCATGACATCAAAAGATAGTACATTAATCCACACTGTCTTTGATGATTATTCTTGGTTTGTTGAAATTTTCCTATATCTATTCTCAAACTTGAGACTTAAATTTGTCATTAATATTCGTTATTCCTATATCTCTGATCCATGTTCTTGTTAACATTTGGATTTTGTGTTAGAAAGTCAAATGATTTCACTTGTTAATTTCCCTATGTAATTAGTACCGTATGGTAAATATATTATATGGGAGCTAAAATTTCATGTTAAAAGGATTTCTTATTGGCACATTGAATCTATAGTTGAAATATTTAATGTTTTAATGTATCATTTACTAAATTTGAGTGCTAATTGCATTTTGTGCACTCCACTGACTTCTGAATTTTGATGTGTTTTTAGAGCTTCAATACACCTATTGCAAATCAACAAATCCAGACATATGGGATGTATCCTACATTGTTGAAAAAGCCACTTCAAATGTAGCAATAGTTGGAACCATACATGCAAGTAACAAAATCAACAACCTCAAGATTATTACTCACAAGTCCATCAATCCATCTATACAACAGTTTGGGAAACATTTGCAATTATCATAGCCAACTGTGCAGCAACAACATTCACTTATTCAATTATATTCATCACGATGGTCTTCATCATTATATGGCTAGCCACTAGTTTCTCATTCTTAAATGTAGCCACATGTTAAACCAACACTACAACAAGTTCCTACTAACTTAGAGTAGCAACATCACTTGCCAATAATTGTTATTCAAAATCCTTGACTGTTAAAATGCTAACTATAAAGTGTTTGGAAATAGTTTTGTAAAAACATTCAAATTTCTAAGTATTTAAATTGTTTCTAGAAATTTTTGCTGATTTTTAGTAAAATAATTTTATCATGGCAAATCATTTAAAAAAAAGAGAATTGGAGAAAAATAGTGGCACTCGTGGATCTCAAGAGGCACTATTTTTGTCATTTATTTATAATTTTTTTTTTAAATAGACAGGTCCGTCTCTATAGTGACAAAACTACCTAGCAAGTTCCGACGAACTTGCTATACTAGCGACAGACATTTTTGTCGCTAGTATAGCAAGTTCGTCAGAAATTGGTAGGTAGTTTCATTGCTATAGATACGTACCTTCGTTGCTATAGTGACAGACCTCCATTGCTATAGCAACAGAGTGTGTTTTTTTTTTTTAAAACATGATACTTTCGTTTCTATAGCAACGAAAGTTCGTTGCTATAGCAACAAACCTCCATTTCTATAGAAACGGAGTATGTTTGTTTTTTTTTTTTTTAAATGATACTTTCATTGCTATAGCAATGAAAGTTCATGGCTATAGCAATGAAAGTTTGTTTCTAGAGAGACGAAAGTTGGTTTTTTAAAGGTAGCACAGTCCATGTCATTTCTTTCTCTAGAGCGATGAACATTGGCAAGTGTTTCTATAGCGATGAAATTATTGCCACGAAAACAAGGAGTCATGTTCGTTGCTATAGCAATGCAAAAGTGTTGCAATAGCAATTATTTTCCATGGGAAAAATGTCCACATGTACTAGTGAATCCACCATCGTGGAAATTGAAGGTAAAATTTCTAATCAAAATCTTTATGTATTGATTTATCCAGGAGATAGCTTGAGCTATATCACTCCAAAAATGGCAAAGGTATGCCACCTAACCAAAGTAAAACATCAGAAATATTGGCTATTCCAACTGGACATAGGGGCTAAATGAAAGGTAACAGATTTTATTGCTAATTGTGAATTTGAAATTCAGGACGATAAGAGTATAATCAATTTGAATATATTCCCTCTAGGGTCTTATGACATGATAATTGGTATGGACTGGTTGGAAACAAATAGAGTTGTCTTAAATTGATATAATAAAACTTTTTCATATACAATAGAAGATAAGATAATTAGGACAATTAAAGGAGTATCCAAGCCTGTTTCAATGAGGAAAATCTCTGCAATGCAGATAAAGAAGTGTATGAGAAAGGGTTTTCAGATATATGCAATCTAGGTCATTGAATTACTAAAAAAAGAAAGCAGTATGAACTTGAAGGACTACCCCATCGTAAGTGATTTCATAGATGTGTTTCAAGAGTAAATTCCCGGACTGCCTCCCTAGTGAGAAATAGGTTTCTCCATAGATCTCATACTTGGATCTGCACCTGTGTCTCGAAAACCATACCCGATGAGCTTTCCAGAACTAACTGAATTAAAAATCCATCTCCGAGAATTATTAGAAAGAGGATATATAAGGCCTAGCATGTCACCCTAGGGAGCACCATTATTTTTCCTCAGGAAGAAGGAAGAAACAATGCGACTGTGTATTGATTATAGACAAATAAATAAAGTGACAGTCAAGAACAAATACCTACTTCCTCGGATAAATTATTTGTTTGATCAAGTAGGTCGAGATAAAGTATTCTCCAAGTTAGACTTGCGATGTGGCTAACACCATATTAGAATTAAAGAAGATGACATCAATAAGACTACTTTCTAAACAAGGTACAAACACTATGAGTTTGTGGTTATTCCATTTGGTATAACAAATGCTCCTGCCACTTTTATGTGCCTTATGAATAATATTTTCAACAAATATCTTGATCAGTTTGTATTGATATTCATTGATGATATATTGATTTACTCAAGAATAGAATAAGAGTGTGAAAAAACATTTAAAGATAGTGTTAAATACTTTGAGAGAACACCATCTTTATGCCAAATTTTAGAAATGTGAGTTCTTCAAAAAGACGATACAGTACCTAGGCCATGTAATCTCAAAGGAAGGGATCGCAGTAGACCCTGAGAAGATAAAATCTATTCTAGAATGGTCTGTACCCAAGGATGTTGTAGGCATTTGTTCCTTCTTGGGACTCACTAGGTATTACTGACGATTCATTGAGGGTTTTTCCAAAGTAGCGTACCCAATCACTTCACTGCAAAAGAAGGGAATGAATTTTTTGTGGTATCCCAAGTGTCAAGAAAGTTTCAAGAAATTAAAGAGGCTACTAACAACAAAACCATTTCTTAAGGTAGCTGACCCTTATAAGGATTATACAGTCTACCGATGCAAGTAAAGAAGTTCTGGGAGGAATACTATCCCAAGAAGGACATGTGGTGTGTTATGAATCACGTAAACTCAAGGAAAATGAAAGGAATTACGTGGTCCATGACCTAGAAATGGCCTCGATAGTAAATTCCTTAAAAATATGGGACCACTACTTGTTAGGAAAAAGGTTTTTATTATTGATAGACAACATTGGGGTAAAACACTCATTCACTCAACCCAAGGTTAATGCTCGTCAAGAAAGGTGGACGACCTTCTTGAGTGAATTCTATTTTGAGGTAAGATATATAAAGGGAAAGGAGAACAAAGTGTTTAATGCACTCAGGCGAAGAACTCATGAGATTTAGATATGACTATAAGTCAACCTAGAAGCGACCTCAAAAGTAAAATCAAAACCGAAAGAATTAACGACACAGAATATGGATATTTTTTGAATAGACTATTAACAAATGAAGTTAATTTAAATGGAACTTAATTCAAAGTGGACTAGGAAGGAGTGTTATAGTTCAAAGACATATTGCATGTACCCAATGTAGTAGAAATAAGGTTGTTGATTTTAAATGAAATGCATAAAAAACCTTATGTCAGCCACCCTGGTTATTAAAAAATGATAACAAACTTAAGAAAACAGTTTTATTGGCCATGTTTAAAGACAGATTTAATTAATTATCTGACTAAGTGTCTGAAATATCAATAGGTGAAGGATGAACACAAACACCCAGCAGGTTTGTTGCAACCTCTACCAAGTCCTGAATGGAAATGGGAGGTCATATCTTTAGATTTCATCACAGGTTTTAAAAAAACACTAAAGCACCATGATTCTATTATGGTTGTAGTAGATAAACTAAGCAAATTTGCACACTTTATTCCGAAGTCAACTCACAAAGTTGTGAATATTGCAAGGATATTTTTGAAGGAGATATTCAGATTACATGGAGTAGCGAAAATGGTGATCTCCGACCAGGATGTGAAGTTCACATAAAATTTATGGAAGTCCTTGTTTGCTAGACTAGAAACCAAACTAAATTTCAGTACTATCTATCCCCCACAAACAGATGGATAGACAGAACATACCAACAAAATTATCGAAGATACGTTAAGAATGTACGTCATGGAAAGACCCACTAAGTGGGAAGAGCATATTCACCTCGTTGAATTTTCCTATAATAATGGGTACCAAGCCTCATAAAAAATGATCCCATTCAAAGTTCTCTATGGCAGGAAGTGTACTACCCCAGTTAGCTGGGATAGTCCAGTGGACCACCTAATGGTAGTGTCACCTACCCAAATTTTGAGACTATTTATTTTATTGCAAAAACATTATGTTAAATTATAATTACAAATTTTTGTAATTATGACCAAATCTAGTCAAGGATGATTGTAATGACATATTATTATTATTTAATAAATTAAAACAGGATACAAACACCAAAGGAACTATTGAATGACTGTTCACTGGCCCACTAGGAGGAATGGAAGCTATTAGAAGGCTTTGGATAGGTCTCAACATTTGCACTCCATCGCTAGCTATTGGTTATGGGACAACTAACCCTAAATTTGTGGCATTATCCCCCAGGTGGGTGGAATAGAGCTGTTAGCTCATTAATGACCAGGTTAACCACTAAAAAGGCCTAGGCAGCCTAGAGAAGGCAATTCAAATTGAGTAGGGAGCTCCATAATTATTTTCTGCAGAAATAATTCCTCAAGCATATCAGGTGATGACTGAGAGATTTGAATAGGGAGGCTAAGTTGAAGTGCATTGTGAGTCTACTGAAATTATTATGAGAAGGAAACCAGAGGTGTTGGTACAGGTCTCTTTGACTTCTAAGTCTATATGACCAAATAATCTACATTGTTACTGCAAGTTGATGACCTAAAGCTTCTATAGATTCTTCTTCCTATTGGTTCAGTGAACAGGCTCGAGGGTCCTAAGCTAAGTAATTTGGTTGTCTTTAGGAGTAGGTTGGGTGGAATAGGATCCTTGGGTTGTTTGTTTCTCCTACATTCATCAAGTTCTATTGTTCTGTCATTTTTATTTTCAGTTGAATGAACAAAGTTGTTTTATTAAACCTCTAACCCTTTTTCCTGGTTTGATAATGAAGACTTATTGACTAAATTGTTTAACTAAAATGTATATTCTAGGTTTTATTTCCAAAGTATTCCACCTAGTTTTATAAGCAAAAACATTTATCACAGTCTCGTAACACTTTTCATTTTTCGCTCCTTACGGTACTTATGCTTTTTTAAAATAGCTATAATATCAACATAGAATATCTATGTTATTTCAATACCAAAACTTTCTATTTTTATTACGCAACATTTAGATATTAATCAAATTTAAACTGTCTATGTATTCCAACTTTTTGCAGTAGATTATCTTTTATACTTAGAATAAGAATATGTTATCATATAGTCAGCTTATGGCCAAATATTTTAGAACACGTAAACATCAATTTCTTTTCTTTAGAATTTTCAAAATGGAACACATTGCTTTAGTTCAACTATTACATTTTATGATAGCTATCTACCTGTGCAAGTCAAACTCAGTTTAAGACACTATTATCATTTGTAATGGATATTGTAAGTTATGTTTCAATGCAACCCAATCCCATATCACCATTCAAACAATAATATAAACATTTTTAGCACAGAACCTTCTCTTTCACAAAAACGAGTTATCCCAGGGCTCTCGACTTTTATCAAACACTGTATTTTTTACTCAAACAATGATTTAGAAAAACTTAGACATTGCACAGAAACCATATTAAGTTTTCTCAAATACTGTATTTCCATTAAAATGACTGAGGGTTCATCCCTTTAGCAAATCCATCTTAAACAAGTTTACATTTAAACAAATGCCATAGCAGAACACTATTGGGCCGATTAGCAAATATGACGAGGATTTATCCTCTGCTCTTGCATCGTATTGCTCTAAAAATGTCATAACTTCGGCCAAAAGCCTTGCTGGGAATAGTTTCCCAACTCTCGTCAAACAGTAAGCATTGGCCAAACCGTGCCAGGAGTACCTATGAGGGTTTAGAACCACCAAGGCTTACAGAGTGGTTGAGCAACATCCTCCCATCGAGATTCAAACATATTAATCTTTCGACGAAGTATCGTCTACCATAAAACAATTGAGAGGTTAAACGAAGAAAGCAAGATTTAACTTTGAACAATACAAATAACATTACTAATTCATTTTTGAAAAGTTACCTTAGCAACGAAGCTCCTGGATTAAAGACACCTTCAGCAAACAAGATGATGGAGCCATCTAGCAAACGTAGATAATAAGGGTTCAAATTTTGAGAACAACCAATTGTTATGCTAGGAGAATCGAACCGTGGTCCAACTTTGCTCTCAAAGAAACAGAAAAACCGTGAAAACTACTTCCTAAAACATCATCGAAGGTTGTGTTGTGGCTCGTCTCTACAATAAACACAAAGCCTGGAATTATTAAGTTTCCCTACAAGTCTAGGGATCGAAACTGAGTAAGGATTCCTCCGAACAACAACTACCAAACCCTACATTACTGCAGGCGATCGGCCTCCACCTTACCACCACCAAGTCAAAATGAAGGTCAAGAAACCAACTCGATGCAAATCATAATGAAGGACTAGGGTTTCATTTCAAATCCCAAGAACATGTGAGATCAATGATGGAGAAGATGCCAACTAGGCACGTCGAAGTTTGGGCAACAACCACATTGAATGCCATATTAATTATTTCATTCACTATGAAATCCAACTCAGAAGACCTTATGTTAAACATGGCACAGCTCAGCATCGTGGTAGTATTATGTGAACTCCTTCACGTGACCTATAGCCATGAAGGCATCCACCCAAGACTTCCACTAAACTTAGCAGTAGATGACTTAAATGCCAAAGACCGGTTGGGATAGTCTACCAGCACGATAGCACCAATACATTCAATGCCCTGTCAATATCACATGTCAGTGCAAAGACTTAGGGTTGCAATGTATATTTCATTTCTTTTCCCAAGTATTGGTCATAGAATGCATAGCTAATACATGTTGCATATTTCTCAAATGACATATTTTATAGAAGGATTTCGATACTTAGTTTATAGTTTAGAACATTATAAAAATGCACATCGTTTACATTGCCACATTTGTATACAATGCTATATTATTAATAATCCATTGTATAAATATTAAACAAGGAATGATTAAAATCCTATAGTTTTATAATTCCATACTATTAACATCATATTCATGATGGATACAATATATCAAACCCTTGCTACAAAAGCATGGATCTTCGTGTAATTATATATTGAGGAATGCATAAGATATTTAGTTTACATTTGTGATTCTAGTCAATCCACTTAATAAACATCAAATTGGCTCACGTTCTATAGTATGAAGTAACATATAAGATTGGTACTTTCACATAAATAAACACACAATGTTATCATTCTTTCCAAATAGGCAAATAGAGATAGTAGTATGTTAAGCATATAGACATTGTATCCTAGGTAAGGTTTAGTAACATTTACATTATTTTTCCATGTGATGAATTATTAAGACTCTAGTCTATTAAATGGAAGTTGTGATTCTGCAACTCTTATTATGTTTAATAACACTAACTGAAACAAGAATAAAATTCATACCGTGAAATAACTCTTAGGCATGGAGTACTAGAGCTATCACAATGCATTTGATGACTAACTTAAAATATATTTAAAACTTCTTAGAATTATTGGAAGTGCTAGAACATGTCGTAATACTCTTACCTACGGATCTGCGAAAGAAATAGGTACAAATTCTTTATCTAACATAGTTAAGTAAACCTCAGGGTACCCCGTAGGACCCGTCGTCATCATCCAAAAGCAAACTGTCGGTATTATGTCTAGATAATTGTATCGCAAGAGAATTTAAATACAACATATAGATTTACAATTAATACAAGTAAAACTAATGTCGTATTTTGTGTTAAGAAGTATGAAGTGTCGTCATCATAATTTGTTATTAGTTAAATGGATTAGTATTTATTTTATTTCTGCACTAGCAAGTACAACATTTAATGCTACTTTAAAAAATTTTATTTTTTGTGAATTTTCGGGATGTTACATGTGGTATCAGAGCTCATGTTCGAACTCTCGGCCTGCAAAGGTCCAAAGAACATGCAACAAAAAAATTTTATGACAGCAAAAATCTTTACTAATTCAAGTTAAATTATTTTGTTATACAGAAAATTGTTTTCTAAATTACAGGTATGGAAGGATCAGATGAACACATGGAGGACAGATTTCGATCGACCAATCATACCAACAATAGCACTGGACAGCATTATGAAGAAGAATTCCATGGTGAATTGAATGACAATTCATCAGAATTGTTACATGCATTTCAAGAGTTGAAAGCAGAAATAAGATCTATTAAACAGGATAATGGGAGAATTCTAAAGGCACAAGAGGAACTGAACCAAGTACTATTCGATCAGTGCCCAACTAATGAATAAGATAGAAGGGTTGAAAATACCTCCAATATTGAAGACTTACCTCATCAGAACAAGGGTAAGAAAGTGAAAACTGATGATGAGAATAACAGTTCAACATCATCAGGAGCTGCCATTGAGATATGTAAAAAGAAACGTAATTATTCAAGTGATAGCAACGAAAGGGATTACAAACAAAAAAGAAAAATCCATAAACAGTATGAGCGGATTTCTGGGGAGTTTAAGAAGATCAAACCCCCAACCTTCAATGGTGAAACTGAGAAAGGAGAGACAACTGAAGCATGGTTTTTCGGCATGAAGAAATACTTTCAAATTTATGATTATTAAGAATCATTGAAAGTAAAGATGGCCATATACAACTTGATCGGGAAGGTAGACATTTGGTGGAAGGACATCAAAAGAGTGAAGGGAATCAAGGACAAGGATGTGAATTTGAGCACTTTTAAATGGTACTTCAAGAAGAAGTTCCTATCTGAACAATATTACGAAGAAAAGTCCATGGAATTTTAAGATTTAAGACTGGGAACCATGAACATGAAAGAGTTTAACAACAAATTTCTGAATTTACTAAGGTATGTGCCATACCTTGTGGAGGAGAAACCAAATATTCAGAGGTTTCTAATTTGTCTACCTTTCAACATCAAGGAAAGAATAGAGTATGACAATCCAAAGACCTTAGAAGAAGCCATAAGGAAAGCAAATTTCTGCTATGAACGGAACCAGAAAAGAGAAGGGATATCCAACTGAAAAAATAATAAACGCAACAACTTTGAGTTGAAGAAGAAGAATTTCAGGTTCAATGGAAATTCTGGTTTTCAAAAGAAAAACTTTCCAAATTGAAATTTCCAAGGAAACAGTCCCAGAAATAATCAACCGCGGAATTTTACAGCTCCTAGAAATACACCCAATGTTACTAGAACTAATGACCAGAGGATGCCTATAAAATGTTTTGAGTGTCAAGGTCCTCATTATGGTTCAAACTGTCCCAACAAGAAGCGGACAGCCAATAATATTCACTCCATAGAAGCTGAACCTATTGTGGAAGACTTGACAAGAGAGATGCCCAGAATTAATGCAATTCTAGACAATAGGCAAGCGGAGCATCAAGTCTCTATGGTAGAGATTGAAGGTATGCTACAAAACCACCCTGTTTCTATTTTGATTGATCTAGGCGCTAGCCTGAGTTATATATCTCCAAATATTGTAGAAAATTTTAACCTGAAAACAAAAAAAATTAATAAATCATGGTTAGTTAGACTAGCAATAGGAACAAAAAGAAAAGTGTCTGATTTTGTTGAAAGTTGTGTTTTATCTATGAATCAGTTAAAGAAACAAACCAAGCTAAATGTTTTACCTTTAGGATCCTATGACATATTAATTGGAATGGACTAGTTAGAAGCACATCATGTTATTTTGAATTGTTATGAGAAAATTTTTACTTGTCTAAATGATGAAGGAGAAACAGTAGAAGTGAAGGGTATTCCTAGAAAGACATCACTTAGACAGATTTCAGCTATGCAAGTAAAAAGAGCGGTTAGAAAATGATGTAAGATGTTCACAGTGAATGTAGTACATGAGGAGTCAATTACAAAAGAGGACAAACTGAAACTAGAAGATATACCTGTCCTAAAAGAATTCCTGGATGTTTTTTCAGAAGAGATTCCAGGATTACCCCCGAAGAGGGATCTAGATTTTACGATTGAGGTGATACCGGGTGTGGTACCGAACTCCAAAGCTTGATATAGGATGAACATATTGGAATTAAATGAGTTAAAATCACAGTTGAAGGAACTGATTAATAAAAACTATGTAGGACCCAACATGTCTCCTTGGGGAGCACCTATTACTTTTGTTAAGAAGAAGGATGGCACTTTAAGGATTTGCATAGATTATCATCAATTGAACAAGATGACAATCAAGAATCGATATTTGTTGCCCCACATCGATGATCTATTTGATCAGCTGCGTGGAGCAACGATATTTTCGAAGATTGATTTAAGGTCAGGATATCATCAAGTTCGTGTGAAGGATGATGATATTTTTAAAACAGCCTTTAGAACTCGTTATGGACATTATGAGTTCCTGGTCATGCCATTTGGGTTAACTAATGTCCCGGCAGTATTTATGTTCTTAATGAATAGTATTCTACACAAGTATTTGTATAAGTTTGTCATTGTATTCATAGATGACATTCTAGTATATTCTAAAAGTAAGGAAGAACATGACGAACATCTATGTATTATTTTACAAGTTCTGAGAGATCATGAGTTATATGCTAAGTTTAGTAAGTGTGACTTTTACAAGGATAAGATTCAGTATTTAGGTAACATCATCTCTAAGGAAGGAATTTTGGTTGATCCCGATAACATAAAGGCCATTAATGAATGGTCGGTTCCTATGGATGTGTCGGACATACGATCATTTATGGGGATTACAGGATATTATAGGAAATTCATAGAAGGTTTTTCAAAGATTGCAAACCCCATAACCTCCTTATAGAAGAAGGGAAACAAGTTTGTATGGGATCAAAAGTGTGCAAACAATTTTAAGAAGTTGAAGGAATTACTAACTATGGCACCTATTCTGAGAATTGCAGATCCTAATAAAAATTTTATAGTATGCACCGAGACATGTAATGACGGACTTGGTGGAGTCCTAACACAAGAGGGACATGCTGTTGCATATGAGTCTCGAAAGATGAAAATACTTGAGCAAAATTATTCTCCATATGATCTGGAATTATTAGCAGTAATACACGCCTTAAAAATGTGGCATCACCATCTTATTAGCAGAAAATTTACTTTTATGATAGATAACATGGGGCTGAAGTATTTACTACATCAAACAAACTTGAATGCTAGACAAGCTAGATGGCTAACCTTTCTAAGTGAATATGATTTTGAAATTCAACATATAAAGGGTAAAGAGAACAAGGTTGCTGATGCTTTATGTCGTAATGCAAAGTTAAATTTTATTTCAGCCATTAGTACATACACAATAGATTTAGAAAATCATATTTCGAAGGGATTAAAACTGATGAAGAGTACAAAAATTTACATGAAAAGACAGTAGAAAGTAATTCTGAAAATTCTATGGCAGATTTCAGGTTAAAAGAAAATGGATTGCTGTTGTACAAGAGCTACTTATATGTGCCCAATGTACCAAAGATAAAAATTTTGATTTTAGATGAGATGCACAAAAGTCATTATTTTGGTCATCCAAGTTATCAGAAAACCATAACTATGTTACAAAAAGATTATTATTTGCCCACGATGAAGGATGAAGTAGCAGAATATATAGCTAAATGCATTGACTGTCAAAGGGTAAAGGTTGAACATCACCATCCGGATGGACTGTTATAGCCATTACCTATATCTAGTTGGAAATGGGAGATCATAAGCATAGATTTTATCAACGGACTACCCAAGAATCATAAACAAAATGATTCCATCATGGTGGTAGTGGATAAACTCAGCAAGGCAACACATTTTATACCAATAAAAACTACTTATAAGGCTTCAGATATTGCAGAAATTTTCATGAAACAGATTTTTCAATTACATGGAACACGAAAAGTGATAGTTTCAGATCGTGATTCTAAGTTTACTGGAAACTTTTGGAGATATTTTTAAAGGGTTGAATACAACCTTAAACTTCAGCACAGCATTTCATACACAAATGGATGGATAGACGAAAAGAGTAAATCAGATATTCAAAGACATGCTAAGGATGTATGTTAAGGACTAGCCTGGTAAGTGGGAGGACTACTTGCATTTAACAGAATTTGCATATAACAACCATTACCATGCATCATCCAGGTTGGTGAAAATACAAAACCCTCTTTGATGTTTGACCTTTTTTCACCATCAACAATCAAATCTGGAATTATTTGTCGTTCTTCCCAGGGACAATATAACCCTCGCTCCATGGCAACAACGCCATTATGTTAGCACTCGAATTGACCCTCCAGGTTGTGGGAGAAGGCCAGTTCAGGGTAACCACAAAACCACTTGAGATTGTATTACTGACCCAATACAATCAGAGAGGGATCTCTCTTAAACTTGTAAAAGACTGAAAATAATCAAAGATTTAGCAATGAAAAACACACATAGGTCATATTCTGGTAGGACAATTTGTTTAAGGTTTGGTAGGATAATCCTGAGAGGAACCATTGGGCAATGGGGTCAAAAAATAACACATCTATCAAATAACAGTTTTTCTACACATAATATCAAGACAGAGGAAAGATAGCCTTCCACTTACAGTTAGAAAGTTGTTGTCTGGTGGTAAGGGAAGAAAGAATGAACAGTCCATTAGCATGGGTGTCTTGCAAGGGCGAATACGATGCCAAATTTAGTAGAAGAGTTTTGTGAACACTTGGAATTAGAAAGACAAAGCATGAGCACATGAATTCTGTCTTAATCTATACTTATCCAAGTGTGAAAAGGAATATAGTATGGAAAATAGAAACAAAGAAGACATTCACATGAGAAGAAGAAAATACAGACTGTGAGACAATCGACACATGAATCTCTGTTAAAAACTAGTTGCAACACTACAATTCTATTAATGATTATGTCTTAAAACAAGCTTAGCCTTCGTAGGTCTCGGCCCACTGATTTTCCAACCCCTTTGCTATCTCTATTACATTTCTTATATAGGCCCTTAGGCTCGAATTCTATAATAGAAAGCAGTTATAGCTATCTCGACACCTATACGGCTCTAACCATCACCTTTGAAAGCTAATTACAACAAAAATAAAAGCTGATCGACAAAAATGACTGACTTTGCAGGTGTCACTACCTGATTGTGGACTACAACTACCCATGAGTAGTTGGAAGGATCTAAGAGGCCTCAAAATATAGGAATATTGCAAATAAAATAAAAAATCTGCAATAGACTGATTGTGACAACAAACAAAACATCATGAACAGGCTACCACCTTATGCTGGAGCTTTTACATCGCCCTGCTAGTCGAATAAATCCTCCATTTTGAGGGAATCAACAACCTGCGCTTCTTCTACTGAAGGAGGAGGCATTACATCCTCATTTGGGACTATGAAATATTGGAGAATATCCACGTCCTCGTGAGTGCTCTACTCCACTTCCCGGACTCCTCCCTTCTTCTTCTTCCGTTGAGCTTTCTTATGCACCTGTCATTCCACGTGCTCTTCAGGTTCGATGTTCGAACTTTCTTCTACATGGGAAAATCTCATAGGAAACAGGGGAATGGGATCGTCCTCCACTTTAGACCATACCTGCTCTGGCATGAAAACCACCTTGGTTTCCTGATCTTCTACCATCACCGAAACTCAACAAAAAATATTCCAGGATTTTTTGGTCCGCGACCTTTCGAAATATGGACATGTGCAGCCAACATAGAGGGAATGTGATATAATAATATGATGATTAAGCTAATCATTCGACATGATTTCTTGGCGGGACTCTTCGCACATAGCAGGATGATGACTGCACTCCAACGTGGATTTGAGCAAGGTGGAATAGACTTTCGTGGTAGGTGAAATGGCATATGACGGCTTTGGTGTGGCCCCCCTTCTTTGGGAAATGATTCGTATCTAGAAAAGGTGTCCTTTTAACCCTTCACTCTTGTGATCGACTCAATGCCATCAATTTTGGGCTTCCCTACATCCAAACCATCAGTCGACGGGACCCCCACCATGTTCGCATATTTTGGATCTGTAAGCCTCATGTGTGAGTTAGATTTGCGAACCAAATCCCAACTGTGGATATCCACCTATCCAGATCTGCACCGTTGGAAAGTGTAGGGATTTAAAAAAGATTCACAAATATGGAAATCATACCTCTCCTTGCACGTCAAATACGCGAACCATTTTTTGGCCGTTGATCTGCATCGATGACTGTCAATCTACCTCTAACATGCCCGTCGGTTAACACTCCCGCATGCGCTTAAACAACCTCTAACTCCTTTTGCGAAGGAATCTCACGACCGTAGATCTCAACCGGTCCAGATTTATGCTGTCCATAGATGTCATCACATGACTATGTGCAGACTTCCACTATTTTACCCCTTCTTTGCAATACTTATGCTTTGGCTTTGATTGCTTCCTTCTCTAATCCACAACTATTTATCCAAATATCTTACCTTACCAATCTTACAGGCTATCCGACTCATATCACTGAGGCTTTTTTCCCGTTTGCTTCTTGGTTTAACCCTCCCCTTTATCAAGGAAAAAAATGGTGCTAACAACTGGCTCCTATTAGGGATGCTATCATCCCTGTGAGGTACACAAGAACCCCACAAACCAGTGCCTCATCCATTGGGTCTTTCCCATCACAAAAATTTTCAACCTGCAACTCTTTATTGAAAACTGGAAACATAATGAAAACCGTAACATACCACTGCGACTAGAAAAGATGAGAATGGGCTTGCCATATCAAGCTTATTTATGTGCAAACTACTCTACCCTATACTATTGAAATGGATGCGACCTCAGGTGATATGGAAATGCCAATGCAACCAATCTAGTAGCTAATGCAATAGGAAATCCTCCTCATCATGCTTAATTAAAATCAGAAAATAAGGACACAATGGCACAAAGCACTGATGATAGATAGAATCCCTTTGGCAAAAGAAAACCCAATCACCCCAACATAGATTTTTTTCCAAGTAATCAGATATTGGGTCATAAAAGGCATGATATCCTTTAAAAAATTTTGCCATTCCTCTGACATGACAGGGCCGCTTTAGCTATAACCTACCTGGAATCTTATCAAAATGTGATTTGGCTCATAGCCTGGCAAATTTTTCTTCAAAAGAAATGTAATCAGCAAGCTCATACCCTTTGTCATTCACCCCAGGTGTAGGGATTGAATACTCAAGATAGGTCTTAAGTGGAATCTGAAAATTATGCCTACTTGATCCCTTATGTAGCCCAACAGGACTGAAACAGTCAGCCTCATCTAGCTACTCCCACTGAGACTACGACTCTATACCATGATGTGTTGTTTCAAAACCTAGGATATTAATAACCTCACCTCCTAGGCTATCTAGGATTCCTGGGTTAAACACCTGATTTTTCTCTGGGGCTTCAAAAGAAACTCCGTCATGGACTTCAAATGGATTAGGAAGGACTTCTCCTTGAAAAAATTATGGGCCTGAGAACTATGAAGAAAAAGTAGATTGACCCTCCTGGTTTTCCTCCAGAGGGCTTATTGTTTGGCCAACTTGCTGAGTGTATGCATTAAATTATGGAAAAGGAACAAGAAATTCTTCGTGGATACCCTCATCCGCTTCAACTTCAGCTAAGAGAGAAACCTCCACTTGCAGGAGGCCTTCAAGAACATATTGACAATTAGCCTCTTTTCTTTCCCTTTGATGAGGGTAGGGTTCTTCATGCAAGGCTCTTGATCTCTCTTCCTTCATGATCCTCAAGCTTCTCTTCATTGTTGCAAATAACTTAGAGGAGAGACGCAAGGTGTTATCTTCATTAGGCTTGATACCTCCATGGCTTCCAATGATGAAATCGGGGACTACAATGGAGTCCCTCCCCTTGGATGGCTCCTCTACATAGTGGAACTGACTGTATGGATGCTCCTTTTTCTCATTTACCTCTAGAAGGTTCAGGACCTCCTCATCCCTGTATTCATCATATATAGGTAGACCGAAATCTCCTTCAAGACCTCGCACCACAGAGCTTTCAACATATTGATTGCAATCCACGTAAAATAAACCAGCATTATCATTTTCTTGCATATGACTGCACTGATCACTGCTTGGTTCACCATGAAAAGGATAGGAATGCAAAGCATACTTTCCTGGCTCACATCTTTCCTCAATCCCTAATTTCTCCTCCACTTAATCACCAATGCCTTGTTCTAAAATTTTTCTAGACATCTTGAGATTGTTCTCGACCTCCATTGAATCAATGAACATATGCTGCAATGTGCAAGACTTTCTCTCCAAAAGAAGGAAAGACAACTTAGGAGGAAATATGGAGGCATAATGCAACTTAGTAGCATTTTCTAGGGGTTGGATTTCTTTTGGCATGTTGTAATAAAAGCTTGCAAACCTCTTGTTAAAACTGGACATGGTTTCACCTTCTTGTCTTTTCATGGAATAAAATTCTGAAAGAACTTGGTCTAATGATCTTCTCATACCCCAAAACTCTAGAAAGACATTAGAGAACTCTTCCCATGCGTCAATAGATTCACGCTGCAAGTGCTTAAACCACTTATTCACATCTCCTTGGAAAGATTGGGCAAAATCCCTCATACAAATGTCATCATGCTTTATTTAAAAAAGGTCTAGGAAATGCTCAAACCCTTGGAAATGCTTCTCAATTGTAAGGCTTCCATCTTCTCCATCAAAAATAGGGAGGTATTTATGGTATTTGGGAGGATATTCATGAAGAATAGGGGGCAGCTTCAAAGGACTATATCTCTATTGAAATCTAGAAGGAAAATGAGTATGTACAAGAGGAATGCTATCGGCCTCAAACCCATGGGGTTTGTAGGGCTGATTATCGATCTCACATGGTTCAAAAGAAGGAATAGGATCAGCCCTAGGAATGAGGGAAGAATGTACATCTGTTATATCTAATGAATGATATACAAAGGAAACTCTCTCATGGCTGGGGATTTTTGGTGAAACAAAAATTCCTTGATACATATACATAGGGACAAAAGGAAATCCATGCAGAAGAACAAGATCTCTTTGCAGAAATTAATACTTTGATGCCTGACTCTTAATTTTCCCACGCCTCTATCAGTTGGGCTTGTTCCCTAGTGGATCCTGCATATTTGATTGAATCATGAGTGGAGTTTCCATGAGACCTCCAGTACCCCAACTTTGACATGTGGCCACTGATCTCCCCAGTGGAGTCATCCTCATAATGAAATCTTGATGAGTGGAGTCGCTGGGTGAAAAATACACAACCCTCTTCGATGTTTGACCATTGTTCACCATCAACAATCAAATCTAGAATTCTTTGTCATTCTTCCCAGGGACAATATAACCCTCGCTCCCCGACAACAACGCCATTATGTTAGCACCCAAATTGACCCTCCAGGTTGTGGGAGAAGGATAGTTCAGGGTAACCACAAAACCACTTGAGATTGTCTTACTGACCAAATACAATCAAAGAGGGATCTCTCTTAAACTTGTAAAAGACTGAAAATAATCAAAGATTCAGCAATGAAAAACACACAGAGGTCAGATTCTAGTAGGACAATTTGTTTAAGGTTTGGTAGGATAACCATGAGAGGAACCATTGGGCAATGGGGTCAAAACATAGCACATATATCAAATAATAGTGATGTTGCACAGAATATCAAAACATAGGCAAGATAGCCATCCACTTATAGTCAAAAATTTGTTGTCTGGTGGTAAGGGAAGAAAGAATGAACAGTCCATTAGCATGGGCATCTTGCAAGGGCGAATCCGATGCCAACTTTAGTAGAAGAGTTTTGTGAACACTCGGAATTAAAAAGAAAAAGCATGAGCACATGAATTATGTCTTAATCTATACTTATCCAAGCGTGAAAATGAATACAATATGGAAAAGAGAAACAAAGAAGACATTCACATGAGAAGAAGAAAATATAAACTATGGGACAAATGACACATGAATCTTTGTTAAACACCAGTTGCAACACTGCAATTCTATTAATGATTATGTCTTAAAACAAAATTAGCCTTCGTAGGTATCAGCCCACTGATTTTCCAACCCTTTTCTATCTCTATTACATTGCTTATATAGGCCCTTAGGCTCGAAATCTCTAACAGAAAGCAGTTATAGCTGTCCCGACACCTATACAGCTCAAAACATCACCTTTGAAAGCTAATTGCAACAAAAATGAAAGGTAATGGACAAACATGACCGACTTTGCTGGTGTCACTACTTAATTGTGGACTACAACGTGTTGAAATATTGTAACTTGTAATAATATTATATTTGTACTTTATTATTCCGGAGATGTTTCATTCCTCCGTGAAGACCTTATTGTATATCCCGAGATGTTTATTCCTCTGTCGGAATGTGGTAATTTGGGTTATTAGACTTCCCTAGTGGGGGTCGGCCCTGTATGTGTTATGTGGGTCAAAGGGTTACTAGACCACCCTAGAGGGGTTGGCCCAGTCAATTGTAATGGGGTGTTTAACCCAGTGGTTAAGTTGGCGCCGACCTAGTTAATATAAAATACAAGTCGGAGTTGTGTATAAATAGAGGAGGTGTATTCCTCATTTAACACACATTGCATTCACTTGTGAATAGCGCATAAGTGAGAGAGAGAGACCTGATGTGGAGGATAAGGAGCTCATGGTTGTGGATTACATCTTTGTATTTTCTATTCATCTATATTGAGGAAGCTTCGCTGGGTTTTCTTCTCCATGAGGGTTTCCCAGGATAAATCTGTGTCTCTTGTATTTATGTTGTGCTTGTTGTTCTTTCAGTGATCCTGTTTATGCTGTTATTGTGAAATGGAATGTAATGCTGATATTTTCTGTATTAGAATATTGAATCTTAACATGCTATCAGAGCTAACCTAAAGGAAGGAAATGTATAGCACTTACGACACTTACTTCACTTGTGACAATTTAAAGGTTAGGGTTTTGTATAGCAAAAACTAGTCATCGTGGAGATTTCGCTATAAATCCATTTTGGACAAGGTTCGGGATCTGAAACCTTTAGAATCTGTATATAACATCCCCATGTACCTTTTGTCAAAAGGACACCCTCATATTCGTTGTACTTTGTGAGTTATGATCAGTACAAGTTAGGGTTTCTGCCTCTTCCAGATCTCAGTCATAATCAGGTGACCTAGGTAAAAAGGTCATAACATGGACTAGGAAGCTCCAAATGAAATTTTGTAAGAAGCGAAAGGTAGTAAATGGACTGTACTATCTCAAGTAAACTTTTCAGAGGCCAAAGTTGAACCAGTGATACGTGGAACTCCGTACAAGTGCGCTCTCCTGTTTTATCCCATAAACAGGTCACGTTGTGACACTTGGCATAACTCTCTCTCAGAGAATCCAATTGAGGTCAGACCTCTGGGGTTGGAAAGAGGACTAGTTGGGATACCACATGAAGAAGGTTCAGACCTTGTAGATTTTTAATTTCGTAGTTACACAAGAAACAATCAGGTGCATATTTCTATCAAAACAGATTTGGATTTTGAGCACCTTCATTCTTGAATCATCACTACTGTGGAAAATTAGGGTTTTGGAGAAAGTTGGAATTTTTGGATGTGGATTCCATGACTGAATGATACTCATAAAAATATAAATTTAGAGACCAATATCAAATTTTTTGTTTGGGTAGAAGATCGGGCTTGATCAAACCCTAGTTTGGGATTTTGATCAGAAAGGTGGAAAATTAGGGCTTCTGCGAAAGTTGGAATTTTTGAAGTCTGTGACCACAGCTGGAAGCTCCTCAAAAAAATAAGATTTTAGAGGTTTGGATCGAACCTTTTGATTGGGAAGAAGGGTGGGCTTCATCAAACCCTAGTTCGGGATCCTATCCAGAAGTTTTGAAGGCAATTTTGAGGGGTCAAATTTTGGAGATTTCAAAATTGAAGTATGCTAGCTTGATCAACTCAGCAAGGCACATCTTTCCATCCATTCAGAAGTGTGAAAGTCAAAGTTTGAATTTTTAGGGTTTCTCTGACAAACCCTAATCAAGCTCCAGATCCAGTTTTAGGGGGAGATGAGGCTAAGGCCTTACATAAGAAGACTACAAGAATTCCCTGACAGGTATGACTTGAGGAGATATAGGTATGTGTTGAAATTTGTTCATGATTAAGTTTATAATATGCTTGTCTTCATATTATTGAGGTTAGTACAATCTTGATTAATATTAGAATTGTCTTATCACCCTAGTAAAAGTATGAATGCATGTGAATGATAGAAGACATTCTTTGATCAAAGTTATATTATTGTACTAATGCACCTATGGTGTTGTATGAGGATGATGTTGTCTACTAACAAAAGACAGGTACATCAAACACAATCAAGCTGTATGACCATGCTGACATAAAGACAAAAGACTTATCCATAATCTTCAGAAGTTCTACTTACGAGGTATGTATGATTTATTTCTACTATGCTTAACTTATGAGGTATGCAGGTTACTAGCACAAGGTCTCTAAATCATTGAAGAGAATAAATATATTGTTTGGGTATGTTAGACATAACTAAACATGTATCTAATCCAGGTATGTTTTCCTATGTCAAGTTAGAATCCTACTTTGTGCTAGGATCTTAGTATACCCATGTATTGAATGATCATGACCATACATATTAAAGATTACTTAGAATCATAATGTTGTGATAATATTGAGTTCATACTAATGAATGTATGATTATGTATGAGATCATGATGATGCAACTAGTGCACACTTAAGCATGCATAGTGGTAAGGGATGGATAGAAGCTCATGACATGGAAGGGAAGTAGAGACCAAGAAGGAACCAACCTCACAAGACATAAAAAGATAAGTATTTGAATTGTTATTTGAATTACTGAATAGTCTATGATATTGCTCGTAATAGTTGTATGCATATTTGTATTCCTAGAATATATCATGCTAAGTGTAAGCATTCATATAGCATTGAACATTATAGTACTAATATGCATATGATTGGTAAGTTGGAAAAACATTCCATTCTTGCTTGTCTAGAATGAAACCTCTTTGCTGACATGCTAAGAGATGTGCATGCTCTCGATAGTATGTTTTGGTAGAGATGGAAGGCATCTAGATAGCCACTGTATGCATATAGGATATGGAAAAGTGTTGTGCCAAAGTATTGGTCAAGATAGTTGCATAACTATGTAAATCATATATGTATGCATAATACGTTATCATGTCAACGTGATTTGATGATTATGAAGTATTACTAATCATGTGCTTAATTTTGATTTGTAGGAAAGATCATGCAGAATGATGAACAATGAACAAGTGATGGATGTTCAACAAGAAGATTTACAAATCAAACATACTATAGAAGGCTCATGGCTAGAAGATTCTCTTAGAAAGAGGAAGAGGACCATGACGAGATGTTTGCTCCAAGTAGCTAGATAAATAATGTTCTGTCAATGGTGTGATTGAAGAAGAAGTGTGAATCAAGAAAACTCCCAGGATTCAATTGAATAAAACTCTATACAGGTACCTAGGATCGATAGTCATTTGATGAGCTTAATGATCACCATGGGTGATGTGGATCTCAACCTTTGCTACAAGGTTAAAGATGGTTTCTATATACAGATGGCATGGATGCAAGAAGGAACTCCCCACAGAGTTTGAATGATATTGAGGCTCATATTAGTAGACCCATCTGACGAGAGATGGCACGGATAGATATGCAGAAGATCACTCAATGCAGAGTGTGAATGATGTTTAGTCACAGAGGGAGAATTAACAGTTTCTTGACAAGCTTGGGCTTTACCAGAAGTAAAGATGATCCTAATCTTTATCTTAAGGTTATGGATGATGAACCTGTCATACTATTATTGTATGAGGATGATCTCTTTCTGACAGGGAATGAGAAACAGATCATGAAAAGCAAGAAGAAGATGGCTACAGAATTTGAGATGAAAGATCTCAGATTGATACATTACTAGGTCTAGAAGTATGGCAAGACCCAGAAGGAATCTTTCTCAACCTGGGAAAGTATGCTGTGGAAATCTTGAGAAATATTTGATATGTTGGAATGTACAACCATGGCCACTCTCATGGGTTTCGACTTGAAGCTGTTAGCTGATAACTCTTTAGAGTTAGTATATGTAACTCTGTATAGATAGATTATTGGGTCACTAATGTATCTGACGAATACCAGGCCAAATATATGCTTTGTTGTGAACAACTTGAGTCAATATCTAGTGGAAACTAGATGTGTTCACCTGATAGTTGCAAAGCATGTGATGAGGTACCTAAAGGGTATGATAGACTTTGGTCTATGTTGTCCTGGAGATCATGAATTCAGATTGTATGGCTACACAAGATGTTGATTGGGAAGGAAGTGTATCAGAAAGGAAGAGCACATCGGGTGGATGTTATTGTCTGGGATCTGCCATGATATCGTGGTCTAGCAGGAAGCAGTCTAGTGTGGCTCTCAGCATAGCTGAAGCGGAATATATCTAGTTGCTTTCTCTGCTAGTTGTGAAGCGCTATGGCTTCGGAAGCTGTTATCAGGATTGTTTGACTTAGAGATGGAATCCACTGTGATCCTGTGTGACAACTAGAGTTGTATCAAGATGACAAAGAATTCAGTGTTCCATGATAAGTCAAAGCACATAGATATCCAATATTTCTATATATAGGATATGGTGCAGAAAGGAGCTATCAAGCTCTAGTATGTAGGCGTTGATGAACAAGTTGTTGATGTGTTGACCAAACCTCTATCTTCAGTAAAGTTTGAGTATTTCCGAGACAAGCTTCGTGTAGTTCAAAAAGACCCTCCTCGAAAGGGGGAGTGATGTGGTCGCTGATGATGAGATTGCATGTATCGATGGTAAGGTTGATGATGTGGATACAGTATTGATGAGGATGTTGTATCGATGATGTGGATACTTGTATTGGTATGGATACTTGTATTGATGGTGTGTATACTTGTATTGGTGTGGATACTTGTATTGATGATGTGTATACTTGTATTGGTTTGGATACTTGTATTGATGATGTGTATACTTGTATTGGTATGGATACTTGTATTGATGACATGGATACTTGTATTGATGTGGATACTTGTATTGATGATAAGGTTACCTATTCCGACGATGAGGTCGATGATGAGATTTCTGGTTACGACGATGAGGTTGATGCATGGTCCTTAGACTTTGTCTAAGCAGACAAAGAGGGATTGTATCATCCATGGACTTCGGTCTCAAAATTGATCCGTAGACATATGTCTTCGAGAATTTGCTCCCTAGTGGATGGAAGGGGATTGTATCATCCCCGGACTTCGGTCCCATGAATTGATCCATAGACATATGTCTCCGAGAAAGAAGTCCCTAATGGACGTGATAGGTCTACATCGTCCCTAAATGTTCAGTTCAAAATGTACATGATAGGATTACATAGTCCTTGAGCGTTTGGTTCAAAATGTACATGAGAGGATTGTATCATCCTTGGAATTCAGTCCTAAAGTGATCCACAGACAGATGTCTCCGATAGTAAGAGGATTGTATCATCTGTGGACTTCAGTCCTAAAGTGATCCGCAGACAGTTGTCACCGAGAGTGGGGATTGTATCGTCCTTGGACTTCAGTCCTAAACTAAGCCACAGACAGTTGTCACTAAGAGTGGGGATTGTATCATCCTTGGACTTTAGTCCTAAAGTGATCTGTAGATAGTTGTCACCGAGAGTGGGGATTGTATCATTTTTGGACTTCAGTCCTAAACTGAGCCACAGACAGTTGTCACTAAGAGTGGGGATTGTATCCTCCTTGGAATTCAGTCCTAAACTGATGTAGTGCTCTGGTTTTTACAAGAGAGCACTAAGTAAATTTCTAAGTTAATTTCCTATGTATTAATTCATTGAGTAAATTTCTGAATAAAAATTCTATGATTTTAAATGATGTTTAGCATTCTGTGTTGTCTCCAATAATCATACATTCGCATTTAAAAGAATAACTAACATATCAACATTTTCCTTCAACAATTTGTGGTTTTTCGCATAAGAATATGTTCACAGTAATAAATCAGTAAGAAGGTGTGGTTTTTCGCATAAGAATATGTTCACAGTAATAAATCAGTAAGAAGGTATATGCAGGTTTCAGTGTACGTTTCCACATAATAATTAAATAAAATAAATAATCAAGGAAATTACCTCATACTGATGCTAGCAGACCGTAGGTTGTAGCAGGTTGTATATCCTCTTAGTCAGCCAAAATGAAGTGTCCACCCTACCGACCAGCTATTATCTTGCTGGCCCTTGGAAATCAAAGGATTTCCAAGCCCCCGAGCTCACAATCTGATAATCCCGAGAGCAGTGTTTACTTCGGTTCTCAAAACCTTTCCCAGTCCTTAAACTTTTCTGTCCTCCAACCTTTCTCTCCACTTCCAGTTCCCCCTCCCTTCAACCTTCTCCTCCTCTATATACATTTCCATCCTCGAGAAGACCTTGGGCTTACTCCACCGCCCCCAAACTCCTCCTCTCGAGCCCCTCAAACATTTACTCCTTTCCCTAGTTCATTCATCCATGTCTCATTATAAAAATGTATAATTAATTTCTCTCATGGAAAATTTATTTGGTTTTGATTGACGGTCGTAAGTATTTATTACGGTGGGAAATTTCACCCAAAGGTTATCCATTCGGGACAAGCTTCATTAATTACAAGTCTATTCACCAAACCTTGTATTTATTGTTATTAATGTAATTAATAATATATTATATAAATAGTTGACCCCTTTCAACTTGGACATGGCATGTCTTAAGGGTCTACCCCATCCGTCGAGATCACTTATCTTGAGATTTAAATTCTACGATTCGTATTGAATAATTAAATAGTAATAAACCATTTTCCATCACATCACGTTCATTCCAAAAATTGTTATCCTATTATGTCTAACTTAGAAATGTAAAATAATCACATTCTAATCATTCACTAATCAATATTTACACTTTTACCTATTTAGCAATTGTTATGACATGGGTAGTAATATTTTTAAAGTATTCTAATCATTCACTAATCAATATTTACACTTTTACCTATTTAGCAATTGTTATGACATGGGTAGTAATATTTTTAAAGTAAATTTTAAGTAATAATATTAATTAAATCCCCATAAGGTAATAATAATGGTGAATTTAATAAAGATGTCTTTTACATCATTTGTTTATCACATGAGTACCCTAACATCTACATAGTATCATCATTCTTCTAAACAAAGCACCCTTAAGTGCTTAAATAACCTTACTAATTAATTAGACAGTACCATTACCTTATTTACAACAATTCTCAGACGACAATGTTAACTGATGACACTTGTCTCAATCGTATATCACAATGTTTACCAACGAGTAATGCATAGCTTAATTGACTTGTTTTACACATCTTAGATAACTTTATGTCCATTATCTGAATTCGGTCAATGCATGATTGACCTAATTACTTATGACAAGTTATACATTTATTCAATATGTTAAGTGTTTGTATATCGGTACTAGTGTACATGTGCAAGGTGTGCATGCGTGGCCAGCATATGCATAGATCATAAATGTACTATAGACAAACCCCATCCCGCCTATGCATACCTACTAACTAATAGTAGTATTTACCCCCATGTAGAAGAACAAACATAATATAAATAGTACAATTACTTCAACATTCTCAGTTATTTAACAGTTAATTCTTTACAATTTCACATCATTATCTTTATCTTTACATTAGTTTAATCAATCATGTACAAGGAAGGGTACCTACTACCACTAACTCGGAATCAAGGAATACTAAACCCTCAACAGTACTAACTCACACATCCTCCCATCATAACCTACGTCCAGCATCCTCCCTATCCTTCCTCTGCTAGTACAAAAGTGGATGTCGGACTCACCGATCTGACCACATAGAACTTGAGAGCGATAGCGTCGGCTGAACAGCAGACCTATCCTCCCCTAGCAGGCATCCGACCATCGTCATCACAACAACATGGGGAGCGTGTCTCAGCACGGCCCTCCCACGACCTCGGGTCTCATGGAAACATAGGGTGGGAAACACATCCATCCCTCTCAACATACTGGGCCTACGCCCTTATCAACTCATACTTTGCTGCTATCGGGATTATCAGTTTGTGTTATCGTATCCTCATTTTGGCTGCTAAGGTTTGTTGTATGAACATGCTTTTCCTTTCCAATATATATCAGATCAAGTAACTGGCTATCCCATAGCCCTTGTGTCCTATAGGTTAGTATTTTGCAAAATACAAATTTATAGAAATCATTTTCCATTGATCGCCAATTGATCCATGTTATCATTTTATTTCATGTAACCTTTTTAGCTCATCATAGATGCGTATGACATATAACATTTCAATAATTCATATAAGAAGATGGTATCCACGTACCGAATCATATATTTCACATTTCATTAATGAAAACATATAAACATATACTGCAATCGTAAAATAAAGAAATCATATGATAATCATGACATCATAACCGCATAACATAGTAACATCATAATCATGGTGAAATCATAAAACAAAGTAACATCATATAATGAGGTCCAATATAGTTTACTCAGTCGAGCTGAGTTCAACAGAATATATAAGAAATAAAGTATGGTGTGTCTAACTAATAAATATGCCTAATCAAAATATGGGCGTTACAACTGAGTTGTAGACAGTTGTCATCGAGAGTGGGGATTGTATCATCCTTGGACTTCAGTCCTAAACTGAGCCGCAGACAGTTGTCACCGAGAGTGGGGATTGTATCATCCTTGGACTTCAGTGCTAAACTGATCCGCAGACAAATGTCTCCGAGAGTGAGGGGATTGTATCATCCCCGGACTTCGGTCCCTGAATTGATCCGTAGATGTATGTATCCGAGCAATGGTCCTTCGAATTTTTCTAAGTTGATGAGTGGACTGCATCGTCTCTAGACATGATATGGTGTCTTAAATAGATCATGTGTGTTGTAGGGGATGCTGCTATCGTGCTGTTGATCGAGAGGATCCAGTTGATGACAATGATGCTGATCGTGTGATGATGATGATGCTGATCGCATGATGATGATGATGCAGATCGTAAGATGAAAATGCTGTTGATCCTGATGGTCTAGATGATGATGCTGTGATCATGATGGTCTCGATGACGATGCTATGATTGTGATGATCTAGATGACTATGTTGTAATCGTGATGGTCTAGATGACGATGCTGTGATCATGATGATCTAGACGATGATGTTGATGATCATGAGGATCCAGATGATGATGCTGATGTTGTTGTAGCTATTCGAGTGTTGCAGAATATGAAGACTCAGTACTGAAGATGTGATGTTCCAGTATTGAAGATGTTCCAGTAACTGCTTGAGTTACTAATGATGTTGAGAAAGCTTCCAATGATTTATAGATGTCTCATGTATGATGTTGATGACTCCATGCTTGTGCAGATGTTGTTATAATATCCTTCTCATTAAGGGGGAGTGTTGAAATATTGTAACTTCTAAGAATATTATATTTGTACTTTATTATTCCAGAGATGTTTCATTCCTCTGTGAAGACCTTATTGTATATCTGGAGATATTTATTCCTCCGTCGAAATGTGGTAACTTGGGTTATTAAACTTCTCTAGTGGGGGTTGGCCCTGTATTTGTTATGTGGGTCAAAGGGTTACTAGACCACCCTAGAGGGGTCGGCCCAGTCAATTGTAATGGGGTGTTTAACCCAGTGGTTAAGTTGGGGCTGACCTAGTTAATATAAAATACAAGTCAGAGTTGTGTATAAATAGAGGAGGTGTGTTCCTCATTTAACACACATTGCACTCACTTGTGAATAGCGCATAAGTGAGAGAGATATCTACTGTGGAGGAGAAGGAGCTCATGGATTTGGATTACATCTTTGTATTTTTTGTTCATCTATATTGAAAAAGCTTTGCTGGGTTTTCTTCCCCATGAGGGTTTCCTAGGATAAATCCATGTCTCTTGTATTTATGCTATGCTTGTTGTTCTTTTAGTGATCCTGTATATGCTATTATTGTGGAATGGAATGTAATGCTGATATTTTCTATCTTAGCATATTGAATCTTAACTTGTTGGTGTCACTGCCTGGTTGTGGACTATGACGACCCTTGAGCAGCTGGCAGGCTCTAAGAGGCCTCAAAATATACTAATATTGCACATAAAATAAAAAATATGCAATAGACTAATTATGATAGGAAACAAAACATCATGAACAGGTTTCCATTCAACTCTCATTCCCCCCTCCCCTACTCCTCCACCTATCTAACCCCCACCTCTCTCTCTCTATCTCTCTCTCTCTCTCTCTCTCTCTCTCTCTAAACCCCCCACTTCTCTCTAACTTCCCTATACCTCCCCAAACACCTGACCCTCCCAATGTTTTTCTCTTTCCCTCCCACAACCCCCCTCCTCCGCCCACCTCTAATAAATCCCCCCCAACGCTCTCTCTCTTTGAACACCCTACTAATCCACCTACCCCTAACACCCATAGCTCTGTCTCTGCCCCCTACTCCCTATAAACTCCCCACTCTCTCTCTACACACACAGACACTCACCTCCCTACTCCCACCCCTATAAATAACCCCCCTCTTCCCTCTCTCTATCTACCACCTCCATCCATTAACCCTTACTACCCCCATCTCTCACTATTTCTCTCCCCTACTTCTCCACCTACCCCTATAAATCCCCACTCTAATATTTATCCATCAACACCCTAAAACCCATGATCTCTCTCCCTATCTCTCTATCTACCCTAAAATCATGCATTCTCTCTCTCTCCTCCCTACTCCTACAACTAACCATCTTAACTCTCTCTCTCACACACTGCACCCACCCCCTCTCTCTCTCTCTCCATGCACCCTCCCTTTCTCTCTCTCCCTCCCAATTCTATAGCCCCACTCCTAAACTATAACCCCTTCTCTCTAAAAACCCTACTCCTCCCTAAACCCATACTATCATGATCTATATCTCTGTCTCTCCCCAATGCATCATCCTTACCCCTACACCTAATCACCACCCTTGGGTCTCTCTCTCTCTCTCTCTCTACCACCCTATCCTACACTATATATAAATTCTATGTAACAACTCTACTCCTCCCTAAACCCCTAACCCACCTAATCTATATCTATTTATCTCCCCCAACCCTCCCTCCACACTACCCCTAATCATCACCCCCTCATCTCTCTCTCTCTCTCTCTCCCTATCTCTCTCTCTCTCTCTTTCTCTCTCTCTCTCTAAATACCCTACTCCACCTTTCCATAACCCCCACCCTTCTCTCTCTCCCCCTACTCCCTAACATCCCCCACTCTCTCTCTCTCTCTCTCTCTCTCTCTCTCTCTCTCAGACACACTCACCCCACCACTTCCATCTTTACCACTAAACCACCTCCTCCCTTCCTCTCTCTCTCTCTCTCTCCTACCCTCCAACTAATCCTTACTAATACCTTCTCTCATTCCATCTCCCTTACGCCTCCACATATCCATAACCCCCACCTCTCTCTCTCTCTCTCTCTCTCTCTCCAGACACCTCGCTTCTCAACTATACCTAAATTCTCTCTAACTTCCCTACTCCTCCACCAAAACATATCCCTCCCATAATACCCCTCCTCTGCATACCCCTAATAAACAACCCTCAACACACTCTCTGTCTCTAAACACCCTACTAATCTACCTACCCCTAACACCCACAACTCTATCTCTCTCCCCCTACCCGCTAGAACCCCCCCACTCTCTCTCTATTTACACACACACACTCACCTCCCTACTCTGACCCCTATAACTAACCCCCATCCTCCCTCTTTCTATATACCACCTCCTTCCTCTAACCCTTATTATCCCCCTCCTCCCTCTCTCTATATACCACCTCCCTCCTCTAACCCTTATTATCCCCCTCATCCCTCTCTCTATATACCAATTCCACACCCCACTCCTAAACTATAAACCCCTTCTCTCTAAATATCGTACTCCTCCCTAAACCCATACTATCATGATCTCTATCTATTTCCCTCCCCAAGCCCTCATCCTTACCCCTACACCTAATCACCACCCTTAGGTCTCGGTCTCTCTCTCTCTCTCTCTCTCTCTCTCTCTCTCTCTCTCTCAACCAACCACTCCTATAGTATACATATCTTCTCTCTAAATACCTTACTCCTCCAAAAAACCCTAACCATCCTGATATATATCTCTTTCTCTCTCCAAAACCCCTCCCTTCCTATCCCTAATCACCAATCCCCACTCTATCTTTCTCTCTCAACAACCTAATCCTCCACCTACTGATAAACCCCATCCCCTATCTCTACCCCTACTCCCTAACACCCTCCCAATACCTTTATCTCACATAGACTCACCCCACTAATCTAACCCTTACGACTAACCCAACCCCCCTACCTCTCTCTCCCTCTGTCTCTCCCCCTCTCTCTCTACTACACACCTGCAACTCCTCAACTATACCTTACTTCTCTTTAACTACCCAACTCCACTCAAAACAACTAACCCTACTAATATATATCTCTTTCTCTTCCCTACCCCCCTTACTCCCCCTAACCCTAATAACCCCACCCCTCACCTCTCTTTCTCAACCCCCTACTAATCCACCTAACCCTAATCCCCACCACTCTCTATCTCCCGCTACTCCCTAAAAGTACCCCACTCTCTCTCTATACACACACACTCACCTCCCTACTCCTACCCCTATAACTAAACCCCCTCCTCCATCTCTCTATCTCCCACAGCCCCCTTAATCCTTACTAACCACCTTTCTCACTCTCTCTACCCATAACCTCTCTCTCTCTCCACTTGTAACCCCACTCTATATATTTCTAACCCCGCTCCTACTCACCCTACCCCTAACCACTCCTCTTCCTCTCTATCCCTCTCTCCCTCTCTCTCTCTCCCTCTCTCTCTCTCTCTCTCCTCACTTATAACTTCCCCACTCCTCAACTATAACCCCCTTCTCTATAACTTCCGTACTACTCCCCAAACCTCTAACCTTCTTAATATCTATCTCTTTCACACACCAACCCTTCATGCCCCACATCCTCTTCTCTCTCTCTCTCTATCTATATATCTATCTCTTTGGTGTCAAAAAATGGCGCTAGAAAGAGGACCACCTAAGGCTTGATGGCTAAACACAACTAGAATAAACCTCCTCGAACTCATTCCCCATTTGCAACGTGTAGTCATTCCAACCTGCTAGCCACATCTACCACTCTTCTACTAAAAATATTGTATATCCTACTATTGGTTGTGTTTTCGCACACCAACAGGCAGAAACAGTGGTGCTACCGCCTTGTGGAATCTAAGGTAGAGAGCCTGGGAGATATGGCTCCCATGGCTCTGTGTGTGGTAAAAACAAGTAAAATCTAGTAAACAAGGACAAGCTATTCAAATACAAACATAACCTAAGGTCTAAGGCTTGTGAGCTGTGAACATAAATGTAAACATTCGGTGGTAAAACACGGTAAAAAACAAACAAGAAATAATAAATATTATATTTAACTAACATATACCACAATAATTATCAACACACAGAGGTAAAAAAAATACTCCATTTAGATTACGAAACCCTTCTCATAAAATAAATCATTTTTAATATTATTTGCAAAAATGGATTTATAAGTTGAGGATTAACTCTTTGGGTTTACAAAACCTTGCTGCCGTAAATATGTGCTATCCTCGGTTGGGTTCCTTCCTTCGGCTGGCCTCCACACTCTACTAGTTTTCACTTCATCAACCTTCCATGGTGGCTAGGAGCGAAGGGTGCTCAACCAGCCGAAGGGGTGTGCAAGATAGGGTGTTGGAAAAAGAGTTATGTGCAAAGGGAGAAAATGGTGGAGTGGAGATGGTACCGAAACAGAGGGATTCAAGTGAGAGGGAGTGGATGAAAATGGAAAAAGTTGTGTAAAAATGGTGAAAAAACATATGATACTTGGTGTGTTTTTAGGTTTTTGTAACCCTAAAACACTTATGGTATATGTTTTTTGAATTTTACCATCTGGTAAGTCTTGGGATGAGGTGGGAGCTTTGGTTTGTTAGGACATCCCGCTATTTTGGTGGACACCTCCTTTTTAGGGGAGGATCCCTATTTTAGTGGAGGTTGTCCAAAGGGGGATTTAGGACTTAGGTTAGATGGGTTTCTAGGTTTTTTTTGTGAATAAATAGGTTTGTACTTTGAGAGTGAGGGTCTACACGATATTGCTAGGTATGTGGCCAACTTCTTGTGTTAACAGATTTCCCCTTGATGTGTGAGATAATGAGCTAATCATATTACCAATAGACATCATAGGACCATTTTTTTATTGTGGGCGAGTATGGCCTTCTGGTGGAGGATGGAATTTTGTTGTGAAGGAGGATTGCAATTGCTTCACGGAACACCAAGGGCCATCATTTGAAAATACAATACTCAAAATGGATGAGGTGCATATAATCTCAAATATACATGGACGAGGCAGGCATTCCCATGCTCGTGTCAATGACTGAATATATATACAAGTGTTGGGGTCCAGAGGGGATCAAAACAACATTTAGAGAACTCTTTTGTACATCATAATGGTCCAGAGGGACACAAATCTGGGACATACTCATGGCCCAACCATGACTGATATGAAGAGATGGAACTGGAAACAATGGCATTCATATTGAATGCGGTACAATAATAACTGATGCACTATTGGATCGGAAGGCATCCAACAACTATATGGACTCAACGACTGAGGGTTGGAATCTCAAAGGTGCACAAACTGCATTTGAACTGGGTACTCTAGGAAGCATATCAATAGAGGGATTCCAAACACTGTCTCTAATGCAACCCGGATATCCACGTGAACATACAACTGGGGATTGCAAATAGACTCACCAATGTGCTAGATTCAGGGAAAATTTGGGGTCTTCTACCAATAACTAAAGGGACCAACACCCTGTACGAATCTCAATGATGCGATTAGGGAATTGGATTCAAGCATGTGAGAAGCAATCAACCAATGAGACACTAATGGATACTCATGGATGATCCGTAGGAAATCACCACCGATGGTCGTGAGGCCAAGATACAGGGACCTCTCGGTCTATCCTTTGGAATTGATGTGTTGGCATCGACAGAGGGAGACCTGCAACTAACAAGGAAATAAGGCTTCCTTGATAGGAGAAAGAGGTATACGACCAAGATGTGATAGAAATGGACTTGAGACTGAGACACTGTGGAGGGAAATGAGGGCCTTGGAGTGATGGGACTCGGGCTTCCTTTGTTCAGAGTATGATGATAGGGTTGACCGAGTAGCATATGACCAATCTCAGGGGGACAGTACCATAGCTTAGGGGATCAGGAACTCTGACTGCAACGGGGGAGATTTTGGTGGGGAAGAGGGAACTAATTCATGATATCAGGAGACTCCATGGGTGACTCACCACAAAATACTCTGAACAAAGGTGACCATACTTAGAAATGATGCCATAACATGGGGTTGTACATGATCTTTCATGGCATCGAGAGGCACTTTTTGGGCCTTCTTCATGGTTTATTGATCTCGAGGAAGGGATATATGTATGCTCAATATGGTACCGTCATGTGGATTTATTCAAGCCCAAGATGGTAAGTGCTTGTAAGTGCTTTCAATTTTAAGGAGTATGAAAGCAATAAGAAGACTCTGAAGTGGTGAGGGGGTACTTTTGTGTGGATTTATATGAGCACGAGATGGTGGATGCTCATGGTTTCTTTCAGTTTTAGAGAGTCTGAAAGAAATAAGAAGACTCTCAGGGGGTCCTTTTTCATAGATTAGTCCTCAAAGCCCGAAAAATCATAAAACTATGCAATGGAGGACTCTTCTAGTAAGAGAGAAAAGTGTTAAACTTATAACATCATCAAGAACCATCCTTGATGCTTAAAAACTTCTAATGGAAACCATGCATCACTTGTAGGACAAATATTCTCTTTAGAGGTATGTGTGGTGATATTGGACCATGGAGTTTAAGGAAACATAGGGTATAAGGCCATATGAATTTCCTAAGGGGATCATGGGCCATTACAACACCCTAAAACACTATATAGGCCCTACATAGGGACTCTTTTAATTGTCCAAGACATGGATGCTCGATCCTCATCATTTTCATCCACTTCCTCATCATTCCTTATCATCATTTTCATCCACTTCCTCATCATTCCTTATCATCATTGTCATCCTCATCATTGGTACCATCATCCTTACTATCATCGTCATTTTCATCATCATCATCATCGTTGTTGAGGTTTTTCAAACAAATTAAGTTGGTTCCCACAGTCCAAGCAATGATCTAGGGTCAAAATATAGAGTCATACACCATAACAATTTTCTTTATGGATCATGGGCCATCCATAGGGCCCCTAAACATCACATGATTTCCGAGTAAAGAATCCTTATATTACAAGTGGTGCATGATAGCCATTTTGATATTTACAACATTAAGGATGGTTCTTGGAGCCTAATCCATGGTGTTAGATCAAAATATAGGTTACCAGAAAAGGAAACTATATAGGTTATTACGATAGTCCAAGCCATGATCTGGGGTCAAAATACAAAGTATTACACCTTGATATTTTCTTTTATGGATTATGGGCCAAGCATAGGGCACCTAAACATCACATGAGTCCCACACAAAGAATCCTTAGATTATAAGTCTCAATGCAAACTAGAAATAACAAAAGGATTTTGTAATGATGTGACAACTTTATATCTATCCAACAATTGTATTGATTATGAATAAAATTCTAACACTATTAATTGATTTGTTCCATTTCCAAAGATGAGAAGGGATTAGTTTATTTTCTTGATTTAAGCTTGATGATTCATGTTTTTATTTTTACTTACAAAATCACAATCATACAAAGATACTTATTATATAGAACAAGTTTCCTAAATTATATTTTTTCCAAGGAAAAAAGCGTATTTTCATTACGAATAATCAAATTACATATTGCGGAAAGGCTTCTAGGAGCCCTTTCCAGAAACAACTTTTCTTCTTGGAAGAGTAAAAATGCAGGTACCAAAGCCCCACCAGAGAGAAAACCTAAATCCAAAACACCCTAATTCGGGTCAGCCAAGAATGGCTCATAAACAATAGAGAAACTAGCTCATGAAGAGCTGAACAAAAAGAAGAGAAGCCATATGAATGACGCTTAATGAAGACAAAATCTGATAATCCAAAAAATTCCTGTTGAAAGTAGGGCCACCGACTTCTAAAAATAGGGCCTCCAGACATGGACGCTTGACCACTGTTCCGTTGGAAAGGTTGCTACTGCAGCCGCCATAGGATAGCTAGGGCTCGCGGGCTCAACAACCACCTCACTACCACCATAGCCATAGGAAGACAACCCACAGTTTCCACAACCGATGCGTGCTGCCATTACCTCACCCTGGATGCACAGTCAATTGCCTCCATCGTCGCTCTTCCTATCCCGCGCCCTGGGCGTACTTCCATCCTCCTCCGATGCTATGGAACTCAGAGAAACCACAGCCGCCGCCACTGGATCGCAGGAAGTTCTCACAAACCCAATGGGTTTCCATGCAAAGGCACCTCCCACACTCCAAGTGCATGGAGAATCCGTCAAACGCCTTCAATCATCAGTAATAGGTATCATCTCGGGGGAGAAAGGGGGGTGGCAGCCATGGAAGGAACCATGGATGCCAAGTTCATCTCAGATGCCGACTCTCAAACCCTCTGTTTTCCTAATATATATATATATATATATATAATTCTCAAATTTCCTAAATCACATATATATAAATATAAAACTAACATTCTCATAGGCTTTCACGAGGTCATTATCTATAACAACATACTTACTAGTGGTTCAATATTGACTCCCTTTGTTCGTTAGGAGAATGTCCCACTCGACCAATTTTTAGGTAGATAATCCTTAGCTTTCATATGTCATTGATGGTTGAAAAATATTTGTATCCAAAAAAATTCAAAATTTGTAAAAGAGTAGACTTTCGCGGTATTGTCCTTAGCACTTTGGGGAAGGCAATTTTGTAATATCATTTTCAGAGATCCAAGGGATTTGAATTTTATTGAGTGCGTGCAACTGGTTATGAGAGTCAGGAATTTGAGAGCCATGACTACCCTGGTCCCCAACAAAATGTATGAAATCCAATGTGAAACCCATGAAAACCCTAAACAATAGAGCAAAAAAATGGGATCGATTGAAGTAGAGTTGGAGGACAAAATGGAAATGAGGGTATAAGGCAAGGTTCTAGTCTCTGTGAAAAGAAATTGATGCAACTCAAGAAGCTCAATGTTGCAATCTTACCAGTTAGATGCAATGACTAATATTATTATGACTCCCTCTCTTCCGAAGACTTCACTGAGATCAGTAAAACTAAATCTCTTCATCATTTCATTTCTATCTTTTAAATGAGAAATGAGCAATATTCCTCTTCCAATGGGAATGGAAGCTTAGACTCGTAGTATCCATGGTACGCTGATGATTCCAATCTGATGATACCGATCTTTCTAGACACTATTCTGGATACCCATCTGGCCCTCTTGGCATCTCCCTTAGAGACTATTGATGATCTTAGAGGTAAGTCTAAATTTGAAATTTGTGTCTCTTTTCTCTGTACTGTGATTTTGTTGGAGCAATTTGAATCACTATTTTGTAATAATGTTACAACTTCCTAATAGCTTGTGCATACTAGCTGTCTGAATTGGAATGCATTGTAAATGTGTAGTCATTCTATTTTTTTGATCTGTAATTTTTTGGGTATCCGTTGTTGACTGACTGTCACATATATAGTTTTCGGTTAACTTTGTATTGGATTTCTATTGAAAATGAAGCTTTGGGATCTATATTGTGAAATTTTAAATCCAATTGTCGAGACCTTTTTGTTTTTGTTTTTTTGTTGAATGTTTCAATATTTTTTGTTCATCGGAGGTCTTTTGGCGAAAAGGTCTAAGGTTGAAGCAGGAAGGCAGCAAGTTCGATCTTAGGAAGGCCCAAATGAATATGGTGCCTCTAAAAGCAATTTCTATTTTTTCCTATTCCATTTGTGTATTTTCCTCGAAACCATACAATGTGTCTGATCTGCTCCCTGCTAGGTTGTCAGTTCTTAATTGGATAGGATATAATATTAAGGTAACCAGGGTTTCATTATTAATTGAAACTGAGCTTTATCCCACCCCAGCCTCTAGACAAAATAGGGAGGTTTCAAGTAATAACACCATGCCAATGCATATTGGAACTACTGTACCGGTACCAGGGAATTCATACACTTTTCTTCTTATATATACCATTTAAATTTTTTATACTAGCAGGAAATCCACCCAGCGTAAAGAATGGGAACTTATAGATTTCTATCTATGAATGGAATGGGTGAGGTCTCTACTCTATTGGCTTCTCTTGGGGTGTAGTGTATGCCATGGGATCTTCCTCTCTAATGGTCTCTTCCCCTTCTTCAATATCTCAACCTTGTCAATATTCACAAAATTTTACATTGCATTTCCACTGATGGGAACAAGATGATGGTATGTTGTTAATGCCATCTTCATTCAATTATTTCTCAATATCTCTTCAACTGTGATTACAAGAATTTCAATTTTATGTAACTAAACCTCCAAAATTTCCAATTTTAAAATCTGTGTCAAATCTAACTGATCTACAGTTCGTCTCAATTGCATTCCCATTCAAACATACATAGATTATAACTCACATCAATAACAAGCTCCAAATATCTAATTGCATGTTGTTGGTTCCCCACTATAGAGGTGATGATGAATGTATTGGAATCATGTCACATCACATGGAGCATTATTTAAAAATGCATTGAAAAGGCAAGAAAATTGAAGTCAGACTTGCAAAATTAGATAATCTTGACTTTTTTTTCTTTCTTGATTGACCAGCTTACCACATGTAATAGAAGAGGAACTTGGGGCACCAATGGCTATTTATTTTGCATATTTCCATTTCCCTTTATCATGGCAAGGTGGTGGACAAGTATTCATTTTTTCCTTGTTCTCATCTTCATGCAGTGCTTGGAGCCAAGGTAGGGATTCATTTAAACATTTGGGATTAGCACATAAAAATATAATATGTCAAAACTTGAGAAGGGACTACATTGGTTAATTTAATTGATTATTTTCTTGTACTTCACTTGGCCTATTCATGGTAGTAAGTGTGCTTCACAGATTGCTTATTTCTCTTGTGCTGATCAAATTTATTACATTGATGTCCATTGGTCCACACGAGGTAATAAATGTGCTACAGAGATCAATTGTTGATATAGTTGCAGTTCAAAGATTGAAGTTCTAGGATTTTGTTTTTTGAATAAAGTTGATATAAAGTCATGCAAATCTTTTGTCCTACTTGGAAACTCATTCTTCTTGTGAAATATTCAATTCAGTCTTTAAAAAAAATTGAGATCAAATACTTTAAATACATTTTATATCCATAATGTGTGTATTCTAATGCAGTGCAGGTTATATACATTCAAGGTTCCTTCTATAATTGAGCCTTTGGCTTACATGTATCTAAGAACAACACAAAATTTAAAAAGAATAGCTTCAAAAGGTACAAATTATATGGTTTTTTTCTTTAGGATTATTTTTTATAAGTTGTCCTAAGAAACATACCCTGAGGTTGGGGACTGCACTGCACAATAAGGACTTCCTTCAGCTTAGTTTCTTGGTTGAGGGGTATATATTTTTCCAAACTTCCCTAGTACTTTCACTTGGCCTCATCTCTTTTTGGCATGCCATTTGTGTGGGGAAAACCACAACAAAAATGAAACCTTGGTGGACCACTTAATACAGCATCAACCTCATTAGTTAACCAATGCCCCTTTGGATTTTCTTCATGGTTTTCAGTGAAAGTGTGATTTTAAATATAGAAAATTATTATATATGTAATTAAAGCATTCAATATTTCATCAACTCTTTGTTCATAGTAATTCTTGTACCCATTAGATAACATCATAACTATATTTTTTGCTTAAACTAGACATATGTTTTTCCAAGGTTCTAATATGCTTTATGTCTTTTGGTTTCTATTAAAACTTGGAAATGCAGACACTAGAATGATCTCATATCTGCATGTGAAAATTTTATATATCCATTTCCATGAGCAGTTACCATGGAAGTTTCCTATCTACTACAATAAGAAAAACACTGATTTATATTCTCTAATTTTTATGACTATGTTTCTCTATTGGGGTTTTTGCATATAGGAAGTCATCATATTGCAGAGGAATTTCCAGTTAGAGGCAAGGAGCCAAAAGATGAGGTGCAAATTTACACTTGGAGGGATGCTACACTTCGAGAGCTAACAATCCAGGTATGAAGGATTTAATTCATTCTCATTTTTACTACATCAGCTTTCCTATGTTCATGTGATTATTTGTCATAGTCAAAGCTACAAGCATTTTATGCTTGTACTATTTACAGGTAGGAATTCACACTTTCGCATTCACTCTCCCAAGTGTTCTTTGTTGACATTGTTAAAAAATGCTTCATTATGTGCAAAAAAAATGCTTGTGCAATGATAGATGTGTAACATTTGATATTTAATAGCCTACTTAATGGCATATGCCTTGATGATTGTCATTTCACAAAAGAGTTTCAATACATGAAAAATCTATGAAAGAGAATGTGGACTAACCAAATAAAAAAATGCTAATTTTTGAGTAGGAATTCTCAAGCCTAGGGGATTTGTAGTAAAATTCAGAGACAAAGCATTGCCAAAATCTCTTGGAGCATGATTGGTGCTAAAGATCATTTTTAGAAGTTGTTCTTAGAGAATTATCCTTTATTGGCACTGTCAAGCCTGAGGACTTTGTCGTAAAGTTAATGGTAAAGAATTACGACACTAAATCCATTGGGATCTCTTTCCCTAAATTCCTTGGTGTGAGAATCTTGTGAGAGTGTTTCCATAATCTTTCCCTTCATGATATATTTTCTTCTTATTTATATGTTTGGAATATACAATCCAAGTACTGTTTACTTTTTGTCAAAAGAATTCGAATATATCTATTCAGAATTTTCAATCAAAACCACAAAATGCCTTGCAATTGTTTAGAAGGTTTGGCTCTTATCATGATTTCATCCAATTAGACATCCCGCAGAATGTAAATTAATTCTCTTCTTAAGTAACCATTGAGAACTAATAAATCTTGGTTTCTTCTATGGTGGTACCTCTTGTTACATCGTAATCTTCCACCCTGTGAGCATCAAGATTATTTGGCCTATAGGATCCATTTCAGTGACTCAGATCCACTCATATCCTTCAGTGATACTATTTTTCCCTATTTTTGTTCCTACCCACATGTTGCATCCTTATATCATGTGTACCCGCGAATTGCATCACTATAGCGCGCGGGTATCAAGTAAAATGGTAAAAACCACTATTAATTACTTTTTACTCCCAAAAAGCAGTCATTGGGTGACCTTTGGCTCTCCATCTGCCCAAGTAACGTCTCAATGTGTCATTTCACCTACCTTTGAGAGGACTATATATTGAGCACATATGGCTTATGGACAGGAGAAAGAAGAGAATAGTAAGAGAACTCTAATGGATTTTTGCCCGATCTTGATTCTACACTCATTGATCCTTGTAGTTGTGAACCCCTTATGTTCACCTTCCAAACTCCTTCTAGTTTGAGTTTTCCATTCATGGAGGATTGAAGTGGTGGAGGAACAAGTGCATTGATATAGATCTTGGTTCAGATTGGTTTCCGGGAAGAGGTCGTATCACTTTGTACTTCTTATTGTTCATTAATAGAAATACTCATATTCTCGTCCATCATGTTGTAAATATTGTTTATTATACATTGGGTTACATTTGCTTGTGATATTATGGACCATTGTTTTTAATAATGTTAATGTCCATTTTATATTATATGTACTTGTTGGATATTAGCTGTCAAGACTAGCTTGTAGATTTCAAGTGCATGGATTGAAAGCTCCAATGGGGATCTACTTCAAACGTTTGGATCGAGGTTGGTTACATTTCTCCATTATCTTAACATTGTCATTTATAATACCATTGTTTTGAGAATTGAATTGGTTTTTGGTAGTCATCTGTCTGTTGTGGTATTCCCAAGCCATAGTGAGTTTTCTCCAATACTGAAATGGCGACTCCGCTGGGGAAAACATCCATGTTTGGGAAATTTTTTGAGCATTAGTCCATAATTAGAGTTCCTCTTTATCGAAGCTCTGTGTCACTGATTGGCCATTAAGATACACCATAGAAAAATTGCTTTTTTTGAGCCCTTGGACTCTTTATTTGCCCATTTTCCTTTCCTCACCCGCGGGCTAGCTTAGCTCAGCTCGCGTATACCCGCCTCTGTCTGCTCTACTACTCGCAGGTAGTCACAGGTATTCCTTCGATAGTAGCGTACAACTCCGGCTTTTGTTGGTTTATGGCTTTTGGCTGTTGCTGGGTTGGCTTTTATGGTTCCTGAGTCTTTGTTGGCCTCTTTCTTGACTGTTTCATGCCTTGGTTGTGACCAAATCTCTTCGTTTCTCTTGGTTGAGCCTTCTTGGTTTTTTACCAAACTTTGGATTTAGCCTTTTGGTTTTTTCCTTTTGAGCTCTTTCCTTTGGCTGAGTCTTGCTGTTTAGGATCTGTTGGGTTGTCTTAGTGATCTTCTCGGCACTTTAGTGACTGAATAGTAGAATTTTGCTTGCATTTTTTCATTCCATTTATATTGAAAAAATACAAAAATATACATTTAGTTTTGCATTTTCCTTCTTGTTTATAAGCGAAAATACAAAAATATTTTACTTTCATGTACTGCATCTTGCATTGAGTGCTTGTTGCCTTCATTTAGGTTTTGCTTATGCATTGAAAAGATAAAAGATTGCATCTTTATTTCGGAATTGTTGGTTGATTTTTCATATTAGTGACATTGTTTTATTGGATAGATGAGTCTAGGATTGGACAATGTTGCATACTATTGAGTCTACACATCACTAGTTTCACGATCATATCCCTTGAGTAAACACAACCACTAAAATTAATGCTTAATATTAAAATTGATTAGACTGATTTTATTTATAGGGTACACCAACTAGCATAGGTTTAGAGTCTTGGAATAGATCATTGTGAGTTAACAATCCAAGACTACTAGACAAAACATTAGGTGTCTAACCAGGGAGTGGAGGAATCCATGGTATAGATCGATGTTCTCAGGAAGCTCTACTCAATCTAGAGTTAAGCATGAGGTCACGGGAGGTTGGTTGAGGAGATATCCCTCTGATACCGGCTGACCATGGGAGATATATCTAGGATTTGTTTGTATATGGGGGTATCAGAGGTTCGTCCTCTTGTGCTTCGGGCTTAGCTACCTTGCCCATACGACGGATCCCACCTGTGACTGTCCCCCTGAGCATTGGTTATATTTTGGTGACCATAGTTTCCTTACCTAGGTATCACACAGGGTACTTGCAATGGTTATGTTGTTTATGTCCTGAGTCAGATAGGGATTGGACATCACAATTGTGTTTGTGCAGTGGACTTGACCCTGTACACGCAATGAAGCCTGGGTGTCTCTATAACTGATTAGGTTACCTCTAGCTATATTTTGGGAGTCTCAAGCCTCTCCTAGGCGAGACATACCGGCTCTAGTGTCGAGAGCTCATTTAGCCACTCTGTTTGTCTGCTCTTGGCTATAGTTTCTCTAGGTGGGTGCTTTTGATTTATTGTTTTTGATCGATAGTTGGCCTTTAGGGGACGTTTTGATTACATATTCTCTCCAGAGATATTGTGTTACGGATCCCTACTCTCCGCTGGTCGCATCAGTTGGCTGGTTTAAAGCCACTCCAGTTTTCACGCCGTGTTGCTAGAGGACGCCGGAAGGCTTCCTCTGAGTCTTTGGATTCATACGAGACTTATGTCCAAGATGTCATGGCTGCACATCCTGATACTGAGGAAAAACCTTCGACTCCTTCAGGTAGAGTTCACCATACTTTCGATCCCCATACTCCTCGTGAGGAGTGGGGAGGTGATGCACCTGAGACTCAACCTGGTTCTATTTGGCCTAATCCACTTGATCTAGATCTGTTTGATCCTTCGAATCCAGCTAATTATCTTTACAGAATTTCTGACTTACCCGAGGACGAAGAACAAGACGAGCCTTTCGTTCCTTCATTTCCATGTAGTTATAGATACGAGATACCTGAATCACATAATGACACTACGATCAACCCCACTGCACTCTCTTTTGGTATGCCTAGTCATAGTACTGTCGAACCTTCCGCTATGTTCGGTAGTCATGCTAGCACCAGTCATGGTGTTAGCCATACTACACCCACTGGGGGCACTACGTTGTCCACCTGTACACATAGTATGGAGACTGGTCAGGTTCCTCCTAATAATGCTAATATTGGAAGATGACCACCTCCTAGGATTTCCCAACCTAATAGGAATGTTGTTTGAAACTTGACTTGCCATCCACCACCTAATACACCTGCCACTACTCGTCAACCCAAGACTACTTTTATGGATGTTAATGCTCCTCCCAACCATGGGGGTGGACATATACTGCACACTTTTGCATCCACTGCTGCCACTAATAATATTAATGTAGGGGGCGGGAATATCTCCTATCCACATGGACATCATGCCACCATCCCTGCTACTAGTAACACCAATGTTGGGGCTACGAATACTTCTCATGCTTTTGGTCACCACATGACTAGTCAAGCTAATCCTAATGCTGGGGGTGGGAACATACCATACCATTATGGTATTTACAACACGGTTCCCGCTATTAATAGTACATACATGCCCCATACTCATGGTGGAAACCCTTACTACAATACAGTCAGTGTTGGCCACCAGTATCACCCACCACCCCAATATGGTGCCGAAAACACGCATATACCTGCTTACTCTCAAATAGGTCAGCCAGGAGGAGGTTATCAATCATATGGCCATGGGAAAGCTTATGGTCTGTCAGGTCCATATCATCAGCAGTTTAACCCTCATGGTCAAGCTTTTGGTCCATCTTATAACACAGTTCCGTTTAACCAACCTTTTATGGGAGCTCATAATCAAGCTTTCCAGCCTCAACTCCCGTTCCTTGCACGCTTGAATCTCCCATATATTTCAAAACTCATGAATGGTCCGGTGTGTCATGACTCTACTTGGCCCCCAGTCCCTACCAAGCTCCCTTCGGACATTCCGAAGTTTGAGGGGAAAGGTGGTGAGGACCCGGGAGATCATGTCATGACATTTCACCTTTGGTGCTCCTCCAAATCTTTGAATCATGATTCCATTCGATTACGACTATTTCAATGCACCCTCACGGGGGCAACCTATAGGTGATTCAATGAGATTGCTTTGGTTTTCTTAGACCATTTCAGTTACCGATTCATTATGATACTAGTACTGAGTTGTTGTCCACCTTCCGTCAGAATAAGGCCACGCATATTTCTGACCACGTTCAAGAATAGCATCGACGGAAGAGATTAGTGAAAGCCAACATTCCTCTAGAGTTCCTATTGGAATGGTTCCTTAAGTATTTACTCCCATACATTGCTAAGGATGTTTCGATGTCTGGCATTGTGACTGAGGAACAACCTATCTTGAAAGTCCAACAGTTAGATCTACTTTATTCTCAGTCTGGCATTTTGTATGACATTATTCCTAATGCATTGAGAACAAGACATGAGCCTAGGTCAGTTCCTAGACCACATGTCGATGGCATCACGGGGTCTCCATGAACTCACCCTATAGACTTGGTAGCTAATCAAATGCAAAATTTGTCATTAAACCAGTCTGCTCCCGGAAAAGTTCACACCTTGTCCACTTCCACTCCATCGTCTGATGTACACAATGTGCCATCAACGAAACCGTCAGGGTAACCAGTAACCTAGTGGTAAGAAAAATGGGAGAAATAATCATAGGGGTGGAAATAATGGAAGTATTAACAATAGAAATCATAATACTCCTCGTAAAGAGAATGCCAACCCTCTTCGGGAAGGCGGTAATGCTAGCGAGGATCGTAAACCTAGGCGCAAGGTGAAATTCCTTGCAAGCTTTGTGCGGAGGATCATCTTACTCACTTATGTCATCGAATTGAAGAAGCATCGAAGCATTTGGCACAGAGCTGAGCTATGTTGAAGGATACCCTTCCTCATCATCAAAACATGGCTTTGCATGCTCCCACCACTGGTTATGGTACTAATGAAACGACCACATCTTCTTCCAATACTAGTGGTTATGGATGTGTGAATATGGTTTAGTCAGAGATTTGTGTTGCTACTCGTCAGCATGATTATGGTGCATCACAACCTAATTTGGGGAATGAGCCTCCCCCTCCTCCTGACAATTCTTTGCATATCGAGAAACCCTCTATTATGCCGTGGATACCGAAAGGTATTCTCAAGTGCTCCATGCATAATCGCAATGCTCGAGCCGCCTAGAACTACTCCATCGTAGAATATTTGGGCCAAACTCTGTGTGCCATGTCGGCTCTTGAAGTTTTGAAAGCCTGTCCTTCTCAGAAGCATGCCCTTTTGAGTGTGTTAGGAGTTCAGGATGGGGGAAATCCTAGTGTTATCAAGTTCGACACTACTAATGTCCAACCTCGCTTACCTTACCACGTGGCTTTCCAAATCCAGGTGGTTTTCCTTAAAAGCTTCGTCAAACGTATTATGGTTGATGAAGGTGCTTTAGCGTTAGTAATGTCATTAACCTATTGGAAAGCTCTTGGCTCTCCTCCTCTACTCGAGTCTAGAATTGCACTCACTACATTCGACGGTAGGTCTTTTACACCACATGGAATTATCCCTTCCCTTGTTGTCTCCTTGGGAGGTAAGTCTATGCCTATTGAAGTCAAAGTGGTTGATGCACCAATCAACAACAACCTTTTACTAGGTCGGAACTGGATGTACACTATGAAGGCTGTCACATCTACTGTATTTAGAGTTGTTTGATTTTCCCACAAAGGCAAGATTGTGATGATCGATCGGCTAGATTTTGTTGGCACTCCTTCCGCAGCATCCACAGGATCTGTAGTCCTGCAAGTTTCTGATTCTCAGCAGAAAACTGGGAACATAGGTGTTGGAATGTACCCCTCATTGATGGGAACTTATAATCTTTCTGCACTTGTGAATTTTATTGGAACCATTACCGACAATGCGTCTCCTCCTTCAAATAATATGTTATTCCGGACCTCCTATTTAGATGATATGTGGACTTTACCATCCACGAGTTCCACGTCTGGAGACATTGTGCATGTCGGGATTTCTATGCCTTTATCTATAGAGGATCTTGCTTGCAATCATATCCAACAAACCACTGCAGATCCGGATCTCTCTTCTTCTCAGACAGTTGAAGAAGATCCCGTAACGCTGCCAGTTTGGGCAGCCAACTCATGTTGCTCCCACGATTGCCTTGATGATACTTTACCATCTGATGAAGCTATCCTTGAGGCCATGTGTGGTAGTGAGAGGCCTTGGGAAGATATGCACCATCACTCTTATTTCCTTCCCAACCTCGAGCTTGTTGAGCAAGAGGAGTTTAGGATGACTCTAGCAGAGATGGTTGGTCACCCTATGGCTCTTTTGGAGTCGCATGATGTTTTTGCAGAGGGGAATATGGCCAATATTTCCCCAACCATTTCGATCAACATCTCTCACACTCCTAGAAAGATGGAGAACGTTTACATCGGTGCCAATTGCACTCCTGAGGAGATCGCTATTTACACTAACTTGTTTACAGAACTCCGAGAAGCTTTCGCCCGGTCATATGAGGAGATGCCAGGAATATACTCTCGCATTGCTGAACACGAGATTAGAACGTATCCTGATGCTAAACTGGTTCGACAATGCTTATGTGCTGTGAACCTTAGGAAGGCAACTACTATTAAGGCATAGGTATAGAAACTACTCAAAGCTGATTTCATCTACCCCGTTCCCCTTACCGAATGGGTGTCAAACTCTGTTCCTATGGATAAGAAGCAGGGAACGATTCATGTATTCACTGATTTCAGATATTTGAACCGTGCATGTCCGAAAGACAACTTCCCCATGCCATTCGTTGATCAAATATTTGATGCTTGTGCGTGTAAAATTAGTCACAGTAGATCTAATGAACAAGTATATCAATCACAATAGATGAATATAGAAAATATGGTGTAAAACTGTGCAAAACATGCAGCAGTGCTCAATATCCCAGTAAGGGTGAATGATTACAATAGAATATAGTCACAATGACTGAGCAATTCGAATTGCCTAAGGAGGTCATTCGAATCACTGAATGGAGTAGCTTGACTCCAACTAGGAGTCCTCATCATCAATCGGTGGTGATCATCAATGCACAAGAACCAGTCATCCAAGTGTCAATCTGAGTCTAACTGAGTGTAACAAGTGTAATTGAAGTGTGTAGCACTGATTAAGGGAAGGAGGCTCAGTGGGGGGCGCATGGGAGGCTAACTGAAGTCAGAACAAGTCATCTAGTCAATCCGAAGGTCCAACGGAAGTGAAACAGTCAGTTGAGAGTGAAACTAGCCTCAAATCAAGGAGAATCGGAGCTAACTGAGTGTAACTGAAGTGGAACTGCAGTGGTAGGTGAAGAAGTGCGCCCTTCTCTGGCAGTACGTGAGAAGTGGGCACCTTCCAGACTAGGAGGGCTAAAAATCTGAAGTAAATGGCTCCCGGGTGCTAGAATAAGGTGGCTAAGGTGCTGGAGGCATCAACCTCGTGACTGGGATGCATGCAAAATGCATGCAAACCCTAGAATTTGCATGCAAACCCTAATTGCATGCAAGATCCTGAAAAGGATGATGTGGATATCCGAACACCCCCCCTCAAGCTAGACTATGATGTGCAAAAAATAATGTGGGGCCCTGGTAACTAAGACCAAAGGTCACCCCAATACAATAATCTAAAAAATGCTGAAAATAAACTAAGTGAGGAAAGAGGGAAAACCCAATGGGAAGAAAGCCCCCCCTCAAGCTAAAGCATAATAATGAATCAATCTGTCTCCATCATGATAGAACTCACCCCCAACAGTGAACGGAGGTAAGAGAACTTCTTCTCAGTGAAGCTTTTGGTGAAGATGTCTGCAATTTGCTCATCAGTAGGGCAATATTGCAGAATGATGGTGCGGTCATGCACCAACTGTCGAATGTAATGCATATGAATCTCAATGTGTTTAGTCCTATGCCGCTGAACTAGATCTGTGGATATCTTGATATCACTTTGATTGTCAAAAAATAGGACAGTCGAAGTAGTGCCACCAAAACCAAACTCGAAAAGAATACCCTGCAACCAAACTACCTGAATGCAGGCATTGACTGCCCCACGATACTTTGCCTCTGCTGAAGAAAGTGCAATGGCTGCTTGCTTTTTGCTGGACCAGCTAATAGCACCATGAACAATCATGAAAACATAGCCGTAAGTGGACTTCCGATCAATGCTATCACCTTCCCAATCTGAATAAGTAAAACCAATGAAATCAAGCTCAGAATCTACAGCATAATGTATGCCAAACTGTCTCATACCTTGCACATACTGCAAGATCCGCTTGGCTGCTCTCCAATGAAGCTCATGTGGCTGCTACATATATCTTGACATAGCACTCATGGCATATGAAATATCAGGCCTTGAGTGTGTCAAATAAAGTAGTGAACCAATCAATTGTCGATACATACTGCAATCTGCAAGCGATGTAGAATCTCCCTCCTCAAGACTGATTCCTGAGAGGAATGGGAATGGGGCTGCCTTACATTCAGCCATATTAAACTTCAATAATAGGTCAGAAGCATATTTTTGCTGAAATATAGTGATCCCATCAAAATTTTGAGCTATCTCCAAGCCCAAAAAGTGACTCAGTAAGCCCAAATCGCTCATGTCAAAAGCTAGATTTAAGGCAGTTTTTAGCTTGTTTATTGAAGTAAGAGTGCTACCAGTAATGAGAAGATCATCAACATAAAGTACAATAACCAACAAATTACCTTTAACTCCGTGAAGATACACATTCGGATCAGATTTGCATCTTTGGAAATTCTGAGAAAGAAGGAAGGAGTCCATCTTTGCATACCAAGCTCTTGGGGCCTGTTTTAACCCGTACAAAGATTTCTTCAATCTGCAAACTAATGATGGATCTGATGTGTATCCCTCTGGCTGCTGCATATATACCTCTTCAGCAAGGTCTCCATGTAGAAATTCACTCTTCACATCCATGTGGTGCACTTCCCAGTGCTTGGATGTGGAAATAGCCAAAACAAGGCGGATGGAATCCATCTTTGCAACCGGTGCAAAGGTCTCAGTGTAGTCCACTCCTTGGACTTGGGAGAAACCTTTTGCCACCAACCTTGCTTTGTATTTGCTGATAGAGCCATCAGCAGCAACTTTTGTGTGGTAGACCCATTTACACTTCACTAATTTTCTTCCAGGTGGAAGAGAAACTAGCTCCCATGTGTTGTTCTTTTGAAGAGAACTGTACTCTTCATCCATGGCACTTTGCCATCTCGGATCTCGATGGGAAGAATAGTATGATGTAGGATCTGAAATAGCCATCAAATAAAAAATCTCAAAAAGTAATGGATCTGAAATAGAAAGAGCCATACCTGCTCTTTGAAAGTCTTCTCTTGTTCGTCTCGGATCAGCAGGATTTCCAAGGTTCGAACCAGCAGATTGAAGAGTGTTTTGGGCCCACTTTGGTAACTGAGGAGGGTCATAATGGTCAGATTCTGAACCTGATATGTCATGATCATCATATGCTGCTACAATATCATAAATATCAGAACTTATACCTTCATTATCGCTGCACAAATCTTCTTCTGGTGAAGTCAGTGAATCGGCAGTCTCTTCCTCGACTAGTTGCAATTCTTGAAGTGGTTCTTCAAATTGCACACTGCACTCTATGAATATCTTTTTGGATCTGATATCCATGAGCTAATATGCTTTTGATTCTTCCCCATATCCTATCAGTATGCACTTGATACTTTGTGGATCCAAAGCTCGTCTCTTCTTGGAAGGAATTCTAGCCCATGCAGTAGAGCCAAAAACTCTCAAATTTGACACATCCGGTTTGTGACCAAAGAATGCTTCGAAAGGAGTCATAAATTTCACGGATGAATGTGGAACACGGTTCTGTATGTATGCAGCAACATTGATTGTTTCAGCCCAAATATTTGCAGCCAAACCTTTTGATTCAATCATGCATGTAGCCATCTCTTTCAGTGACCGATTTTTCCTTTCCGCTACACCGTTCTGCTGGGGTGTGTAGGGAACTATTTGTTGGATCTGAATTCTGCTTTGGGCACAAAGTTGCAGCAACTCAGACTTAATATATTCTCCACCATTATCATATCTAAGAGCTTTGATATTTCTCTCAGTGGCGGTCTCAACAGAAGCCTTAAAATCCTTGAATTTTCCCAGCACTTCTGACTTGTTTTTGAGAAAAAATACCCATGTAAAGCGGGAAAAATCATCAATAAATGTCAAAACATACCTTGAACCATTTAATGAAATATGGGGCAGCGGACTACTTATATCAGAATGTATCAACCCCAAAACTGTAGAAGCTCTGCTAGCTTTGCCGCGGTCGAATCTGTGCTCGGGGTGCTTCCCAATGATGCAACCAGTGCATATTCCCTTAGAGGAACGGAGTTGTGGAAGACCATCTACCATGGATTTGTTTGATAGCAGCAGCAAATATTATAATTTAGATGTCCATATCTTTCATGCCAAAGCCTACTAACCTCATTACCATGTGTGCGAAGAGAAGTGGGCTTTGCAAGCGGAATAAAGTGTGAAAACTCATAACATTTTGCAGTGTGGTTTGCCTTTCCGACTGCAACGAGTCTTCCACTTTTGATATCAGAAATTTCAACTGTATTAGGGCTGAATGTAACTTGCTTTGGTTCACCAGTGTGTGTCATTTTATACACAGAAAGAAGATTTGAAGCCAAGGAAGGCACATAGAGAACATTCTGAAAGCTTCCATGATCTACATGAATCGTACCTTTGCCCTTTGAAGAAATTTTTGAGTCATCTCCCAAATGGATGGGGATGGAGCTATTTGGATCGAATGAAGAAAAAGAATCAGTATTTGCAGCCATATGATTCGATGCACCCGAATCTATCAACAGAGTAGTGGGCTTCGAAACCGTTGCCATGAGTGCTTGTCCTCTTTCGTGATCATCATTCTTATCCTTCTTCCTTGCACCGTCACGAAGAGTTATGTTGTTCTTTTACAAAAGGAGGGCCATTTGATCTATAGTCTTCTTCATACATGAACTTTTGGGATGAAAGCCATGGTTACAATAGGTACATTTAGATTTTTGGTTACCTTCTTTGCCCTTTTGCTTGAACTTTGAACTGGATGGTGCATCCGTCTGTTTGCCTTTCTCTTTTTGCTTGTGAGGCTCGAATTTGGGCTTCTCCTTCTTTTGCTTTCCTTTGCCATTCGAGATCTTGGGTCCTTGAACATATAGGGATGAATATTTGGAGCTTATGGACCCCATTTGAATCAACTTGTCATGCTCTTTTGTGACGGACTCAATGAAGGCATTCAAGGTAGGCGTCTTCCAATTCGGGGTAGTTAGCCGACCGGAATTGAAAGTAGAGACAAATACCGAATAATCTTTACCAAGCTTGTTGAGAATGGAGAGGATCAATTGTTTATTTTCTTTGATAACTCCACTGTTCTTCAACTGCAAGTTCAGGTTCTTGAATTTTGTGAAGAATTCATTAATGGTCTCGAAATTCTCAGGACTAAGGGCAATCAATTCATTCTCTAATTGAAAATCCCTAAGCTCATCCTACTTGCCAAATAGTGTTTCAAGTTGCTCCCATATAGCTTTTGGAGTCTTCAATCCGCTGGGATGGAAGTGAAGATCTTTGGAGATGGAGAGACAAAGAAGACCATAAGCTTCATCAAGCTTGTTGTAGTGTTTGGTTCTATCTGACAGATTGTTTGGCTCCAATTCAAGACCAAGAGTGACTCGATAGTAACCTTTTGAAGGTAATATGATCTCCATATCATCTTTTCAATAAAAATAATTGAATGGGGTGAGGATAGGCTTTGAAGAAGAGTATTCCATTGCTAGGAACGAGTGCACACTGATGTAGAGGAGCTTGCATGCACAGTGTAGCGAATGCAAAAGATGGAAACAATAACCTGCAAATCACAATAAAACCAAGAACAATGAGGTCGAACAATCCACCCTTTTAGAGTTGCATCACACCTGGGATTGGAGATCAAACAATGTTGAATTGGTCCAGTGTATCAGATCTAGGAATTATGTGAAAACTCAAGCTTCTGGAGTGGTATTGGAAGTATTTTCAAGCTTTGCATGCACAGGAGCAAATGCCCTTGAGATATTTCATGCCAAACTTTTTACAATTTTTGAGAAATTCACTCAAATCTTCTTGTAAAAACACCTATAGAAAAGAGATCTTGTCCCTGCAATGGCTTTGATACCATGTAAAATTAGTCACAGCAGATCCAATGAACAAGTAAATCAATCACAACAGATGAATATAGAAAATATGGTGTAGAACTGTGCAAAACATGCAGCAGTGCTCAATATCCCAGTAAGGGTGAATGATTACAATAGAATACAGTCACAATGACTGAGCAATTCAAATTGCCTAAGGAGGTCATTCAGATCACTGAATGGAGTAGCTTGACTCCAACTAGGAGTCCTCATCATCAATCGGTGGTGGTCATCAACGCACAAGAACCAGTAATCCAGGTGTCAATCTGAGTCTAACTGAGTGTAACAAGTGTAACTAAAGTGTGTAGCATTGATTAAGGGAAGGAGGCTCAGTGGGGGGCGCATGGGAGGCTAACTGAAGTCAGAACAAGTCATCTAGTCAATCTGGAGGTCCAACGGAAGTGAAACAGTCAGTCGGGAGTGAAACTAGCCTCAAATCAGTGAGAATCGGAGCTAATTGAGTGTAACTGAAGTGGAACTGCAGTGGTAGGTGAAGAAGTGCGCCCTTCTCTTGTAGTAGGTGAGAAGTGGGTGCCTTCCAGACTAGGATGGCTAAAAATATGAAGTAAATGGCTCCCGGGTGCTAGAATAAGGTGGCTAAGGTGCTAGAGGCATCAACTTGGTGACTGGGATGCATGCAAAATGCATGTAAGCCCTAGAATTTGCATGCAAACCCTAATTGCATGCAAGATCCTGAAAAAGATGATGTGGATATCTGAACAGTGCGGGGAGTGATATTTTTTCATTCATGAACGGCTTCTCAAGTTATAATCAGATTCAAATCAAACCCGCGGACCAACATAAGACGACATTTATTTTTTCGTGGCGAACATTTGCATATCGGAAAATTCCTTTCGGCCTTAAAAATGCCGGAGCTACTTTTCAATGAGCCATGACCTATTCCTTTCACGATCTTAAGATGATTATGGAATTTTTCTTGGATGATCTTGCTGGCCATTCTCGCAAGAGAGTGGACCACCCAAAGCACCTCCATATGATTCTTGAATGATGTATCCACTACAAAATTCGATTGAATCCAAACAAATGCATATTCGCTGTTAGTACTGGTCACCTTCTAGGAGTCATAGTTTCGAGAGAGGGTATTAGTACTGGTCGCCTTCATTTCAGTTTGTTCTATCACGACGCCTTATTGGGGGTAAGTCTAACAAATGGATTGTGATCCTTCAGGAATTTGATCTTGATTTTGCTTCGGCAAAATCGGTGAAATCATTAGTGTTTGCTGAGCTTATGTCGGACCTTCCATGACTTGATGAGGATGTCATTCATGAAGATTCCTTTGTGAATGAACACTTATTTCTTACCTCGTTCGAGGACTCTTGGTATGGGGATGTCATTATATACCTCCAAACTTTGAATTTTCCTCCCCATTATTCACAAGATGAGCGACAGCATGTGAGACATAACGCTAAAGATTATGCTATCGTTGGTGACACTTTGTATCGCCGACGAAAGGATTCCATTTTCCGTCGCTGTTTGACTCACGAAGAAGTGGAACGGGTACTTAATGATTGCCATGTGGGGGCGTGTGGCGGTCACTTATCTGGGCTTGCTACAGCCCAACGTATCATGCGAGCTAGTTATTTTTGGCCTACCATCTTTAAATATTGTATGAATGCTATGAAGAGATGTCACCCTTACCAGTTGTTTTCTTAAAACATATACTCGCATCCAGCGCCCCTCCATCCGGTCATCACTATCGGTCCCTTCACTAAGTGGGGGGTATATTTCATGGATTGAAAACTAGCTTCGGCTAGGAGGTATCACCATATTATCGTGGTCGTGGATTATTTTTTTAAGTGGGCTGAGGCCATGCCTACCGTAAAAGCCGACGGTGCTACTGCAGCCCATTTCGTGTTCAACCAGATTATCACTCAGTTCGGTATCCAGAAAGAGATTGTCACTGACCATGGTAGTCACTTTCAAAATAAGATGATGGAGGATTTGTCTCTCAAGCTTGGGTTTCGTCAGGAACACTCATCTTCCTACTATCCTCTAGAAAATGGTCAGGTTGAAGCAGTAAATAAGTCTTTGAAGACCATTCTCCAATGTACCATCCAACAAAGAAAGACCAATTGGCATATCATGTTATATCCTACTTTGTGGGAATATCGAATTGCAATTAAGACTGCTACTGGGTTCTCACTGTTCTAGTTAGTTCATGGTGTGGAGTCACTTTTACTAATTGAATGCGAAATCCCTTTGCTCAAGCTAGCCATAGAGCTCCTCCCTGATATGACAGATATTGAGCAACATTTAGTGCACCTCGAGCAACTTGACGGGCAACGTCGAGGTGCCGTTGTGGCTATTGATGTTAACAAGCATCGTGTCAAGGTTCAATATGATAGGTCTATCCATCCCTGGAAATATGCTGAAGGTGACTTGGTGCTCTTCTATGACCAAGCTAAAGAACCCCTGGGGGTAGGAAAGTTCAATCCCATGTGGCACGGTCCTTACATTATGAGGCGTGTCCTTGAGAAAGGAGCTTACGAGTTAGAAGATTATGAGGGAGTTGCCTTGAAGGAGCCTAGAAATGGGCTCTACCTCAAGCGGTATTATGCTTGAACCTTTGATTCGAGCTGATACTTTTGTACACTACTGTATAGTTTTCTGTACATAGTTTAGATTTCCTTTTGGTTGACGGGTCTACTGATTAGCCTCTATTTGATTGATAGATGTCAATAGGATTTCCTACATTCTTAGGTTTCACGAATGGTGCTAGCCGACATATGCAGCAGCTTGCTTTTGTTGCCTGGGTTATATTCTCACCTGACCACCTAGTTGTGTCCTCGGGAGGTGCTTGTCTCTGTCCTGCATCTAATAATGTGACTAAGTATAGTGCCGTTATTGAGCTACTTCAGGATGATATTTCACATGGCATCCATTCTTTAGAAGTCCGCCTAGATTCACAACTAGTTGTGTCATAGCTGAATGGGAAGTACCGTGTATGAGACCCTACATTACTATGGATATTCCTTAAGGTACGACTCTTGGAGAGACATTTTGTTTCAATTACATACATTCATATTCCAAGAAGTCTTAATTATATATCTGATGCATACGCTAACTATGTATTAGATTGGCATTTGTCACATTCATCATGAAGCACATAAATACAAACATATTCATATATTTGTACATACACACATGTAGTAGAACCGAGAACCAAAGTTGTATATATATATAAATATGTCCAAAAATGGTGGTGTCATACAAAACTGGAGCCTGTAGTCCTCAAAAATATACATATCAATACAAAATAATGAGACCCTGGGATATATATTCCCTCCGGGGAGGCCTAGAGGCCACCTTGACGGGATGTGTCTCATAGAAGTATTGTACTGCATTTGCCACCTGCTGTAGTAGCCGCACCCACTCACCAGCAACACCCACTACTTGGTGCTGCATGGCCTCAGGTAGTCGGGCTACCTCTATCTGTGGTACTCGGGAAACCATTCGTGATATGTTGTGCCGCAACGTCTAAAGTGTGCGCCCTACTACAGCATCTGCTGCCACCTCATCTCTACCCCGACAACCATGTCTCGGGAAGCCCTCGGGTCTCACTAGGCCTTTGTCTGCGAGCAAATAGTCACCCATTAGCACATGACACTACCACCAAAAAGATTTTTTGCATTTCAACTATAATAAAAAAATCTATAAAAATTTAATAAACACAAAACCAAAAGAGTATTCACTGATGTCTCTGAACGCTGCACCTAGTGGCAGTGGCATGTCACAGTCCTGCTTGATGTCTATCCCCGCATAGGGGTAGTCTTCTATAGTGATCACCTGCCGGTTCCACCAGCTGAGGAACTCCTCAGTATATGGTGACGCCAAATGGCCACCACCCTATCGTGTCAAGATCTCAGTCCACCGGGTCAGGGCTGGATCACGGAGGCTATGAGGAGGGACATCCACCCTTGGACTAAGCCTTGGAACCCTCTCAAAGAAGAAGCTGCATAGGATGCTACCATACTCGAAGTTTTTGGCCTTCCCCTCTTTGCATTTTGTCAGTTGTGTCTTCATAGACACCAGCAGAGTAGTACACGAGTTGAATATAGTAGGTTGCATGCATTGTGATGTGTAGAACATCACCGGTCTGGATGCCTGGTGCAGTGCTTTGGATCCAGTGATCCGCACCAGGGTAGCCACAATGATCTTTGTACTCAAATCCACTATGGTGTTGATGGGCACTTGGCTTCCCACCGGTCGTGTGTTTGCGGGACAATACTGTGCTATGTAGTCCTGAACAATGATCCCACCACCCACGGTCCGAGACCGAAGACTAACCACCTCCCCTCTATGGGACAAACTGGTAATGAAATAGATATCCTCTACTTCCAGTGTCATAGTTTGCCCGTTGAGGATGAAATGTTGAGCATCCACATCCCAGTAGTCTATCAGATGATGGAGTAATAGGTTCTGGGCGCTTAAACCCCCTATACTCTAGTATTTATACAAACCACATGCTTGCAATGCCTATTTCGCTTGCAAATCATTGCGCACGGCCTCATCAACCTAGTCATGCTCTCCCTCCCTCGACTCTACAACCATTGTGAAGTGAAAAGCAATTAAATTTTGGTCAGTTTCATGATTAAAAATTTCTTCACGGTCGTACCCGTGGGCTAATTTGTATATAGTTGTAGGTACCTGTAGCCAGTCTATTTTTTGACTGCGTGTTTGGTGTCCTACCCGTGACCCACATAGTTGTAGCCCACAGGTAGCACCGAAGCCATCTAGGGCTTGGCCAAACTAAAAAATCCACCGACAAAAATTGAAATAAAAACATTAAAATGAAAGGTATGGAAGTAATCACCAACCTACTCTGGACGGTTCGCTGAATGGTCGCTTGTATCTCCAATGATCAGGAATTTAAGTTTCAGGTAAAAACAAACCACTAAACTCCAAATTGGTGAATAGTGAAAATGAATTGTAATTTGGAAAATTTTATTAGTATTTATAATTTTTTGGACCCACTTTTCTATAGTTTTTGCCATTTTGAGCCGTTATGAACTAATATCGTGTCATGGAGTAGTGTTTTTTCAGTAGATTTTCCTCGGCCAGAGTTGTTTTGAACCATTTCACACCTACGGCAGGTACATTTCACACTTGGCATATAGGTTAGATGCCATTTTCACATGCATTATGCATTTGACCTATTGACCATTTTCATAAACCCTAGGTGTGACCCCGCTTCGTAACAGACACAGAACCTTCACTCTGCTTTAGAAGTGTCGTTATGTGGCGGTAGGGCATTTCCGAACATGGGTACCCTAGTTAGAACCCCTTTATGCATTATGGTGCCCATGCCATTGTTTTTCCTTAGGATTGGGAGTCCTTTGTAGTTACGCCATGACATTGCGATAAAAACTCATACTCCACTTTGTCTTATGCTGGCCATCTCCCTTAAGGACTCCCCTCAATTATATCATGTTGTGATTGCATTGCATCATCCTGCTTGTCGCTTGAGCCTTGTGCCGACTCCCGCTTACTCAATTGTTAGCCTGGTGTCTGCGCACTTTTCCCTGTCGAGCCCTACAGAGCTTATATATTTTCCTTTCACAATTTGATGACCCTTTTGACCCCGAGGGAACATACCCCCGAGTGTCCACATCCTGCACACACTTCCTTGCATTGAGCATAGGTATGTTCCACTATTTGGGACTAGTCTTCTAGCTATTTGACACTCGTTCCCTCACTTGTTGTACTATAAACAATTTTATTCTTTTTCAAGCTTTTCCCAAATATGAAAAAGACCAAAAAAATCAAATATTCCAAAAATCCAGACAGGATTATGGTCACTATTTCTTGTTGGCAGCTATTGTGTCGCCTTTGAACAGAGCATTCCTTCCACTCTGTACATTATGAGTTAGGACTATAGTTGGGCCTTGGGAGTTGTACTTGTTTCTCAGTTTTCTTCACCGATTGGTTAAGCTTCCAATAATTATGGAGCCCTCTATAATGCCTCCTACATTGCACAATTTATGTCAAGCCTATGATGCCTGAGTCTATCCATCTTCTCATGCTCTTGTTCAAAGGAAGTCCTGAAACCAGTGTCAGCCACTCCTCGGACCTCTTCATTATTGCATGTCGGCCATCCTTATTGAGTCAGTCCGTTTCACCTGAGATCTTCCAAATATTTCAGCATTGCTGGTACCTCGTGCTAGTTGATGGGGGATGCCTTAATGCCCTCCTTCCAGCGAGTCTCGTTCCGTCGACTTCAACCCATTTATTCCGGGACTTGACGCTTAGAGTTTGGTTGAGTACCTTGAGGCTTGCAGTCATTAGTGGTAGGTTCTCTCGCCATCGACAGTTTTGGGAATACATCAATGTCCCCTGATTGATGGATTCATCCTAGTGTTCGACTTCAACCCATTTATTCATACTCTGATGATTGTGATTTGTATCTTGATGCCCATTTATATTATTGGTGGGTCATCTCGTGTCTATTAATGGTATACATCATTGACCGGTAATTAGACGATGTCTCATCAGGTTCGACCCCAACTCCTTTATTCACTTGATGGGACTTGCACCGTCGAAGACTTGTGTAGAAGACCCCAGGCGATTGTGGCATTCAATATGCTACATATGACTTTGACTTTACATCTGAGATATCACCTCTCAGATTTCAGCAGTTTGTACCTCCAGTTTACACCAGTTGTATTCTTTTCAGTAGAAGACCATATCTTACTGTTGAGGGATCATGGCTATGATCACTTATGACATGTATTCACTATGTACTGCCTATTCATGGCCATTGTATCAGATTATTGTACTATATCGACATGTATTCAGAGATACTATTGTATTATGACGAGTGAGTTGTTCTTTCCACTTGTGTCTCCATCACTCCACTTCTGAGTTTTATAATGTATTTCGGCCATTGTAGCATCAGCCTCTGACCTCACACATTAGGGGGCATCTGTTACATCGTAATCTTCCACCCTATGAGCATCAGCATTATTTGGCCTATAGGATCCATTTCAGTGACTCAGATCCACTCATATCCTTCAGTGATACTATTTTTCCCTGTTTTTGTTCCTACCTGCAGGTTGCATCCTTATAGCATGCGTACCAGCGAGTTGTATCACTATAGCCCGCGAGTATCAAGTAAAATGGTAAAAAACACTATTAATTACTTTTTACACCCAAAAAGCAGTCATTCGGTTACCTTTGGCTCTCCATCTACCCGAGTAATGTCTCGATGTGTCCTTTCACCTACCTTTGAGAGGACTATATATTGAGCACATATGGCTTATGGATGGGAGAAAGAAGAGAATAGTAAGAGAACTCTAGTGGATTTTTTCCCGATCTTGATTCTGCACTCATTGATCCTTGTAGTTGTGAACCCCTTATGTTCACCTTCCAAACTCCTTCTAGTTTGATTTTTCCATTCATGGAGGATTGAAGTGGTGGAGGCACAAGTGGATTGATCTAGATCTTGGTTCAGATTGGTTGCCAGCAAGAGGTCGTATCACTTTGTACTTCTTCTTCTTCATTAATAGAAATACTCATATTCTCGTCCATCATGTTGTAAATGTTGTTTATTATACATTGGGTTACATTTGCTTGTGATATTATGGATCATTGTTATTGATAATGTTAATGTCATTTTTATATTATATGTACTTGTTGGATATTAGCTGTCAAGACTAACTTGCAGATTTCAAGTGCATGGATTGAAAGCTCCAACAGGGATCTACTTCAAACGTTTGGATCGAGGTTGGTTACATTTCTCCATTATCTTAACATTGTCATTTATAATAGCATTGTTTTGAGAATTGAGTTGGTTTCTGGTAGTCATCTGTCTGTTGTGGTATTCCCAAGCAATAGTGAGTTTTCTCCAATACACCTCTAGATTCTATATATTTTTCTCTAGGTATCAAATAAAAGAGTTCAGACTTTGAAACTATGTTCAACACAATTTATAATTAGTCATTCTTTCCACATTCATCCTTTAGCTATGTTGAACTTAATTCACTTGTGAGTCATTATATTAAATTCCTTTTGATGAATTTTGTTTAGCTAATTACAAACAATACCCTTGACTCTTCATCAACATACATTGATTAATTTGATCTTCCTTAAATTAGACTACATGACTTCCATTTCAAATCCCCAACTCTGTATCTTGTATATTTATGTAAGAAAAGCATCTCCATCTATTTTTATCATGTTATTCAAACCAAACAATACAATATATCCCATTTCCATTCATATAAGAAACAATGGACAGAATCTAGAGTATTGGTATTTCAGATTTGAAACTCTTCTGGAGCACTGAATTTGTTTCTCTTGAAATCATGGGCAAGACGGACATCAAACAACCATATGCTTTCTTCAAAAGCATGATCCCAAATCATAGCCCACCATAAAAGGTGTGATATGAATGACCCTACCTAAGGCATGGTTGTGCACATGTGGCAAGTATGCCTTTAGTGATTTTTCTAATTGAATCTTCATGAACACCATAGATAGCTATATCTAAAAGTTAAAACATTAACAAAGAGTAGGTTTTTATACATGATATTAATAGCATACCATCCAACAATATTTTTAACATTTATTTGGAATCTACATCAAGACAATAGTACTGCTGGATCTTGGACTCTGGACCATGCCTTGTATTCCATGGTTCATTCTTTACCTACCAGTTTTGTAATGCATTTTTCTTTTTCTAGATTTCAGCTTTTGTCATGCCAGGTGAAATCCTTGAAAACTAGAAGGTTGTGAAACAAATAAAGCTTAATTTCAACAAAATATCTTTGACACCATGACACCATCCATTCTTTTGAAATATTGCATTACTGTTATGCATAAAGTGACTAAATAGCATCAGTAGACATCATATAATGAGAGAATGTAATACGAAATTCATAAACTGAGAATTTATTTCCAGCAATTTTAGAGAGATATTTACCTCATTGCTGTAAATTCCCTAAATGCATTGTAGTAGACACTCTCCCATTAGAATGGTCTAGTTAATATGTTCACAAGAGAATCTTGATAAACATGTAAAGGCATAAATACAAGTCCCGTTGATTTCCACATATCCTCATTGTTTCTTCTCATGCGGTAAACATAACTTGTGGAAGATTATGCAAGGGTTCCACATAGAATTTTGTTTATAGTTTCACAAGTTGACTTTGCCAAAATTTAGTCATGAAGCAGCCTCCTCCATTAATATATTAAGTTGGAAATTGTTATTGACACACAAGTGATTTTCATCACCACTAATTTTCTGCTAGTGCATTTCTTGTCAAGGCTTAGGTATGGAGAGCCAACTTCCTATAAGTTAAATCTGAGGCCAAATTCTGTGACTGCAACCCACCCCACATAAAACTGTGATAAGATGAAACCAAACACTAAAATTGACAATCCCTCACTCTGAAATACATGATTTCCCAATTTTACTCACCCCAGAGGGTCCCTTGCAAAAGCATCAAAGGCCTCACAATAATAATATGTGCTAGTTGCTATGTGCAGTTATTTAAATCCACTCAGACTTTACATATTTGGAATTGAAACTAGCAATTTTTTAATGCAAATTTTCTTTCTAACAGGGATTGTATGGAAGATATTTTTCCATTTATTCACAATTCCTCTTAAATGTACTATGATAGATTCATATATAATTTTACATGACTCGGGCTGAAATTTTATGTCTTCTATTCAACCAAAAACTAATATGTACTATACCAACTTAGTTATCTTTGATATAAAACCCCTTTTGTGAAGGAATTTCCACGTTTTCCAAAATGGTGGGGTTCACGTGAAGCCTTAGAGTTTTCCCATAGTTATGGGTTGTGAAAATATTAAATTGTGTATTATATTGTAAGCTTATCTTCTCTAGTATATTTTTTAATAATTCTCAATTTATTCTGACTCCATTGATGGCTTGGCATGACCTCATGCTAATAACAATACTCCCTCATGTCCTATAAACTGCTAGAGTTGTTTTTTTACAAGACTTACCACGTTGTGTCTCATCCCCATTTAGATTCCATCATCTTCTTGAAGACACATCTCTTAGCCATGTTGTTTTTGGTGTTTGCTGAAAAAAATGGGAGGTCAATTGAGCTCATCATCTCTCAATGTCACCCTTGCTGCATCTCTAAAGAATCTGGACAAATGCCATCAGGATTTTCCATTTGGGTTTTTTGGGCGATATTTGCATCTATTGTATAATAAACAAACTGTTGCAAACTTCCCAAAAACAGAGCCAATGAAATAAACTAAAATAAAATAATCTTGATTTGGAAATGCTCGATCGATCATTTGCTTGAAAATATGGCATAAATTCTTTGATTGATGGACTTTGCCTTGAAATGTTTTGACACATGTATGATTAACTGCTCCAATGCTGATTGAAAATGCTCTGTCACTTTCACATCTGGAATTGATGTTTATTTGCTACTAAAAATATGAAACTCATTGCGATCTTCTTCCTGGAAAGGTGGATGTGAATATGCAACTACCACCTTGAAATCTGGAGGTGATATGAATATTGTTTGGTTGTTGATTTTGTGCTTTTAAACTAGGTTTGCTTTGTTTTTTGGGCAATATTTGCATCTATTGTATAATAAACAAACTGTTGCAAACTTCCCAGAAACAGAGCCAATCAAATAAACTAAAATAAAATAATCTTGATTTGGAAATGCTCGATCGATCATTTGCTTGAAAATATGGCATAAATTCTTTGATTGATGGACTTTGCCTTGAAATGTTTTGACACCTGTATGATTAACTACTCCAATGCTGATTGAAAATGCTCTGTCACTTTCACATCTGGAATTGATGTTTATTTGCTGCTAAAAATATGAAACTCATTGCGATCTTCTTCCTGGAAAGGTGGATGTGAATATGCAACTGCCACCTTGAAATTTGGAGGTGATATGAATATTGTTTGGTTATTGATTTTGTGCTTTTAAACTGGGTTTGCTTTGTTTTTGAATACTCTGCCACATGACATTTGAGATTTGTTTTGGTTTTACACTGGGTTTGCTTTGTGTTTGAGTACTTTGCCACCTGACATTTGAGATTTGTTTTAGTTGTGTGTTGACGTATGGATGTATTTGAAATTTCACGATTTGTTGATAGTTTGGCGTTGACATGAGTTCCCAACACTCGAAATTCAAATGCCCAATTGCCATTAACGAGTGGTATGAATAATAGAATGCTGGAGTTCATTTTCAACTTTAGGTGCTTTATTTCAATTTTAATTTATGCAGTAGGAATATAAAAGAATATTCAATGATGGCAGTCGATTCTTATGAGATCTGTCCTTAAACATTATCCTCAACACTTGGATGTGATATATTGACTATCTATCCACATCTTCTCCATCTGAAAGAAGACATGAAAACATGTCCATTCTTGGATTACAAGTGAGTGCTTCAAATTAAAACACCTCTAGGGAAGTATTCTTGGCATCTAGTGCTATCGGATGTTCTAAAATTGTTTCCACTTGAATTGGTAACGGCATCCCATAGAATAACATAAAACTCAAAACCCTCATGAATAGCGCCTCTCCACTTATACACTAGTTTGAATGCTTGCCTTAGACACTTAGAGTTCGAACTACAGATTTTGATGCTCTCGGCAAAAATATTGATTTCCATGGCTGACATTTGGATGCCTGGTCATTTGTATCTGGGCGCTTTATTTGTCTCTCTGCGATATGTCCCATATACATAGAGAAACATTTAACTATCTTTTTATATTGTTTCTGGTATCTAGTTTGTGTTGCCTTTTGAAAGCTCCCTCCTTGTGGCGCCTCGTGTTGGTGTTGTCGACGCTTGACATGTGATATGACTTTGTTCCTCGACACTTGGTGATGACTTTGTTTGATTGAAGACGAGTCTCGATAAAGGAAGGAACATTCATTTTTTATTAAAATATAAATATTGACTTTTGGCTGTAAAACACTTTGGCATGAGTGTTTGGTAAAATTGGATATTGGCTTTTAAGGCCAATAATTTCTTTTATAAAGCCCCATTATTTTATGTGAGATAACATAAGAAGCATGTGTCGCCTAAATTGAAAACTTGACCAAATATGCAAAAGCACTAGGAAGCAATAGGGGAATTTTGCTACCAAACCAAACAACTTTTTGGTAGCGCATCCTTCACAAAAATATATACATTTTGTTACCCTTTCATAATCAAGATTCGATTGGAAAGGAAAATTTTGCATAAAATGGGTAGAGCTTAAAAATTTTGATGAGATGGATTTTGGTACTAATAGTAAGATCAAATAATTTGATTAATGTTCATAAACTTACCATAAATAGATCAAAAGGACTGCTAGGTGCATAAAAAACAATACAATGTGGGAGTGTGTGTGAAGCTGTTAGCAGAGCATATCTATCCTATGATGTTAAACACATAGAATCTACAATCTATCATCAAATAAACAAAAAATATACAAAGCTGGTAGTGATTGTACTAACAAAGCTGCTTAGGAGGATAGACTCTCAGAATTTCTCTTCGATGAATGTAGTAATTTTGTATTTAGATTTTGTCTTTAATGATTATGATAATTTGTCTTAATTTTTTTTTTTACTTATATGGACAAAGCTTCTTGACATATAGTGGATGACTGTCTAAGAGACATGACTATTGCTAACTCACATGACCCTACATAATTAATTATTTAAATATAAATACTATTCATTTGCATTAAATGGAGAGGAGACAAGAGGAAGGACTAAAGGAGACCTAAATGGGTGGATGGCTAGGAGCAGTGTAGAGAAAGGAGGTGTAGGTACATTCGGTGTGGGGTTTAATGTTGGATGATAATTTATTCCAAGGGAGGTGGGTGCACCAAAAGGTAGGGGGACACATTTTGCTTGGTATTTTTACTAAAGGAGAGTTTTCTTGGTGTGGAATGTTGATGTATATGTAAGTTCGGAATGTATTTCATATATGTATATTGTACTCCTATAGAGATGGTATTATTCCTTTATACATAAGTGTTTGTATTCCTATAGAGATATTAGTATTCCTCTATATGGAAGTGTCATCATTTATATTGTAAGTGTCGTAACTTATACTTGATGGGTTATTAGACCACCTTGTTGGGGTCGGCCCTGTATAAGTTATGTGGGTCGAAGGGTTATTAAACCACCCTATTGGGTGTCAGCCATGTGGGTCAAAGGGTTATTAGACCACTCTATTGGGTGTCATCCCAGTTCGCATTATGTTATGTTGTGAAGTTAAGGCTGACCTAGTAAATGTTATTAGGCAAGTCAAGTCAAGTATAAATAGAGTGCGGGATGCACTCTATTTGATCATTCTATTTTCACACACACTCTTTGGAGAGTGGCACACTTGTGGAGGAGGAGATGCTACTGCTAGGAGATGTCTATCTCTTATGCTTGGGTTGTATCATTGCTCTATCTATCTCTGAGGAAGTTATTGGGGTTTTTCACCTTTATGGTTTTCCCCAAGTAAACTCTGTGACTCTTGTGTGGTTGCATTATTGTGTCCATGATTGATATGTTGTAGATATGCTGTACATGTTGTTCTTTTAGTTAAGATCCTAGATCAGATTGAAGTAAATTCTGAAAAACTAACATGGTATCAGAGCTAGCCTGAAAGAAGGCATGGTATGGCATGTATGACACTTGTTGCACTTGCGATGCTAGGGCTTGATATAGCAAAAACTAGTCATCATAGCACTTTCGCTATAAATCCATTTTCGCGAAGTTTTCGTATCTGAAACTTTTACAAGTCGAATATCAGATCCCCATATACCTTGTGTCCAAAGGACAACTTCTAATTCATCGGAATTTGTGTTTTATGATCTATACAATATAGGATTGTTGCCTCTTCCAGATCTAAGTCATAAACAAGTGACCTAGGAAAAAAGGTCATAACTTGGGCTAGGAAGATCCAAATGAAATTTCATAAAAAGTGACAGGTAGTGCACGGACTATACTTTCATAAAAAGTGACAGGTAGTGAATGGACTATACTTTCTCAAGTAAATTTTTTAGAGGTGGAAACTAAACCAGTAACACGTGGAATGCCGTACAAGTTCGCTCTCCTGTTTTATCCCATAAACAGGTCATGTTGCGACACTTGGCATAACTCTCTCTCTCTCTTAGAGAATCCAATTGAGGTTAGACCTATGGGGTTGGAAATATGACAGGTCGGGATACCACAAGTAGAAGTTTTAGGCCCTATGGATTGGAAAGTTCGGAGTTACACCAGAAACAATCAGGTACATATTTCTGTCAAAACATAATTATTTTTGAGCACCTTCATTCATGGATTTGGGAATTTAGGGTTTCAGAGAAAGATGAAATTTTTGTAATCAGAGACCACGACTAAATGCTACTCATCAAAATCGAAATTTCAAGACCAATATCAGAATTTTTATTTGGGAAAAAGGCCGGGTTTGATCAGACCCTAGTTCGGGACTTTGATTGGAAAACTGGAAAATTAGGGCTCTGCAAAAATGAGAATTTTTGAAATCTGTGACCATGGCTGGAAGCTCCTTATAAAATAGAAGCTTAGAGCTTTGGATCGAACCTTTTGATTGGGCAGAAGGGTGGGCTTTATCAAACCCTAGTTGGGGTCATGTCCAGTGAATCCGGAAGTTTCAAAGGCAAATTTGAGGGGTGAAATTTTGCAGTTTTCAAATTCTGAACATACCATCTTGATTAGCTCATCAAGACGCATCTTTCTATCCTTTCAGAAGTTTGAAATTCAAAGTTTGAATTTTTAGGGTTTCTCTGACAAACCCTAATCCAGCTCCAGATCCATTTTCTGCAAATCAAGTGGATTGGGTTAATCCTAAAAGAGAATGGATTGGTCACCTACATAAGTGAAGTAGTTCCTATTTTAGAGGGAGATGAGGCTAAGGCCTTACATAAGAAGATTACGAGCAATCTCGACAGGTATGACTTATCCAAGTATGTTTCGAGATTTGTTCATGATTAAGTTTATGGTATGTTTGTCTTCATATCATTAAGGTTAGTACAATCTCGGTTAATTTAGACTTGTCGCATCACCTTAATAAAATGATGAATGGATGATAGAAGATATTCATTGATTAGAGTGTTGACACTTATGATTGTACTAATGCATTATGGTGTTGTATGAGGTTTATGTTGTCCGCTAACATAAAAGGTACACCAAGAAAGACAAATCATGTTCTAGTTCAAGAACATATGATCATGGTGACATGAAGACAAAGATTCATCCATTGTCATGGATCACATAGAAGATCTATTTACGAGGTATGTATAACTTGGTTCTATAATGGTTAACTTATGAGATATGCAGGTTACTAGCACAAGTCATTGAAGAGAGCAAGAAGATATATTGTGGGTATGTTAGACATAACTAGCTAATATGCTAATCCAGGTATGTTTTTCCTATATCATGTTAGAATTCTACCTTGTGATAGGATCTCTTATATAAGTATACATGGCATGATTGATAATGATTATTCATAGGTTTGAATAATCATGGGTGTATGCATATTATGTTTCTTACCTTAATTAATGATATGACTAACCAGAAGAGTCATGAAAGTATAGGTTTGAGTAATCACGGGTTTAGGCATATTATGTTTCTTACTTTAATTTATGATATGACTAACCATAAGAGTCCTTGAATACTAATGCTTATTATTTATATTTGAAATTATCATGACTATACATGCTTAATATTATTGTGTTTCGATAGTATTGAGAATATACTAATAAATGTATCATTATGTATGAGATCTCGAGGATATCACAATAATGATACTTGTAAGCATGCATAGTGATCGAGGATGGATATAAGTTCAAGGACAGGTAATCTAGGAAGCAAAGATCAAGAGGGAGCACACTCCAGTGGTTTCTGCAAGGATGCAAATATTCAGAGGGAGTCGACCACTTCTCACAATCCACATGAGAATGGAGTTGCAAAGATTCAGAGGGAGTCAACCCAACAAACAAACAAATATAAGTATTTGAATTATCATTTCTTGCATATTTGTTTGTTTAAATAATGTTGTTCAATAATGTATATGCTTATGTTCCTAGACATAGGTTGTGTATTATGCATATTTGATTAATTGCATTAATAAACAGTATACTACTAATATGCATGTGATGGGTAAGTGGCCTATGGCATTGTACAACATTCCATTGCTACTTATCTAGAATGAAACCTCTTTGCTGACATGTTGGGAGTAGTGCAAACTCTTAACAATGTTCTGGTAGAGATTGGAAGGCATCTAGAAAGTTACAAGATATGGATGAATGTTGTATTGAAGCATTGGCTAAAATAATTGCATGATGGTATGACATATTTCTTTATGTGTAATAATTTCTTCTAAAAACTATGAGATGTTTCTAATCATGCAATTTAAATTGTTTTGTAGGAAAGATCGTATACCTTCACCTACAAAAGAAGGACTACAACATTTGTTCCAGCAACAAAGATATCTATTGAAGATATTGAAGTTCCCAGGATATGGGATGAAGTAATGGAAGAATGCCATGATCAGTCGATCATGAAGAATAATGTTTGGGATGCAGTCCCAAGACCTGAAGGGAAGTCTGCTGTGACTTCCAAATGGATCTATAAGATCAAGCATGTTGCAAATGGTAGCATGGAGAAATACAAAATGAGGTGTGTAGCTCGTGGCTTCTCCCAAAAAAAGGAATTGAGTATGAAGAGACTTCTACACCTATAGCAAGGCACACTTCCATCAAATCAGTACTTGCTCTAGCTGCAGTGATGAAATGGAAGATACACCAGATGGATGTCAAGACAGCTTTCTTGAATGGTGTAGTCGAAGAGGAAGTGTATGTGGAGCAGCCACTTGGTTTTGAGACACATGACAGAAAGTCATATATGTGCAGAACTTGGTATGGTAGGATAGATAGCTTTCTATCCAATTTGGGCTTTACTAAGAGTAAAGCAGATTCCAACCTTTACTACAAGGTTGAGGAAGGAAATCCAGTGATACTAATTTGGTATGTGGAGGACCTGTTTGTTACAGGTGATGATAGATTGATTTCCGACACAAAGAGGAAGCTTGATGCCGAGTTCGAGATGAAGGACTTGGGGATGATGCACTATTTTCTAGGTATGGAGGTGTGGCATAGTGCAGATGGAATCTTCCTTGGACAAGGGAAGTATGCAATAGATATCCTGAAGAGGTTCAGGATGATGGACTGCAAGGCCATGGCCACACCTATGGCATTGAACCTGAAGCTTCTGTGTGATGCTTCATTTGATCCGGTTGATGTCACTATGTATCGTCAAATGATTGGATCCTTGATGTACCTGAGGAACATGAGACTAGATATTTGCTTTGCAGTGAACACATTGAGCCAGTTCCTAACAGATCCGAGGAATGTTCACCTAGCTGTTGTAAAGCATATTTTGAAGTACCTAAAGGGTACAGTTGATTATGGGCTCAAGTATGATGTGAATCAAAAGTTTAACCTGTAGGGTTATGTTGATTTAGATTGGGAAGGCAGTGCTGCAAATAGGAAGAGTACTTCTAGGTGTTGCTTCAGTATGGGATCAGGTGTGATCTCTTGGTTTAGCAGGAAGCAGTCCTGCCTAGCACTGAGTATAACTGAAGCAGAGTATGTTGTAGCTTGTTGAGCTAGTTGTGTGGCAGTAAGGCTTCGGAAGCTACTTTCTGAGTTATTTGATCTCCCGCTGAAGGCTACTGGTATCTTTTGTGACAACCAGAGTTGTTTGAAGATGTCTGAGAATCTGGTGTTCTACGATAGGTCGAAACACATTGAGATCAAATATCACTATATCAGGGATATGGTGTAGAGAGGAGCAGTGAAGCTCCTATATGTTATGATGGATGAGTAGATTGCAGATGTACTAACAAAGCCACTAGCCAGAGTGAAGTTCGGGTACTTCAGAGAGAGGCTTGGTGTTCTTCAGATTGACAACACTTCGAGGAAGAAGTGATGGACACATTTGCTGAAGCCATTCCAAGCATGTTGGAAGGAGGATCCTTCACATGGCTGTGGATGTAAGCACTGGATGATGAGCATCAGGATGATGCTCCAGTTACTGCTTTGTATATGTATATCCATCATGTTGGATGCTTGATATGATCAGTTGGATCATTTATGTATATATGCATCATGTTGGATGCTGGATATGATCAGTTGGATCATTTATGTATGTATGCATCATGTTGGATGCTGGATATGATCAGTTGGATCATTTGTATGTATTTGTATATGCATCATGTTGGATGCTTGGACCATGTATCTGTATATGTATCAGGTGGATACATTGTATGATCAGGAGGATCATGTATAATGATATGTATCAAGTAGATACTAGGTATGCATTAGGTAGATGCATTGTATGATTAGTATGATCATGGGTGACGAGCTTCAGGATGTTGCTCCATATGACATGGATCAGGACGATGCAGTGTTGATGATTAGGATGAGCATGTGTACATCCGGATGATGTATGGTGAGTATCAGGTTGATACTCTGTGGCCATGGAATAGGTTGTACAGATGAGCATGTAAGTAGAACTAGGAGATCTGGACAGGATGAAAAAGGCCTCAGATTCTCTTTCGAGGCATTGCTCTGGGTTGGCATGTAAGTAGACCTGGGAGATCTGGACAGGATGAAAAAGGCCTCAGATGCTCTTTCGAGGCATTGCCATGACCACATGTAATAAGTCCTGGAGATATGGACACGATGAAAAAGGCCTCAGATGCTCTTTAGGATTCTTTCTTGGCAAGACACTCTTTTAAGGTTTTGTGGTGACCACATGTAATAAGTCCTGGAGATCTGGAAAGGATGAAAAAGGCCTCAAATGCTCTTTATGGTTCTTGCTTGGAAAGACACTCTTTTAAGGTTTTGTGGTGAGGGTCACATGTAATAAGTCCTAGAGATATAGACAGGATGAAAAAGGCCTCAAATGCTCTTTAGGGTTCTTGCTAGTGAAGAGACTCTTTTAAGGTTTTGTGACAGTCACATGTAATAAGTCCTGGAGATATGGACATGATGAAAAAGGCCTCAGATGCTCTTTTGGGTTCTTGCTAGTCAAGAGACTCTTTTAAGCTTTTGTGATGCACGTAATAAGTCTTGAGTATTTCACAGTATGGCCAGTGATGATGAAGACCTACAGGTGGTGGGCCTACATCCAGTATAAAAAAGGACTGGCTCTGTAGAACTTCCTATGACAAGTGATTCAGAGATTGATTGATATAGCAGTAGAAGTGATGATGATGTTGGCTATAACTGACCCAGAGGTTTTCTATAAGACCTAGGTTCTTCGCGGTTTTCCCTTGACCAACAAAATGCCTTCACACCAGCCCTTTCGGTAACAACCTGCGAGTAGGTTGACGTCTCACCCCAGGTGTATCTATGGCGTACTACAAAATCAAGTTTCCATAGTAAGTGATAAGTTGCTTGGACGGACGTACTGCGTAGCAAAATGGGGGTATGTGTTGCGAGGTGCGATAGCACAACAACAAGCAACGCTGCGGTCCGCACCACTATGTTCTTCTACCACGGGACTTCTTCCAAAGCTGTGAACAATGCAGCTTTATTCTATACTCGGATTATTTTGAAGATGCGTAAGGCACTGAAGCGAATATCACACATCCACTCGTTCAGGCACTTAACTGACTATTCTTCTAACATTCATTCGTTAAGTCGGGTTGTTGTGATTTGAAATATATAACTATACAATCCAACTGTTAAGTATTCTTTTACTGCATACAAGAAAGTGTTTAACCAAATGATTGATTCACTTTCTTCAAACACAACACTAAATGTTCATCATTCATCTGTTCATACAGAACTTAACATATCATCTCCATACTTATTCTAAAGGAAAATTCATATCAAATTTCTCTCATAACAGCATGCAAGGAAACATCTAGACAGTCATTTACAGAAAATACAGATAAGCATTCATTCATAAAACACAATCACGCAACACAATATTTAACGTGGTTCACTTCCTTGAGTGGGAAGCTACATCCACAAGAACAGTTATTAATATATTTCTTTAAAAGGGATGGGGACAACCACTCTTAGTCTGCGCACTCAGCTGTAGACTCTCCTTTCTCTCAGATAGGTCTCTGCGCACACAGCTACAGAGCCTTTACAATCTTCTTAGCTCAAAAGAGATAACAATCCAAAATTGTAACAGCAAAATAAAGTTGAACCCAAAAGTAACCCCATCCCATACAAAATTGTCTTCTTTTATAGATCATGCACGAAGGTCATGTCTTTACAATACTGAAGACCTAAACCCAAAACCCTTAGGGTTTATAAAACTGTATCAATTTCCCTAAACCGGCTTGCTGGCATCTGGTAGCGTCTGCTTCATCGTGGCAGTTCTCCACGTCTTCATTCTCTCACTATAGGCCCCCTTGTTGCACACGTGCCAATAGGTTGCTTTCTCTGAACCATTCATCCCTAACGGCTTCATCCGCTAGGCGTGCCAAGTTGTCGCTTTCCCTGAGCTATCCTTTCCTTAACAGACTCGTGCATTGGCCACCTTCCTGATTTGCTTGTGCCCGCTGCTTGACACTCCTGGAGCATCTTTCCAAAATTAGACCACTACTGGTCCATCCAATACCTGCACCTAATGATTGTCTAGCACTCCGCTTTGTTGTCTCCACGTGGCCTGACTGCTTCGCAGCACTGCTTCCTTGCAGCATTGGTCTTCGCGGTGCCTCCAAAATTTGGATGCTGTGCACAACTTCGCAGCACCTCAATACTTAGAAAAAATTACACCCTTTTTCTGAGCTGTTCCCAGCTCAGCTTTTCCTTTTTATCAAAAATGTTACCAAAAATTTGTCCCAACTTGGGCCCAACATGCCCCTAACACTTACATGTGGCTTGTCCCTGAGCCACTTGCTGCTTCGGTCGTCTGACTCTGCTCTGCGACTGGCAGAACCAATTTGGTCGCGAACTCATTGTATGTACTGAACAATTGCTCCACTGCTTCTCTGGTATCTTGTTCAACTTGTTGTACTATCTCAAGCAGTGCTGGAGTTATCTCTTCTCCAATCTATCCCTGTACTTGCTCCTCGTTGTCGCCCAGTTCCTTCAGCTTGTCTTCTATCTGCTGCGACACTGCTATAGCATCCTCCAAGAGTTGTTGTGATTGATTATCCATCTCAGTCTCTTTTTCTCTTAACGCCTGGACTTCCTTCTTCAAGCCTGATATTTCCTTATACCTGGACAACCTTTCCCTGGGTGGCAGAGCCTTGAGCTCTGTGTCCAACTTTTTTAGCATGGTCTACTTTTCTTTGACCACGGTCTTTACTTACAGTAGCCCTTGATCCTATTCAAGGACAGTGAATTCCTTTGAAAATTTTTCCAAGAGATCTTGGCACTTAGCCATCTCACTCATTATGCTCTATGCAGCGACACTTGCTGCGAGGTTCCTACTGACCTCCCTTCAGCTGCAGTGTCGCACGACAAGGTTAGGCTTTTCTGGACATCATCCATTTTCTTCATGAGACCTTGCAGTGTGAGCCTAGTCTTTTGCAGGTCATCCTGGATGACCTTATCCTTTTTGTCTTTGTCAATCATGAGCTCCTGCATCTGTTCTGATACCCTTTCTACTATCATGTCAAAGTCATCTTCCTTTAGCACTGTCTCAGCTTGAGTCTTTTTGGCCTTCATCTTCTTCCGTGGCTTCGACTTCTGTGAGGTCTCAGGCTCTTTCCGCTTTCCTGTTTCTTCAACAATCGGGCATGACAGCGAGATTGGCTCGTCTTCGTCAGAGTCTGTCTCAACATCCATGACTTCAACACAGAAGTCGGCGGGCCAGTCCTTCATGAGGATTTCAATGTTGTCCTTGTACATATGGTAGTTACCCAGGTACCATTCTGGCTTCTTAATCTTTGCCTTGGGTGAAATGAAAATACATCTCATGTCATCCTGAAAATCAAGAATGCGTATGTACTTCGATGTGATTGCTTTGTGATGTGGGCTGTCTGGGTGATCACATCACGCAACTGAGTGTAATACTGATAAAAAACTTTAGCTGTCGTGTGCTGTCGCTCCGCATTGATGTTTTCCAAGAGGTTGACATAACGGAACCCTCTAGGATCATTGGTTTCGTAATGACACCGACATAGTCCTTTGGCTCCTTCCATCCGGACAAGGCGATGAGGATAATCAACCATGTGAAGTGGAATTGTCCACCATTCTCTTGGGTATCATTGAGCTCATCCAAGAACTCATTAAGAATATATTGACACCAATTGAATTCGGTGCCTTCAGCCATTGTGGCATCGAGTAGTACTATACCCACAGGCACCTCCGGAGGCCTAGCTGTTCTGATGATTTTTCCTGCGAGTAGCTGGGTAACAAATCTTGTCGCTCTATCTTCAATGTCTTATATAGAAAAACCTCTTTTCCCTTTCACCAATGGATGAGTTTTCTTCATCTTTTTGACCGCTTCTTTCGCCTTATTCTTCCCTTGGAAGAATATATTGGGATCCTTACCGTGCTTTCTTAACCCCGTAATGCGGTGGATCAAATCAATGTTGACATCGATATTTCTATCAAGCCATAGATATCCCTGGTGGATTTGCACCATCAGCGTGTGAACCACTACATTAAGTTCTGGTGATCAATCAAAGTGTGGAAACATCAACCAGTTCAAAAGTCTTGACTGAATGACGGGTGTGAGCCAGCTTTTGCCCACCAAGCTATAAGTTCCCTTAGCATCCTTCTTCCAGCACATGTACTGGTAAGGCTGGAACTGTGGGTACTTAGGCACATGTGGCTCTTCCTTTTGCATGCCTAGGAGGTCGAAATCTTCCCACTTATAGTTTGCGATCTTTCCGAGAAGGTTCTTGGCAACCTCTACATATTTTGAAATTGGCAAAAATGCGATGTCGTATCTAACATTCTTGGTCAATTTAAAGACTGGGGAATCCAACGCCCGTGGTGATATGTACTCGGGTGTCAACTTTAGGGGTTTCTTCTGAAAGATCGGTGATCTTTGTGCCATCTGGCCCGTCTTTAGAATCCTACTTCATGGCGTAGATACGTATTTCCCTTTATCTTTCCCTTTGTCCTACATGATTGGAGTATGGTGAGGTGATATTCTAGATGCTTGACCAGGTTCAAGTGCAACCTTCTTGGTAGTGGTTTTCATTAACTCTGTAATTCCCCCGTGCTGAAAGACTCGGATTGCTTCTTGAAGTGTAAGCTCTTCTTCTCTGTTTGGTGATTTGGACATTCAATGGCGAGAATAGGTAACTGACTCTGAAATATAACTAAGGATTGCTAACACAGGAGTGACAGCATGAAAATTCTAAGTGTTTGGTAACGCCCGTGAGTCCTTATGCAACATTATTTATAGGCATAGCTGAGTCCTCCCTGTGCCTTCCAACGGCTAGATGAGCATTTAATGTGGTATCCATTGGCCAATTTGAATGAATCCTTCAATCCCTTCCATCGTCAGTGTGTTTAGAATGACTATCTTTTCGTTAAATGCTGAAGTGATTGCTTGCAATGGTCATATAACGACTATTTTTCTCAAAAGCAGTGTAACATAGAAGTTAATGAAGATAAAGAGTTTGCAGCAAGGTATGAATCCTCATAAAGAGTAAAAAACGAAGAAGGTCTATGGTCTATGTATTTTGACGGGTCCCTGAGTAAGAATGGTGCGAGAGAAGGGGTCTGGATTATACCTCCTGACAGGGAATCTAGAGCTTTGTCTTACAAGTTAACGTTTGAATGCACTAATAACATGACCAAATATGAAGCTCTTATCCTAGGATTACGAGCCTTGAAAGACCTAGGGGAGAAGAGAATACAAGTGTTTGGGGACTCTGAATTCGTGGTTAATAAGGTAAATGATAGCTACCAAAACAAACACCCCAGGATGAGAGCTTACAGAAATGAAGTCTGGAATATGTTTGGAAAATTTTTCACAGAACACAAAATCAGGGTGATTCCCAGATGCGATAATCAAGTAGCAGATTCCCTGGCCACTACTGCAGGTGGTTTTAAGACGCCTATTTTTTCTAGGAGAAGTATGAAGTAGAGGTGGTGAACAGACCTTCTATTCCTGACAATTCTAAATACTGGCAGGTATTTGATGGGGATTTGCAAGTTAAAATATTCTTAGAGCTATCTGATGAATTTGCAAGTGTACACATTGATACGGAGAATGAAAACTTGGATGGTTTAGTGGACGAGGAGCAGTCAGGAAAAGTATGTTGGGTGGAAAGGACATCATTCAACTAAAGAGAAATTACATCCCTAAAGGTTCGATACCTTTGGAAGTGTTGTTTGACCATAACGACGTAGCCAAAAACCCCAAGTTTGAACTAGCTAGTGACGCTATAGAAGACAAGAATTTAGTCACTAAAGAGGAGCCTCAGATGGTGAAGCTATCCAAGAAATTGCACGCTAAGAAAAAAGAGCGATATGTGGAATTAATGAAGAAATATGCTGATGCTTTTGCCTGGAATTATGAGACTTGAAGGAATACAACACCTCCATAATACAACATTCTATCCCGATTAAACTTGGGGAAAAACCTTTTAAACAGAAGCTGAGAAGGATAAATCCAAAGATGTTGCCCATAATAGAAAAAGAAATCAGAAGATCGTTCAATGCAAAAGTCATCGTCACTCTGAGGTTTTCCCAATGGATAGCCAATCTGGCTGTTGTGAGGAAGAAGAACGGTGAGATAAGAATATGCATAGATTTCAGGAATCTTAATAGGGATTTGCTGAAAGGTAATTACCCTTTGCTTAAAATGGAATATGTCTTACAGAAAGTAGTAGGGGCAGAAATTATCTTTGCGATGGATGTTTTTTCAGGATATAACCAAATATAGGTGTGCCCAGAAGATCAAGAAAAAATTGCCTTTACCAATCCCTGGGGCACTTTCATGTATGTAAAGATGCCTTTTGGGCTGATGAATGTAGGAGCCACTTTCCAGCGTGCAAATGGACATAGCATTTTCCGAGGAGAAGGACAAGTTTGTGGTGGTATATGTGGATGATATAACAGTGTTTTCTAGATCTGACGAAGAACACCTAAAGCATTTGGAGTAGGTTTTCAAGAAATGCAGGAAATATGGTATTTCTATTAACCTGAAAAAGTCTCATTTTGCATTAGAAGAGGCCAAAATTCTGGGGTATATTATTTCTAAAGAAGGTATCAAAATTGACCCTGAGAGAGTTAGTGCTATTCAGAAAGTTGGGGAACCAGGAAGTAAGAAAGAAGTGTAGGCCTTCATTGGGAAAGTGGGTTTCCTGAGAAGATTTATTCCAAGTTTCGTAGAGATAATGAGGAATATCACCAATATGTTGAAGAAAGAGTACCAAATAAAGTGGACCGAAGAAGCCAGGGATTTCTTCAAAGGGATTAAGAAAGCCATCACCGAAGCCCCAATATTGGTGAGCCCATATTTTTCCAAGGATTTCCTGATATTTTCCTATATGTCTGAGCATACAATAGCAAGAGTGTTGTTGCAGAAGAACGACTAGAATGTTGAGCAACCCATCGCATTCTTCAACAGGGTGCTGAGAGATAGAGAGCTGAAGTATAATATCATGGAAGAACAAGCATACACCCTGATCAAGTCATTAAAAGATTTCAGATTCTACATCCTTCACTCAAACATTATCGCCCACATCCCAAACAATGTTGTAAAAGGTATCCTCAGTCAAGCTGATCCCGAGGGAAAAAGGGCCAAGTGGATTGCTGTACTACTAGAGTATGACCTAGAAATAAAACCCACGAAGTTTATAAAATGCCAGGGTTTGGAAAAACTCATGACTAAGGCTGATTGTGATTCTCTACAATTAAATTTCTTAGAAGAATATATGGATCAGGAAGACATAGGGATGCAGGTAAGACCAGATTTCTCTGCGTCTCCCTGGTATGCTGACATTATCTACACATTGCAGAACCTGCAAGTTGCTGCAGGGTTGAGGAAATCTAGAGCCAGGTCTGTGAAGCTGAAGGCTGCCAAATATTGTATCATGAATCAGTTCCTGTACTAGAAGGACTCGAGAGGTGTGTTGTTGAATTGCTTGCTATAGGATGAAGCTCAACATACCAAGAATGAATTCCACCAAGGAGATTGTGGGGGGCATCATTCCTGGAAAGTGACCGTTAATAATATCTCGAGGGAGGGGTTTTACTAGCCCACCATGTTTACTGATGTGTATAAGGAAATGGGCACCTATCACCAATGCTAGATCTTCGAAGGAAAGAGGAAAGTTGTTTCGCTTCCCCTGCATCCAATCATAATAGAGGCACCTTTCTAGCAATGGGGGCTAGATTTTATTGGGGAGATAAATCCTAACTCCTCTAGCCAACATAGATGGATTTTGGTAGCTACTGACTAGTTCAACAAATGGATCGAAGCCATCCCCACTACGATTCCCACTGAGGGTGTCATCATGGATTTTATGGAAGAGAACATCCTATCCAGATTTGGTTGTCCCAAGAGGATAGTGACTATCAATGCTCTGGCATTTAAATAAAAAAAGATGATAAACTTCTGCCACAAATATCATATCAGTCTGAACCATTCCACAACATACTACCCTCAGGGAAATGGGCTAGCAGAATCCTCTAATACAATCTTGGTAAGGATCGTCAAGAAATTGTTGGAGGAGAATAAGAGGGCTTGGCACACAAAATTAAAATATGCTTTGTGGGCTGATAGAATCAACATAAGGGGGGCCATTGGGATGTCGCCCTTTCAGTTGGTATATGGAGCCGAGGTGGTGTTTCCAGAATCTCTGGTGTTGTCGGTCATGAGGTTGCTGCAATGAATGGAGGAAGAACTGAATCATATGTAGATAAGGGTGAATCAAATAGTTGAATTGAATGAGCTGAGAAATAAGGCCTACAATAAAGTGCAGATGCATCAAGAAAAAATGAAGGACACCTTTGACAGGAAGGTGAAAGAGGAGCAGTTTCAGGTGAACGATCTGGTTTTGAAATGGGATTCCCTAGGGAAGACAAGTGTGGGAAATTTGACCATATGTGGATGGGGCCTTATGTTATTGCAACAAATTGATGTGTACATTATTTCATCCTGGAACATCAAGATGTTTCTCCCTAGATAGGAGGTCGAGTCAATAGAAGGTTTTTAAAGCATTATTTGTCCTAGAGAACAACAGGTAACTCCTGTATTATAGCCTGTATATATTTCCATATTGCAGTTGTTTTGAAGTAATGATGGAAAACCTGAAGGTTTGAAGCCTGAAGTGGAGGACCTTAGGACTAGAAAGGTAGCCATGGTGTTTGTTTTATTTTCATGTTCTAGTTCAGATTTATAGAAGGTACATTTTTGGTTTCTAGCCTAAAGTTTCTAGTTTAGAAGTTGAAACATTGCCCAATGGATCAGGCACTAGTCTGCCAAGGGTTCTTTGCTACCTTGCAGGGAGGATAGAATCCCTAGAAGGAGCCAGTTCTTAGCACTGGGATTGTGCTAATATTCAAGAGAGGTTTCACGCGAGAAGATGGGTTTGATGAACCTTGGAAGGATTTCATCTATGCTCTCTGAATGTCAAAGGTTCAATCTGCACACAGTAAAGTTGCCCCGAAGGAGGAAGCTTTGAACATAAATTAGAGATTGGTGATAGCAAGAGGGAAGGAGATTAGAAGAAGCACACACATGTCTTCGGTCGGCTAAGATGAGTGGTCAGGATCGGGCGCGATGAAATCTAGGGTCACAATCTCCCATCGCAGGATAAAGTGGCAGAGTTTTCAGCGTAGGCAGGTTGTTTGTTGGTGGATATGTAGGAACCAGATCAATGGTGGGCGATGAAGATCGATGGCTGGTATTTAGCTTGCAATCTAAACTAGCACATAAGATATCGTGTCCCAGATTTGTGAAGTTACGTTATCGCGCCACACGTTTCAATGGAAGCGATCAAGACTGATCCAGATCTATGGCTCAAGTTTTGTTCGCATTTTTTACTTGTGCACCAGGGTGACACCGCTTGCATTTGCAAAGCCAGTAAAGAGGTGCACATATGGGAGGTCAAGATCTAGGCGAAGGGAAATCTACGGTTGAGAGAGCTGCGTAGATGAAAGACATTTCCAAAGTAGCATGTGACAAGAGGGTAGGTCGCAAAGATGTTTTAAAATAGAAAAAGGTGGGAGGATCTACAGCTATAAATCATCGACACAGATGAATGGCTATCATGGCTCCACTGTTAGCTTATTTGTAAAGGAGATATTGGTCGTTCCATAATATAAAAACCAGGTCTGCACAGAGATCCACACCAGATTTGTCTTGTGCATGTTGGGTAGTGGAGAAGGAGTTGACTATGCAGCGTCGACCGACCAACCAGATGCTCAGAGGATCTCCTAGTTGTCGGGCGACTGGGTAAGCCATTCCTCACCGAAAACTATTTAAATGGCAAAACTTGAAGAACCCCCTGGTTTCGAGTCCCCCTAGTTGACCGACCTGGTAGAAGACAAAGATTATAATGTTTTTGATACTATGTTGGTTAGTTGCACCCTAGACACCATTAAAGAGAAGTTAGAAGCTTTGAAGACCGGCCAGCCAGATACCCATCAATTTTACTAGTCCTTCTTCTACCTATTCCCCATACCCCAAAACCCTAGCTGCCCCGAGTTTGTAGACTGGTGTGCAAGCTAGCTACTCCCCTGAACAAAGAGCTGTCCTGGATGCATTAAGCTCCAGAATCTTATGCTACATAAATGCACCAGCCATTGGGAAATCCTTGGCCATTCCCCCAGAGTTCTTTCATAAAACCCAGGATTACAAAATGGAATCCCTTATTGAGTATTTTCGTCAAGCCTCTGAGGATCTTAAGAAAAGCTTCTACCAGGAGAACCTAATACCCACCCTTCTCCCTCCTGAAACCCCTTTTCCTGCTGAAGCCGAGCTATTCAAACAAGATTCTAAACATGTTATCTCCATGCTGGCCCAATTCCTAGGGTTGGATAGCAACAGATACATCACCGAGCCACTAATCAGCTTTATGTTCGTCTTGAGTACATGCCCTGTTGAGCCCTCTGACCCTAACTCACTCACCTAGTGCTCCTGCTTAAAATTCGATGAGGCCCTAGTCGATAGTATCCATGCCCAGCTCGTTGAGTTCCCTAAAACTAGGTCTTTTAGGTTTCAGTCATATTTATTGAATATTTTCCTAGCTGCTCAGGAGGAAAACCTACAGGGGCCTGAGTTACGTATCACTGAAGAGATGTACTCAGGTTTTCAGGTTTTCATGGATGATCTCATGTCAGAGATCTATTTTGTGTTTTTCCAAAAGAAGCTACCTAGAATCCTGCCGTAGATGAAAGATATGCTACAACCTTCTATGGAGAAGAGAAGCAGAGACTAGTTCCTATTGAAAAATGGGACTGTAATTAGGGTATATGGATTCTCTCATGCCTCGTACGTTGTTGGTGGGAAAATCTACCCTATAGCAAGGAAACTAATGCTATCAACTGGAGTGGGGTGACAAGTAAGTGTATTAAATGTATTGCAAAGATGTTTATGAAAAGAAATGAGTTATGGACCTTGAGAACATACCTCTTAACCAGCGTTCGATCCTAGCTTTTACTTGATCCCTCACTAAGTCCTCAAATCCACTTTCTGTTCAGTAAACTTGCAAGACAAACACCTTTCTCAGCGTATCTTGGACAATATATAAAGCTTGAAAGAAACAAAAACAATGTTTAACATTCGATATTGACCAAAACAGATCCAAATTAAGATATTATTTCAGAACACATTTAAGTTGGAACAAAAAAGACACTTCAACCTTTATTGTCAAATACAAATTGATGTACAAGTATACCTGACTTTGTGACAGGTTCCTATAGCTTGATTCTGGGCTCTTGCTCTTCTCTAGCTTGGATATATTCAGCATCAATTCCTCCAATGCAAGCTTCTTCTTTAGATTTCTATGTCTCTAAGTTTCTCCATCAATCCATCTAACCTTTCTCTTTAGTCTTCCTTGTATTTATAGGATTAGAGAAGTAGTTCATGTTGATGTATGGTTATGGAGGGAGTTGGGGAGGTTGGGAAACTACCAACAACTAATCCTCCTCGTGAAAATTAATTATTTTTTAATCATCTTTTGATATGTACGCGACTATTATTCAGTGAAGTAGCGTTTAGGGTGTGACTTTAGTGCTTACCAACTAGCGCTCATTTATTTTTAAATGCTGAGCGCTACTATGTTGAGAAGGCGTAGCGCTCATAAGGCTTTGAGTGCTATTATTATACACTGGAGTAGCGTATAGGCGCTAATATATTGAAGTAGAGTAGCGCTCATATCTTAGAATGATGTTTTTATGGTTTTTCCAGTAATGTCAGGAAATGGAGTAAGTCAAAGTATCATCTAAGGTCAACATGCTCCTCCATCCAAGTTGTCCTTTTGTGTGATCAACGGCTCAAGGTGAGCATGGACGGAGAGGTGCAAGTTTGACCTATAACATACGTATTGCCAACTTTCTTAACTCCTAGATTGTTCACCTTAGAATTCAGAAGACAAAAGCTAAAGGTGCAATACGAGCATTTCTTGAAGGACAAGAAATCCACTGACATCAGTTTCCCCTGGGCGGTAGGTCCTTTTGTCGAAAAAAAAAGGTTGCCCTTCCTAACATCGAGCACATGATGAGCGAGTTCGGTTTCTCCTCCGGAGCTGCAATACACTACGATCCTCACCACATAATCTCTGAGTGGAGAAAGGCGACAGGCAGGAAGGGATATGAGCATTTGGAAATCCCTGTCTCGGTAGAAAGGGAAAATCCATTAGAATACATAGAAAAAGGCCAAATGGACATTTATCCATTGGGAAGCGCCCTACCCTTAGTACCAAAAGGAAAAATTCCAGTCCCCTATTCACCAGGAGGAGACTCAGAACTAGCAGCAGGTCTATCCCTCACCAGCATCCCAGGTAAAGTCTTACAGTAGAAAGATGGTGGACCCATAGATATGGACACTGAAAGTGAGAGATAAATCAAGAGACAAAGGGTGGAAGATCCGAAGACAAAAATAGTAAAAGAAAAACCAAAGCAGACAAGGAAAAAGTAGGCTAAGTCCCTGGTTACATCTTTTGAGATCAAGGAACACGTGTTCTAAAATACCCTTGCTAGACCTGCAATGCCAAGTGTGAGCAAGATGTTGCTATTGGAACAATATGAAGAAGACCCTGAGACATTGTCAAAGAAGGCGAAATTGTATGACAATGTCAGGCAAATTTCCTCTAAAGAGCTAACTTTGGTGACCAAAAGAAACCTTATGCAGAATACCTTAAGCCTCACCTTTGTGATGGAGCTGAAGGTAAATCTGGAGGACATCCCATTGCCAGATGTGATTAAACCACAGAAAGAGATGGGAGAAGTTCTATATGATAAGCTGTTAAAACTTGCCCTAAACCTGTCAAAGGCACAGACCAAGCAGACTAAGGTGCAAGGTCAATTAAGAATAGAAAAATATGAGAACAAAAGTCTGAAAGCCAAAGTAAAGAGGCTCCAGGCATCACTACTAGTCACAGAGACTGATGAAGATAAGAGGAAAAGTATCCAGACACTGTTAGGAGAGAAGGAACAGGAGATTCTAAAGCTAAAAAGGATGTTGAAAATGCTAATTGCCCAGTTGGTAGACGCTGTAGAAATCAAAGAGTTAGAGGAGGAAAAGGAAAAGCTACAAATTGAGCTGACAGACTGCAAAACCAAATTGAAAGAGTCTGAGGAAAGAGGGAAAGAGAGCCTGAAATCAGTGATGGACAGCAAGAAAGATTTGAGGGTTGAATTCGAAAGATTAAGGAAGGTACTCAAAGAAAAGGAGCAAGAAATTGAGGTCATGGTCACACCCTCCATGGAGTCTGGGGATTTCGGTATAGTCAGACAAATAACCCATACTAGCTTGGATAATGTAGAGGTGATAAGACTGAAGAGGCAAAACAGTAACTTGAAAACCATGAGAGATACTGTCGAGCGGGAGAAAGAAGAGGCAAAAAGGGACATGAAAGCCTGGGAAGCCAAGTATCAGGCTATGCAAGAGGAATTGGATCAATTGAAATAATAGGTCATAGGTAAGGAAACATTGCAGGAGGCAAGGAAAATCATATGGGATAGCATAATTATACAAGCAGAGCAGCTGAGGCCCTACCTAGATTTTGTAGCTGATAAAGAGGCCATAGCCAAATCAGCAGACTCAAAGATCGCAGTAGAAAATGAGAAGCTGTACAAAAAACCTCTTGCCTGCACCCAGAATGCAGTGGATTTCCTGAGTGGCCTATCTGAAAGCCAAATGAAAGAAGTGGATATCAAAGACAGAATGATCATCATTGCATGGGCCAGGAAAGTGATTCTAAAACATGAAATGGTGAGCTCCGTGCATACAGGAATAGATATCCTCACCAAGAAGGTGAAAATGTTCAAGGAAGTTTTTGATCCACTATTTAAGCAAGGTCTGCCCCTATTCTGGGAGGAAAGTGGGGCCATGAGGATGAAAGAGGAGTACCAGGACAAATTGGAGGAATGTTTTGCATGTTTGGTGCAGCCCCTAGAAGGAAAAACGGTGGTAGAGAAGCTGGCCCAAGACTTCAAGCTCCTCATGATGTTCAAGCAATCTCACACACTCCTAGAAGGATATTCTTACAAATAGCACACAGAGATGAGAATCTTTTCAATGAGATCGCATCTTTAGAACTGCCAGCAACAGAGCAGTGGAAGTGGGTTGAGAAGTATGGTAAAGGGAAGTTGAAGCTGAGCACTTGAAAGGTTCCAAGCTATTGCAAACATCTTACTAGTGGAAGCAGTTAGTTAGTAAAGGTCGCCGGCTAGAGGAGCATCTTCAGAACATTTTTTTTTTGTCTTTTGTATAAGGAATCGGTAGTCGTATAGTAAATACGACCCATAAATGTAAAAGGCTGTTGAGCTGAATTTTTTTATCTCTGTCTTATGTCTGTAATGGTGAATATGTTTTGATTAGGTGTCCACCTGCCGTAACTATTTTCTATTCAAGAAAGGGTCAAGCTCAGGGACATCTATAAATTCTGTGTAATCAAAGGCAGACGGGTTGAAAACTTTTTGGAGACCTGTATATTGTTCTGTGTATGACTTTTTGAGCTGTTTTTTAATATAATTGACAGAGACAAGCAGGCATTTTATCTGGGATTCCTATGTCATTGGTCTTGCAATCTGTTCTTTCTTTTTGCCATGTGAATTGTGTTTCACTCTTTGTCAATCCATTCTATAATTTCTTATTCATGTTTGGTTTAGTGTAGTATTTGAATGGAATTCATAGAAATCATGCTTTGTTCAGATCATACTAAACATTCCATTATTATTTTCTGCTAAAGTAAATATAGAATTTATGTCCCCATGCTCTATATTGATGGACTGTTCATTTCTCTTCTAAATCACCAACAAAAAGCTTTTTGACTGTGAGCTGTTGGCTATCTTACCCTTGTATGAATGTTTCTGCAAAGTATCTGTCAATGAGGTTAAGGCCCTGTTTAATTTGACTCCATTGGCCCTATATAAATCCATGTTGTTTTCCAACCAACAATTTATAAACAAATCTATCCCAACAGAAGTCTAACCTTCTATGTATGCTTTGATTGGATATCTCAAGAGATGAATACTAGTGCATGTTTTCATTATTGACACCTTTGCTTAATTCCAGTTTTTCATAGATCTGAAGAGAGAGACCTCTCAGATTGTGTTGGGTCAGTAGCATAAATCCTAAGTGGTTAGTGGTTACCCCTTAGTGGCCTTCTCCCATAACCTAGGAGGTAATTTTGCGTGTTAACACTTACCATACATCTCCATTCATACATGGGAGGAAATATTACATAGAGGATGAATAGTTTTCCCATGGCATGATATCCATAGTAAAGCTTGGTGACATTGTGGGAGATATTGAGGGCCTTGCCACCATTCAAGTCACAAGTATGGATTACTTACATCAGATTGAGTTCATATGAAATTCATTACAACAACATGAGAAGACTCTTCAATACAACCCACTGGGTAGACCACCTGATAGGGTGAAGAAGCATGAGGCTAAATTGATGATGGATGTTCCATCCATCAATATCTTTCATTACAAGTAGTTGAAAAGGTTCAAGGAAGGAGATGAAAGGGACCTCAAGGGTTTCTTTGAATGGAGACACATAAAACCAAGTCCTCTTTCATTTCATATGGGCTTAGTGAAGATGAAGTTCATAATTGAGTACATGTGCCTAAGGAACAAAGTCCTTAACAAGGAGAGAATTCAGAAAGCAAAGACTACAACCCAAGGTAAATTTTCACATATGCTTTCTGACATATATTACTTGCATGATCTTCTTCATATGTTGCAGGAAGCATACTTGAAGGATGATGAAGATATTTGTAGGCCCAATGATGATTTTATGGCCACCCAAGATTCTTTGAGAAGCACTCAAAGTGCCCTTTTGGAATCCAAGATGGAGATAGAACAATTTCTCCAAGAATTGCAGAAATCACATGCTCCCTCCTACATTAAAATCAGCCATCCTCTTTCCATTGATAACATTCATAATTCTATGGCGGAACCTCATGATATGGTGTTTCATGAGATTCATGATGACATGCATGGGCATGAGGAATTTAGAGATACATATGATCTTCTCCAAGCACATACTACCTTCTAGAGCCGAAATGAGTTTCTCCCTGGAGTGACTCATTCCTCCAATGTGGAGTCAAAGGAGCTCATGGTTGATGGACTAGCCTTTGATGGATTTTATGCATCCACACATTTGGTGGATACTTGTTGCGTAAATTTGGTTCATATTTGGACCAGTGGAAGAGAGTTGAGCCATTGGAAGCACTCACATAGGGAAGCATCTTGCTTTCCATTTGTAGCATTGGGTTAGAGTGTCTCTTCTTTTCCTATTTTGGAGAAAAGACACGTGAGTGATATTCTTGCTTGCATCTATGGAGACTTATTGGATACATTTTACACTTTTTGTGAGAATCAAGTGCCTCCATAGGCATGTGATGATGCCTATCCTATTTTTGATTGGACATAGGACTTTCACCCTTGTCATTGGAACAACAATGTTTATTTTTTTGGTACTTGTGTGCATGGGGAATATGAAGTACATTCTGATTTGCATGTTCTTGGGAAGTTTGAGGTCAAGGAAGAACATGATATTCCTTTGGTTGGGCCAACCATGATGGATGCCTATTATAGAGAGTTGAATCACCATTCTCCATCAAGATCACTAAGTGGGAGTATGCATTCATCCACTGATTGGGTTGATAGTTACATAAGGGAGTTGAGCACCCCAAGAGGTAAGTTTGTCGATTGCATTAGTGGATAGTTTATGGAAACATCATCTATATTTTGTGCTCAGTTGTATAGGCATTTATGGATTCCATGTGATGTCTTTAGTATTCTTGGTTCGACATGGAATTCCCATCTATGTCTTAGAAATGGATTTTAGTGCTAGTTTGCACATGGATTATGAGGAGATTCAATATTCCTTTGGGAGTGATGAAAATCCATTTTGGTGTAGTTTTTTATATATCCCCCATGAGGAGATATACTTTGTGTTTATATTGATGTTTGGGAGGATGCATTTAAGACAATGGGATCCTATAATTCTTTGGGATGATATTTTTCCACAAGCAATAGTGTTATTGGGAGACATCCAGCAATGGCAGTGGGATCTATGAATTGATGATTCATTTCAATTTGCATTGATGTCTGGAGGAATGCAACATAAGCAATGGGATCCTAGGATCAATATTGAAGATCCAGATATAATCAGAGTGGTGCAGCAGAAACATGATGGACTTTTGGTATTTTGCTTGGAATTGAGGATATTGATTCTAGACAGTGAGCAACATATTTTGAGTGAGGTCACTGGTTGGATTCATAGACGGTTAGAGTTGGTTTCTTGCTCAAGGATAAGAAATATTGGAAGGGGAGGACTATCATGTTCCCATTTTTTCAGCACCATGAAGCTGATCAAACCCCATGGATCCTAGTGAAAGATTGAATTAATTAATTAACGAGGGATTAAATTTTGTATTCCAGCCAATTAATTATTAGGAGTGTGAATTTAATTTTATCCATAGTTTCCTATTCACTTGGAATAAATATTTATGGTGCATTTAATATTATTGGTGCAGTTAATATTTTTATTGTTATGCTGAATAAATGGAGAAAATGCTCCACTAAGGTGCATTAGTGATACGGTTGCAGAGTGAGTTGAGGAGAAAGTCAAGTGAGCAAAGTCCAAAAACGATGCCCAAAATGAGAAAAGAAGAATATTTCAGGAAAAGAAACATAAATCCAAGAAAGCAGAATAAAACAAGAAAAATATGAAAGTTTGAAAAGTATGAAAGTTCAGAAAAGAAGGAAAGTCAGAAAAAGAGGAAAAAGAAGGAAAGCCAAAGAAAAGAAAAGCAAATCAAAGCAAGGAAGGAAAGAAACCTTTCCTCATCCACTCAAGGAATGCACATTCCTCATGGAGACTTTCTCTCCAAGTCATGAAATATCTATAAATAATTCCTTGAGCACCACATTCATATCTTTTGTTAGTATGAGAAATTTTATGAATGCATTTGTGCATCTGAGACTTGGGAGATGTGCCCCTAGTCAAGCATGGGAGATGTTCCCCATATTTCTGTTAGAGGATGATGGCATTCAACTATTTTCACTAAGTGTATTTTCAGGTATTGAAGCTGATCAAGTCAAATTGGAAGTTCAAAATCATCATCACTCAGTTCATAGATCGAATCTTCAAGCCTTCTTGAGTTTCTGCAACTAGTTTCTTATGTACAAGAAGAGAGACATTTCTATCACTTTCTAAGAGAAATATTGGACTATTTTTTATTTAATAACATATTAATGAAGCTGATCAGGAAGAATTGGAATTTCAGAATCATCATCACCCAGTTTAGAGATCGAATATTCAAGCCTTCTTGAGTTTCTGCAGATAGTTTCTTATGTACAAGAAGAGATACATTTCTATCAGTTTTAGAGAGGCATATTGGCCTATTCATAATACATAATAGTAGAGTATGTAATGTTATGATATAATTCTGTTCAATACAAATTACATAACTCTGATTTCTTCTACAAATTCTCTACCCTTTCTAGATTTAGCTAGAATTTGACTAGCTTTCATTGTATGATTCATAAGTCAATGAGTAAGTCCAAATGAAGTCATTCCTATTTCTATACTTATATAACACATAATATGTCATGATATATCCCCTTTTTCATAAATGCGTTGGACTTTGAGAATTGTTTGGGAATCCATAAGTCGAACTATTTGAGTTGTCATAAAATGCAATTTTACTAATTTTATTGTAATACTTGTCCATATCTTCATATAAATTTATGAGATGATATTTTATGATTCAATGAATATAAATGAATGTCAATGAACCTATCCTATGTCTGCAACAACCTTTTCCAACCTTCAGTCAAGTTTCCTACCCATACTAGTCTGCATATGCTGAGAACCCCAGGAGCATTGGAGTAGAGTTCAAATGGGATGTTCTTGAAACATAAATGGTATCAGTACATTGTGCAAAGGTATCATTCCACATCATAGTTTCATATCCATCCCAATCCTTTGATCTAATCCATTCTTAGTCCATTTAGCTTCCACAGTCGTTGTTTTATTCAACTTTGAGAAGTCTAGAGTTTTTGTGCCACAATCCTAAGTTGGTACTTTACATCTGTTTAGTATTTTTTGGCAACTCGGTTATGAAATCCATACTAATGACTTCCCATTTCCATTCTACAATGGGTAAGTGCTGCAATAAACCTACTGGATGCTGATGTTCATCTTTAACCTGTTGGCATTCCTGCATTTCACTATGTATTATGCAACTTCATTTTTCATACTAGGCCAAAAGTATTCTTTCCTAAGCATGGTAATCATTTTCTGGTATCCAGGATGTCCTTAATACAGTTTCTTATGCATTTCATTCATAATTAACATCTTAAATTCGTCAGAATTAGGTACATATAATCTACCCTTATACATCAATAATTCTTTTTTCTGTTTAATTTAAAATCTTTTTTTATTTGTCTTGCTTCATTTTCTATTGTTTCATATTTTAATTTCTGATATTCATCATCAATTCTTGTAGTTGTTTGTATTTTTATTTCTAAATCTGTTCCATAACTGCTGCTTGTAGTTACATATAACATGTTCGCATGATGACTCTAAGCGTCTGCCACCTTATTTTCTTTGCCTTTAATGTGTTTTATTTCGAAATGATATTCACTTAGAAAAGACAACCATCTACCTTGTCTTGCATTTAAGTTTTGCTGGTAAAATAAATATTTTAGACTAAAATGGTCATATTTTAGTAAAACTCGTCTACCAATGAGATAATGTTGCCACATTTTTAGTGCGTGTATTATAGCAGCCAAATCCAAATCATGAGTTGCATAATTCATTTCATGTTCTTTTAGTTTTCTAGACTCATAAGCTACAACATAGTTATCTTGCATTAACACTCCACCTAGACCTTCCTTGCATGCATCCGTGCAAATAGTCAAATATTTGTAAGGATCTGTAATCTTTAAAATAGGAGTTGTTGTTAACAAGTGTTTCAGTTTATTAAAACTATATTCACATTTATTATTCCAGTCAAACCTTTTTCCTCTATTCTGTAAAGAAGTTATAGGGTATGCAATTTTTGAAAAACCTTCAATAAATTTTCTGTAATATCCTGTGATTCCCATGAAAGATCGTATATCAGATACGTCTTTAGGAACTCACCACTCCATTATGGATTTTAGCTTATCAAGGTCAACTGATATTCCTTCTTTAGATATCACGTGTCCTAAATACAGAATTCTATCTATAAATAAATTGCACTTACTGAATTTTGGATAAAGTTCTTGTTCCCTTAATACTTGTAGTACAATCCTCAAGTGCTCTTCATGTTCTTGTTCACTTTTAGAGTAAATTAATATATTGTCGATAAACACGACAACAAATTTGTCTAGATATTTACTCAATACACTATTCATTAAGCACATAAATATTGTTTGTGCATTGTTCAACCCAAAGGACATCATGACAAACTCATAGTGACCGTACCTGGTCCTAAAAGCAGTTTTATATGTATCTTCATCTTTTACTCTTACTTGGTGATATCCCGATTGCAAATCTATGTTGAAAAATTTAGTTTCTCCTCTGAATTGATCCAATAAATCATCAATCCGTGGTAACATGTATTTGTTTTTAATTGTCATGTTATTTAGTTGTCTATAATCGATGCACAATCTTAGAGTACCATTTTTTTTCTTCACAAATATTACCTGCGCTCCCCAAGGGGATAAACTTGGTCAGATATATTTCTTGTCAATTAATTCTTGAATCTGATATTTTAGTTCATTTAATTCGAATATGTTCATTCTATAAGGAGCTTTCAAAGCTGGTACTGCTCCTGGTATGAGATCGATTGTAAAATCTATCTCTCCTTTAGGCGATAGTCCTGGAATTTCTTCGAGAAAGACATCTTTAAATTCTTTCAGTATAGGAATATCATTTATATCAATTTTATAATCTTTATCTCTATCATCAAGTATGTGAGCAACAAAAACTTTATGTAGCCTTTCCTAACATATATTTTCATTTTTAAAGCAGAAATTTCTCTAATCGTAACTTTCCTAGGAATTCCTTTTACTACAACAGATTTTTTTTCCTTCATCATTGCATGTAAAAGATTTATCATAGCAGTTTAGAATCACTCTATTTTTTTCTAACCAATCCATTCCTATTATCATGTCATAATATACCAAAGGTAAAACATTCAAATCTGCATGTGTTTTAAATTCATTCATGAAAAAATCATAGTTTTTAACAAAGTTAGTTACTTTCCTTTTTGTTGCAATAGCAAGCTGAACTAACCATGAATTTTCAAACTTATCTTGCTGAAGTTTGCATGCTTCTACCAATCTAGGATATATATAACTTAAAATTGCACCTGGATCTATTACCATAGAAATAGGTTTGTATTTTATCATATCTTCTATTTCAACCATTGTCGATTCTTGATCTGCTTGTCTATTCTCCAATGTTGCACTAATCCTTGGTATGCTTTTGGATACATCTCCTATAGTTGCATCTTCTTGTATGGAATGTAAGTTGTTAATATTCTTTCTTCTCTTAGGAAAATATTTAAATTAGTGCGGTTCCCCACTCTCCCAACATTTCAAAGATTCTTTTTTATTATTAACTTTATTATATGTAGCAGGTACATCTCTTCCTTTGTTATTCATTAAATTATGTGGTCTATTTCTGTAATTATTCCCTTGATAACTCTTATAGTTATTTCTAGAATTTCTGAAAAATTTATTTCCTCTTTTCTTTTGATCAAAACTCTTTCCTTTCTAGGCTGGTATATTATCTTTTCTATTTTTATTTTTCTCATAGCAAAAATTTTCTTTCCTCATTGCCTCTTCCAAAGTTCTAGGATTATCATATTCAATCCTTTCTTTATATATTACAAGAAAACAACTTAGGAAATGTTGTAATTTTGGTTTCTCTTCAATGATGTAGGGTTTCGGATCATAAAATTATTTATCCTTCTCTTCATAATATTGTTCATATAAATATTTTCTCTTAAACAATTTCTAAAAAGGTTTCCATGTTACATAACGCTCTTTTATATTTTTCACTTTTTTAATGTCTTGCCACTATATATATGCCTTTCCGAACAGATTATAAATGGCCATTTTCCCCTTTAATTCAGTAGATTAATTATAAATCTGAAAGTACTTATGCATTCTGGATAGCCATGCTTCAACTTCTTCTCCAGTTTCAACTTCACCATTAAATATAGGTGGTTTTATTTTCTTAAATTCCCCAATAATTTCTTTGTAGTGCTTACTCTTTTTCGTAATTTGTTCGATGTCACTGTGATAATATGCAAGGATCTAGCAACTGTAACAAACTCACAATCTAAATCTCAAGATTATTTGCAAAGAAGAAGAAGTATGCATTCAATAATCACTCACAAACATAGAATAATGGATAATGTCAATATCATACAATGAATAATGAATGTAGAGAATGTGTTACAATAATCAATGATGAGGCATCATATAGGATTCGAATTAGCCAAGTAGGGAATTCGAATTCTGAGCTCAAAGTCTAGCATGATAAACTACGGGGACATCAACTATTCAGCAGTATCAGTCATGAGTGGTAAGAGTCAGCCAAGTGTGTCTAACTGATCCCAACAGAACTAACTACCCATAAATCAAGGAATGGAGACTCTAAGTGGAGTGCATGAGGCTGTCTAACTCAAAGTCTATCTTGGATAAGAATGGAGACATCATCCAGTCTATAGTATCAATCATAAATTGTAATAGTCAGTCAAGTGTGTCTAATTGAGTCTAACGGAACCATCTAGGCATAAATAAGGGAATGAAAACTCGAACGAGGGTGCATGAGGCTATCAAATAGTCAAGTGGAACTCCAGAACTAGATAAATAGGAGCTACAAGTAGTCAGTATGAGCAATCAGTGGAAAAACTACTCAATCAATACATTAACTGAATGATAACTCTCGGTAGGTGAGATAAAGCACCATAACTGAGTGATAACTGAAGGTAGGTGAGTGAGAGCACTGTAACTGACAGTCGTAGGTGAGAACGGTGCACTTGCTAAGCAGATAAGTCAAGGAGGGCGCATTAGGTAGGTAGGAGGCCAATCGAGGGCTAAAGACAGGCTCTAGAGAGCTAGAAGCAAGCTCTAGGTGGTGGGGAGACAACCATGATGATAACTAGATGCATGCAGTGGCATGCAAAATATAAAAATGATGGTGTGAATATTCCAGTAGTCACTATTGTCACTAGAATTATACTTCTTTGTATTTTTACTTACTGAACTTCCACTAGATGAATCAATTTTATTATCTGCAAAATTTTATTTTCATGCTTTTTTCTTATATGATGCAGTTTTCATAATTCCTTCATATGATAATTTGTTCTTTACTATTTCTTGATCATGTATCTTATTAAGTAGAACATTGTTTAACTCTTCCCATGCCTTTAGGATACGTTCATTATCTTCTTTCACACTTTGTATTTATTCCTTTAATTCTTTTACTGTTTGTAGGAATTCAAATTGATTATCATTCCTAGTTTCATTCAGATCAACCCATAGATTGTCGTTATTAATATTTTCTTGTTCATGATTTTCTTTTTCACTATGATGTGATCCTTCTTTAGTAGATGTTTCTACTCCTTCCATTTTACTACAAAATAGAGGTTATATTTCTATTCCTGAAATAACGATGAAGAAAACATAAGTCAGTTTTTATTTATTTTTCATCAAGACCATATGTGTTGAGCCTATTTTCAAGCCTAGTGTTTGTAACTGTGCTCTAATACCAATTTGGCACAACCCCAAATTTAACCATTGTTGTTGTTTAAATTATAAGTATTTATGATGACATTGATTCTTATGTTGCAGGTATGTAATTGACAAGGATGCAATGACGCTGAACATCTCCCATCAGTGAGGTATAATTTGAAATCTGATGCTCTTAGATTTAATGTAATTAATGATGTAGTTTGCGGAATAAATTGTTAGCCTTTATGTGACGACTATATGTTTCTATTACATCCATGGTTTGGCTTAATAACTATCAAGAGTCTGTTATAATTATGTTTTACCATTTGTGTGCCTTGACTTGTAAGCCTGATAGCATTGTCCATAAGGAACTAAGCTTAATAGCCGATATTACGGCCTAAGACTAGCTATTTAACCTACAATTATTTCTACTATGATGCATGGTAAATCCATATGAATCTTTGTTATTTTCATGTTAATACAAGTTGATATTTAAAATACTATACAATAGCCTATGGCATGGCTACTATGGTCAAATTGAAACTTGTAATGGTACTTAGCCTATGCGTTAATATGGTATTTATGATTTATACTCATTTTCATAAGTGTATGACCTATCCTATGCATAATTTTATTCCCTAAGTAATTAACTATAATTATCTATATTGCAATAAGAATATGCTATGGAACTATTGTTAACGCATTTGATTTATATTATGATGAGTAAAGGAAATTCGAAATAGTTTTGACTATAGGCTCATGGCTTTTAAGCCAAGCCATTACTTGATGTATTAAAGGTTTGAAATCACAAGCTTTAGATTTGTAACACCTATCTACTTGTTGGCTTGTCCAAATCACCGTGCCCCGTGAACAACCCTACGGTTGGGTAATCGTTGCATATGACATGGAAACTATCCAGGTGATAGATCGTATGCAACTTAAATGTAATACCTTGGTTGTTCCGTCGACTTGAAGTCAGAAGGTTTATTAATGTCGAGTCTTAACTACTCCTTATTCCTCATGGATGTGGAAAGATATTTACCCTCCATATGTAAAATATTGTTGTTACTTCACCGTTGATCTGGAGCATCTCGGGTAAAACAACCTTTTTTGGTTACCTATGCCAATTAATGCAATTACATTCTTGGTAAACCGTAGAGGGTTGTATCGATGGTTTCATTGTTGTGATGCAAGACAGAGGTGCTGAACACACTCTGTTTCAGGTTTTGTTGCAAAGGATTTATGTGCATGCAAAAGGTTTGACCCTGTAGCATAGCAACCCCACTTATTATACGTCTACAACAATAATGTGTTAAACCTACTTGACAATCTCTGGGAAACTTCTAACAAGAGTTTCGATACTCTTTTACTGTAGAGTTCATTGGTTTTGAACTAGGTTTCTTGTTGTTTACTCATGCTGTGACTTGGCCAACGTTTTCTTGGCCCAATAGGTAACTAAATTCTCCAACATTTGTCTTATAGCTTTATCATTTTCATAAATAGAATGTACAAATAAATTTTATTGTTATGTATCATGGTCAGGGTTTCTCGGTGATGTCTTTCTTGGAAGAACTCGGTCATATGGTATTTTATTAGCCAGTACAGGTAATCTCTCTACTTTGTAGATATTACATTTAGTTAAATTGACTCTATTGTATTACAAAGTAATTGTCCCTTTTTAAAATGCAAGTTCGAGAGATGTCACTCACTATTCGAGCAAGGTTTTATTTGAATCGGTTAAGTAAATAAATCTTATAAAAAAAGGTTATTTGAAATCTTCGAAGGTTTGGGATCATGGCTGTTGTTCGGATTCACTCGAGTCCGAAGACAAGGTAAATCATACAACCTCTCATTTACCTCTTACCTTTCACGATTCCTTGTCGGATTCCTCCCTTTACTAACTCTAGTACTATGTTGTTTGTGTTTGCATGTATCACTTGCGACTTCGGCAATGGTTGGGAACACAAGTACACTTACCTTCGCTCTTCTAGGAGTTAAAGTGATTGTTCGAAATGCACCTATGCTTAGTTGGAGATTGGTATGTTGGTACAATGATTAATTCTCCTGCATTGTCTATGGAATCACTTTGTTTAACCAGTTGGTAGGGTTTAGCCTTAAGGCTTCCCCATTTTCCTTTTGGCTCACGTGCATAGGACATTGTAATCTAAAGGAAACCCTTTCATTCCTATTTAATGAATATTAGATTTAAGAAAAGACTTATGGTTATGTTTACAAATTCTATCGTTCTGTTCGACTAATCCTTTCGACTCTATTTTTAAGTATTTTATATATATAAAAGCCTTATAGATCTATATAATGAGATGCTAATAGTCTTAATATTTTGTCTTTGTATATTAATATGTGAGGTTTTCAATATTTTTAAATTAGGTCGTTATATATGGAGAATATGTTAAGCCTCACAGCTTCATATATGAATCGTTTTTCTCTTAAGTCATATGCATAATATAGCCATTCAACATCTATACTCTTTGTTATAATGTATAAGCCTTTCGGGTCTTAAAACCCTTTGCTTCTTATGAAGCTTGTTTCGACTGTATATATATATATATATATTTGTTGTATTCTATATGTGAGTAACTCAATTTACTTATGATCTTGAACCATACGGTTCTATGTCTAAAATGACTAGATTTATAAATAGAATGTTGTCTCTATATAAATAATTTATATATTTGTTAGCTATCTTAAATATATACAACAATTGTGTTAAATAGAAATTTATAATTCTTTGATTAATAAATACACATTCGTTTACCAGATTAGAAACTATATAACCCTAGGTTTACATGACAGATTTATAAACCTTAACTATCATATGAAAACAGAGCTATAAACATAAAATTAGCATCGATAGAATAATACAGTTAACATAACATCGTAAGTATGATGTAAACATAAGAGTAACATAAGATTTGTACATTTGATGATTAAATAATGAATCATTAAAATATATTTCATAACAGAACATTCAATCAGTAGAAAAAATACAGTTAAACAATATTTTGTAACAATATACAGAAATAAAATACTAAATACTGAATAACAATTATAAAAATCCGACAATAAGAATAGACCAAATCCAATCTGAAGGTTGTCGTTCCTCCCAACCAATATTCCAGAGCAGCCAAGATTACTTGTTCTGAAACTCCCAAGCCTGTTCGTTGGACAACAAGGACAAATACTATTGAAATTAGTTCTGAACCATCACTTGATTCCACACATTTAATCAAGAATAGTAATTTCCCTCTTCCATCCAAACCTCCTACTTGTCTGATGGGAATGCATATTTAAATATTCCTAGGACTTAGGTCTCTCATGAGCCTCCTTGATGTAGCCACGCAATTAAACCCGAAGAAACTCATTCTTAGAGGCAGATGATCCAGTGAAGAACGCCCAACACACTCAGGGCTCACGGTTTCTTCCAGATTCTGTTCGAAGAGCAGTTCCTACAAAGGTCCGGGATCGATTTCTAAACTCCACGCTTAGCCTGCAACGATCTGCATTTTTATTCTGTCAGTGGAGAAGTCACATGGGGGACGATCGATTCTCTTCCCGGCCCTTCTAAAATAGTTAGCAAATTTGCGTGTCCTTCTTCAAAATAAGAAAACACACTATCCACCAAAAAGTTCTCTTCCACATAGTATAAGTTACTCAAACAGAACACTAAACATTTTAAAATAATCTTAATATTGTAACTGGTTCATTTATCAGTTATGAATGGAGAATACATGATTAAAACAAAAAACACAACCCATTTGATAACTTCTAGTTTCTATTAATTCACATAGAAAAGAAATCCAACTCCAAGTGTCTGCATCTTGCATTCTCTAACCTAGACAACGAATTCACAAGCTTAAATAAAACAAATCATAGCTCTCTTCCTTGAATGAGGGTAACCAACAGCCATTCCTAGCCATCTGCAATCATGCTCAAGACGGTTACAACACTACTGAAAAATGCATTCTATTCCTAAACCTACCACCTATCATTCCAGGCATCACTCCTGTAGCAAGAAAAAAAAATGGGTTCGAGCCTCTTGGTTTTCTTTATCAGCTGTAAAGATGCTTCAGCATCAAACTCCCAAGGTATAAATATTATGACCTCTAGGTCATAGCATCAGACTCCCAAGGTAGAAATATTATGATCTCTAGGTCATATGAATTCAATGTCCATCCACCCGGTTTCCAAACTTTATGTTTTAATTTTTTATTACATTCACTTGTCACTTCCTCTTCAGTTAAAGAATTTAAACAATTCATCTCTTTCTTCTTCCTGCTGTACATTCCCCTAGAATGTATCAACATAAGTCTCCATAACTCTTCAATTTCCTTACTCAATTTATTTTCCAATGGACAAGCATCACTTCATGATAACTGGATCTGCTCTTAAATTAAAGTATTACAATTTTCCATCCAAACTTCCTTCTCATAAACACATGAGATACGAACACTTCTTCTCCACTGATATCCTTCAGAAATTTCATTTTCTGTCTCGATTTCAACTATATTTTCTATCTTAGTAATTCTGCTTTGCTTGAAACCTCTTACCTTCTCTACTTCATGCAACACTTCAGGCTTTAAGTTATGCTTCATTGTTTCCTTTCCATTATTGTACCTAAAAGTAATTTTATGTTCAACACCTTCACACTGTAAGTGAAATATAACTTCATTTCTATGAGATATCTATATCTCCTTGCTTTTCATCTCAGCTTTCACTATACCTGAAAATTCATAATTAATTTGAAAACTGGGAAGCCTCTCTGCTTGCTTAGATTCTTGAAACATCTCTCCTCTCAATAACCTTTTTGATAATTTAATTTGTTTATCTTCTTCTCTGTTCATAACATCCTTCAGCAGCTGTCCTCCTTTCTTCTTAATGTCATTCAATACATAATCATATTCACTACACTCTTGATGCTCTATAATAACTTGATTGTTGTCTTCTTTTGATTCTCTTACCCTGCTACTTGATTCAACATTTTCTATTGAAACAATTTTCTCTTCTTTGTTCCTTTTCCATAAATGAGAATATATCTCATTATTATAAAGTAGTCTAGCTCTACTGTCCACATCATCTCCTCCTGTATTTACATACGAATCCCCATCAACATTATTCCATTTTTTGAGCACAAATTCTCCATATATTCTCTCTGTATTCCAACATACTTCACCACTTCCCTTCCACATTTGTCATCTATGACAACTTATCCATCCTCATTCAACTCTACTTTTACAGTTTGAATACTTTCTCTCTGGTTTTCTAGTTTCCCCTCCAAAAGACTTAACTCATGGCACAAGTCTATCATCTCACTTGGAATTTTTCCCAAAATATTTGCACAATATTCATCATTTTCTTCCTCTGCATTGAGTATCAACCAACCTTCTTTATTTTGGTTGTCTTCAAAATAAAAATCCTTCAGTAATTAATGATCATCTACAACAACACTCAGTAGTTTCTCTTTTTTGGTATCAACCTACAATAACTGTCCAATAATTACAAGGTCTTTCACAGTAGTATTCAGCAACTACTCCTTCTCCTCCTCCATCATAAGGTTCCTTGAACCTTCTTTCATCTCTTGAAAATCCAGAATTCTGCTTTCCTCTTCTTCCGTGACAGCATGAGATAGTTGTCTTCTTCAGTATTTCCTGCATTTTCACACAAAAAATTAGTTTTAAAATCATGAGACTCTTTAGTTTCCTTTGATGATTTCTTCATCAATTCTCTTAGTTGAATTCCATTGTCAGAACGCTTCATCAAAATTTTCTTGAATTCTATATCCACTTCATCAGTTTTGCTAAGAAAACTTTCTGATTCATATTCACATGAACAGACTTCTTTTTGCCTTATCAATCCTTTCTCAAACTCAACTATATTGAGCTCTCTATCCTTCCTCAAAGCTAATGACTGTAGTCTTTTCTTCCGCTGCAATGTAGACCATTGCACTTTCTTCTTTTTCATCACCCATCCATAATACTCATCTTTATTACTTTGTTGAATCAACTTCTCTAGTTTACTGAATCTTTCTTTGATCTCAGCAAAATCTTCATCATACTCCTTTTGACTTGTATTCTGAATGTCCCCCAGCTGAATATGTTTCTTCATTTGGCAATAATTCTTCCTTAAATCTCTCATATGACTAGGAATAGCCATCTTCTTTCCTGGGTTCAAGACAGTGTTAGATGACTGTCTATCATCTCTCATGCTTGAGCAACCTGCAAACATACAATAATCATTAGTTTCAAAATCATAAGGCTCCATAGCCTCTTTTGTTGTCCCAAACATCAGCTCTCTCAACTGGTTCTCGTCCTTCCAAGAATCCATGAGACCATTGACTAGTCCCATGTCTTCATCATCATCACTACTCTCCCCAAGAATAGGTCCTTGTTCAGGTTCACATAAGTAACCTTCTTCCCCAGCACATACCTCATGTTGTAACTCAACTCTTCTAAGCTTTTCCTTTAACTGAACACTTGCCTTGTGTCTCAGCTTATCCTGTAACAAATCCCACTTGATCCTTTTCTTCTAAAGAGTCTAACCATATCTATGTCCTTCCACATTCCTCTATACAAATTCTCTTGTCACCTCCAGCTGTACTTTCATTTTAGCTAATTCCCTATCATGCTTGTCCTGAATTGATCTTCTATGGCCCTTCTCTGAATCTTTACTACAACTTTCAGTAGTTATAGTCTGTCCTCTCTTATGAGATTCTCCTTGCTCATTGTGAGCTGCATTTAAGCCGCTGCTATAGGTTGACTCCATCAACCTACCTTCACACACCATACTAAGATTTTCCATGCCTAGTCTTCCCTTGGTATGTCTGCTGACCCCCTCCTTTGGAATCTTTACTTGAGCATTCTCTACTCCTTGGGCTTCTGCATTCAATTTACTCACCATATCTTCCCAACCTCAGCTGGATAGGTTCATTGCCATCTTCTCCAAGAACTCTACTTGTTCTTATCTTGCAAATACAATTTTTTCAAAACAGAGTTAATAATAAAAACATCAGGCTCATTACTTGCAATATTTATTCATGATCTTGTCACCCACATCCTTTGCACAATATATTTTCCTTTCTCATGCATTTATTTGTACATGCTTCTTGATCTAATTCACCGTTTGCATCTCCTCCTTTGATCTCCTTTCAAAGTAGAAAATTGTCGTTGTAGGCTTAAAGAACACCAATGTCCTTTTCTCCAAAATATTAATCCTAAACTGCTGCAAGCTCCAAGCTCTCCAACCTTCGTTGTTGTGATTACATTCCTCTAAAAAGTAATCTCCTCAAAACATTATTTTATTCTTTGCTTTCTTCCACCAATCTTAGAACATCATTTCTTTGATCCTTGCACTGAAACTTAAAAAATAACAGGGTTCTTTCTTTTCCTACAAGAGTTCAATCCTACACTAATCAAATGATTTCTTTGTATCAATGTTGTTGTAAAAATGCCAATTGATGTTGCGAAATTGCTAGTAGACTGTTGATGCCACCAACATTCAGTCATTTACCAAAAATTCCTTTTCTTTTCAATGTATACAATCTGAAACTTCAATTCTTTCAAATGCTCTGCCTCTACACTGCACATGCTGTCCACAAAAGTGTAATACGCATACAATTCACTCATTTATTTAAAAGTTACACAATCCATAATAATTTAATACTCGGTGGCTTTGCTTATCAAGGGAATAGAACAATGACTTCTTCCATTCACTATGTGTTGGGTGCTTCATCAAGGAAACATTTTACAGATCTTTAATACCGATATTTCACACTTCTAATAAAACCAATTAAACTTCCAAAGTGGACAAGAGCCAAATGACCTGCTCATCAAACCTTAAACGCAAAGGTTCTTCAGCACAACTACAATGGTAATTTCAAACTCCAAAAGAAAAGTTCTTCAATGATGTCTTTAGGGATGTTCCTTCCTCCATAGCGATTTGACTTGAAATGGATCTCGCTTCTTAAAGAGAATGAATCCCTTGACAATGCTTTACCAAGAAATTCCCAAATTAACTTTGTAGGAATGAACATACCTCATTTACGCATTCCTAAATTAGGTTCTTCAAGTCCGTGATGTTGTAATATTTGAATTTCATCATCTTCAATAAGAAAACCTGGCTCTATCTTCCTTTTCCAAAGAACATGCCCGCTCCGATACCGAAAATGATGCAACCACACAATTAAACTGGAAAAAACTTGTTATTAGAGGCGGATGATCTAGTGAAGCACACCCAACGCACTTAAGGCTCACAGTTTCTTCCAGATTATGGTCGAAGAGCATTCCTACAAAGGCCCCGCCTCCATGTCTAAACTCCACGCTCAGCATGCAACAATATTCATTTTTCTTCTGTCAGTGGAGAATTCACATGGGGGTCAATCTATTCTCTTCCTAGCCCTTCTAAAATAGTTATCCAATTTGCGTTTCCTTCTGCAAAATAAGAAAACACACTATCCACCCAACAGTTCTCTTCCAAGCAGTATAAGTTACTCAAACATAACACTAAACATTTTAAAATAATCTGAATATTGTAACCGGTTCATTTATCAACTATGAATGGAGAATACATGATTAAAACATAAAACACAACCCATTTGATAACTTCTGGTTTCTATTAATTCACACAGAAAACAAATCCATCTCCCAGTATCTGCATCCTGCATTCTCTAACCTAGACAATGAATTCACAAGCTAAAATAAAAAATAGCATAGCTCTCTTCCTCGAATGAGGGTAACCAACAACCATCCCTAGCCGTCTACGATAATGCTCAAGATGGTAACAACACTACTGAAAAATGCATTCTATTCCTAAACCTACCACCTGTCATTCCAGGCATCACTCCTGTAGCAAGAAAAAAAAATGGGTTCGAGCCTCTTGGTTCTCTTTGTCAGCTGTAAAGATGCCCCTACATCACTCCTCCTCTAGAACATCCATTTGGATTTCTAACCTAAAATATAGGGATGATTCCTCGTGCAGCCATTGAGATATTAATTATCTGTTTTCACCACTAAGGGATTTTTGCCCAACACTTGTCATTTCTCCTTATGGGCCAACCAACACTCTTTCGATAGCTTCTTCATATTGGATTCTCCTATTTATATTTATTAAATAATAATAATAATTTGAAATCCTCACAGAAGTGTCTTTGACCACACTTGGTCAAATAATTGTTCAACAATAATTAAAAGCCATATTACAAAGTATTTAACTTTAATCAAGGTTCTAGGGCTATTACACACTTCCTTGGGTTTTATTTCAAACTGATGGAAATTGGACTCTGTCCTTTGATCATCACGCAGTCTCCTTTCTTCAACAAATTGTGATATTTTAGAACTCTCATCGATCTTTTGATTCTTCCTGCCCACTATCCTGGCAATCAGCAATTAAAATGCCTGCAAAAATTGTACTATTTTAACAATCTGATTTTTTTCTAGGTTTATTAGTTCACATCTAAGTTCACATCTAAATCCACATGCATAATGTAATTTACATTAACCACATAGATATATTTAATTCATTCATAATTTAAATTTCAATAAATCATATAATACAATTCTTTAAATAGAAAAAACATATCCGAGAGCCTAACGGTTGAAACCTTAGCTCTAATATCAAGCTATAACACACCCTACCCCTTTGACAAATGCATTTAATAGTGCATATTAACTATAAAATTAAATAGTGGAAGCATAATATTTCTCAAAAGGCTCATTAAATCCTTAAACAAAAGCATAAAACTCATAATATCGGAAGCATAGAATAATGTATGAGACATTTATTTAATAATGTTCATGCAAAATAGTTTAATGCACCTGTGCACACTTAATAACCATTCCCTCCATAATAAGAATAGGCATTTATAAATATTTTAGTTTAAATGTCATTATTTATTTGTATACCCATTAATTAAGTCAAAGATAAACACAACTTCAACCTAACCTTTTCTTTTCAAAACTTACTGCACAGTAAATTTCACGTTAAATAAAAAGATTAAGAGATTGAACCGCCTAAATGCATTACCTCTTTTTAAATATATTAAATAATATTACCGACCATAATAACTTAGTCCATTATCCAACTAATTCCTCCACTCATTACAATGATCCTAAAAGCATGCCTTAACTCAAGGTATTGTTTATCATTTAATTAATAAATACAATTAAGACTTAAACATCTAATCTCTCCAACTAAACAAATCAAATCAGCCCATCATTTTTATTAACCCAAAACAACTTTGGTTTTAATGAATCAAATCATCCTATGGTTTTCAACAAACTCATATTCAACTCATTCACCAAAATTTTATTAAGTGATTCCGTAAAATAACACTTCATTTATTATTTAATGAAATATTTCCCTCCCAAAAATATTCCTTATTGAATGACTCGGTTAATTTAACAAAAAATAACAAAAATGGATAAAATTCCAGCTTGTTTATCCATTTATCGAAATGTTCCAAACCTTGTGGTCTTCGACATAGTTTAATTAAACATTACATTTTTAAACCCATACTAACTTGCATAAATTTCCAACCAATAACAAATCATTAAACTTGCACTTATTTCATACCTATGAATCAAACCAAATAAAATGTAAATTTCTATCTTGTATCCAAACTCAAGAAATTTAACAAGTAAATCATGCAGATCTTAACTAGTAAATAATTAAATATCCTTTCATAAATTTAAACATTATTTCTAGGAAATAAACTAATCTGCAAAAAGCATCAACATAGACAACTGGCTCCTGGGCAACCATGCTCCACCCAACCATAGGTATTTCTACTTATTAATCACTCAACAGAACAACACCCCCGAGCTAGGACTTGTGAATTCACCAGAAAAATCATTCCTTCCACACACTATCATTCCATCACATGATTATCATGGGTAATTCCTCACAGTTTTCATAGGTTCACAAAAAATTCCAGGCATTTAGAAAATATAGGCTTAATCCAATTCCATGCCAAACCATACACTTCCCATCGTGGTTTCATTCCAACCACACCACAATGAAAACCATCACTGCTTAACAAGTGCACATGAAATCTAGCATAATAGTTTTTGTACAATTCACCATTTCCTTGACCACAAAACAACAGTAAAAAAAAAAACTTAAACAATTAAAGGTTCAGGGATAATTTAGGTAGGTCCAATCACCAAAGTATTAGACTCTACTCGTGACTTAGATTTTTACCCATGTTCTTGTGCACTTATCCCCCTTTCGATTTCCTATCCCATTTTCTTTTTGCAGGCATAAGTTAAATGCATGAAAATTTGGAACCAGGCAGTCTCTCCAAGAGACCCACGCTTATCTCTTTTAATTAAAACACATAAACACTTCCTTTAATCCCACATATTCATAATTACAATTTAAACCTAAGTCTTAAGTCATGGAATTTATGACTTAGCAAAAAATTTGGGTATTTTAAGGAACATAGGATTATAAAAGGGTCATAGATAAGGTTTCCTCCACCTAAGGCCTTTAAACCCTCTTGCTGAATCTGTCGAATACACAAGTTCCTGATCTTTTCACCGTTTGGCCTCAGCCATAGCTAGTTATAATTATTATTATTATAATGTCAACATGTACAATTGTCTCACCTTTCAGGAAGTACATAATATTGTACTTAATATCAGTTCAGGGGTCTTTAATGAGGGGTATCACAATTAAAAAACCTTTCACATCCATTAAGGACAAAACTAACTGTCTTCTCCACCAAGATATCTATGAAATTCCCTGTTCTTGCGGCACTAAGTCCTATATCGACCAAATTGGTCACTCTTTTAAAACTAGAATAAAATAACTCATGGTAGATACCTAACATAACCAATCCTCAAAATCAACCATCCCTAAACACTCCTCCAAAACTAAACACCTCATCCAATTTGATAAAGCAAATATTTTAGCTCAAGATTCCCACTATTCTACTTATTTAATTAGAGAATCCTAAAACTTTATCTAATTTCTCTTTCCCTTGAATACTCTTCATTTTTACTTTTCATTTCTAATTTTATTTTTATCTTTCTCTTGATTTTTTGTTTATTTAATATTAGCCCTCAACTAATCTACATTAATCAATTATCTTATTACTATCACTTAATTTAATATTTATTTATTTACCTTACCCTAATTTACCCCAATTCACTTTTATTATTATTATTATTAGGTATTTTATTATTAACTACTTATTACTATTTTTTTTTCCTTATTTCTTCTTCCTCTCTTCTTTAAATAAATACTTCAAAACTTATTGGAATTTTGTTTTAATTAAATTAAATTTAAAAATCTCTCTAATTCAATTTATTTTCTTAATTTAAAAAAAAAAATTAATTTATACCTTAATCATTTAAAAGAAATTAATTTATTCATCTCTCAATCTTAATCTTTTTAAATTTAAATTCATTTAATTTTATGTTCAACTATATTTTATTATTTTTTACCTAATCACTTTGACTTCCTTGCCCCTCATATTAATGTCTATATTTCTTTCTCTTCATTATAAATTTCTTTCCTTTCATTGCATCTAGACATAAAAAAAATTCTCATGGTGGTGTTTCCATAAACTTCTTGTTATTTTTGCTTCCTTGCATATGAGCGAGGTTTTTGCTCGAAACATCCATTTCAAATTCTTAATGCAGTAAAATCCAAAAGATCATGGAGTATTCAAATAACTGTGAAAGCTTGAATAATCTTAATATTGAAAATACCTCTTATGGTATTAAGGAGTAATAGATTTGAATAGGATAGCATTGTATATGGGAATTGAGGAAGACACCAATGAAAATACCCCTAGATCCCGAGAGGATCAACAATCGCAAGGTAAGTGTCAAAACCCCTCTCATACCTTGTAATTTGAAATAATCATGGCGTTAAACATAAATATGAGATGAAAGGAATTCTGGAACCCTCAAATCTATATCTCTTCCCATATTTGGATATTTAGTCTGCTTTAAGAGATATGGAATGGTGGATGGAGTTTGAAATATAGAAGAAGCTGAAGGTATTCAAACTATCCTATTAGAGATCACCTATGAAGGCTTATACATTATTATAGATAATAAAAATTAGACAATCTAAAATTCAATTGAACTATTAGGTTCATCCTCATCATCAAACATTAAAGTCTTACTCTCATCAAAATAAATGTACCTTCTATGTTCCTCCAAAGAGGTAGGAATAGAGAGATAAACGAGCTTCGCAAAGGCTAGTTAGAATTATATTGCAAGAATAATTCCCATAGAGTTATAAGTAGAAAATATCATCTATAGGTGGAGAAAATAAAGTTATAGTAAGAAGTTGGCAAGGAAAGTAGAAGTCCATTAAAGAGGCATATGGAGAAAAGAATGCGTCCAAGTGGGGTAAGAGATTACTTGTTTATCAATAAGTATTAGGGAAACAGGGTCTCCCTTGAAGAAAACTACACACAAAAGGAGAATCCATAAGTATAAGTTGGATAACTTTTTTTTCAAGAAATTGTGGTCAATAGTAGAGATGTTATGTATAATCTTAGAAAAATGTTAAAATAGTGTGGTTGTGTAGCAATATGCATTGGAAATATCGGGAGGACTAGTAGTGGGATTAAAGAGTACTTGTATACTCAAGAAACACACACTTCAAGAGTTTATAATTATATGCACTTTATATGTTAGTGGGTTAGGAAAATACATATATTTTGTCAAGTTTATTGGGTCTATGATCACAATCCCATTAGGGGGGATTTTAGGTATAAAATGCGTCTCCTAAGGAAAATAATAAAATAAAAGTAATAAAATAAGAGGATAGGGGGGGAAAGAAGGATAACTACTTTTTTCCTTCTATTTACAACTTATCTCATTTTATGTTTTTCCAAATTTCATGTGTATCTCGTTGGACATCTAATTAAATTATGCATCCAATGAGAACTCACACTGCATAGTTTTAATAGACTCACCACTAGATAAATTAGAAATACATTAAAATTATGTAGTGTAGGTACTCATTGGATGGAGAAATTAAGTATGCACCCAATGATTGAATACACTTGAATTTTGAGTAAACTTATAAGAAGAAAAGTTGAAAATACAATGAAAAAATGTAGTTTTCTTTTTCCCCTCGAACACTATTTATTCATATGAATGACATCATCAATTTGAATCTTATTGGTTATTTTAAATTTGGTGTTTGTAGCACATATTTCATTTTGAGGCCCATTTTTTTATCACAAAACATATCTAATTTGAAGGAAAATTTGATGTATATCATAAATGACATCTCTCTTCTTGGAGAAATTTTAGGTGGAGGAAATCTAAACTTAAATTTGAGAGGATAAGGGTCATGAGTGATGAATCTATTCCTAAGAAAATAGGTGTTTTTTTCCAAAAAAATGTTTGAATACAAAAAATGGTGGATGTGGAACCTAGGAAACCTCTCTCTACTTAAAAGAGAAAAATAATTTGCAATGATGTAATATCCCTAGTTTTGACTTGCAATGTAGTATGTGGGTTGTAACATATCCTATTTGATCGAAAACATTTTGTGTTAAGAAACATTATGATAACTTTTATTGTAAATTTTTATGTTGGACAAGTGTCCAAGGATGACTGTAATTTGCACAATATATTATTATTAAATAAATAAAATAAGAGACAAGCACCTAAGAGGACTGCTGAAAGAGTGGTTACTGATCCACTAGGTGGAATGGAATCTGGGGTAGAAGGAAATAGACAAGTGGCAGCATCATGATGCAACTAACTAGCTGTTGGTATGGGACAACTTCCTTGAAATGTGGTCATAGTCCCCTGAAAGATGGGACTGGAGCTTGAAGCTCATTTATTCCAAACTAACCACTAAAATACCTAGGTAGTCTATATAATAGCCATCAAATATTGAACTGAGGTTCATCACTTTTCCTGATGAGGAAATTTACCTTTGGAGTTTTGTTGTGTTTGCACCCAAGAGATTTGATGAGGAGATATGCTATGTTGTTGATCATGTTGTGAGTCTACCAAACTCTTATTGAGTTCAGGAGGTTGACGCTGAGTGGAGAAGGCATTTTATTTTAGGAGGTTGATACCGAGTGGAGAAGGTATTTTTCAGTGCCTTGCTTCTACACAGATTCCTCCCACTTACTATATAAGTAATTAGGCTCGGGGGTTCACTAGAAGTCAGCAGTTGAGCTGCTTCTTCTGAAGCAGGTTGGGAGGAGCAGGCCTCCTTGGGTGTCTGTCGGCCCTATCATCTTTTGCAGGTTCTATTGTCTTATCTATTCTTATTTTCAAGTTCGGTCATCTATTTCTGTATATTTTAAAGTTTTGTTATCTACTACTAAATTCTATTTATTTTCAAGTATTTAATTTATAGAATGAGATTGAATTTATATACCTATACTTTAGTTTTTGATTGAAGTTTTAAGCATGAATAGAAATTATGAATGAAATAAATGATCTCTGCATTTTTCCCCATGAAAAAAGGAATAGCATTGTACTCTAGTATAGAGACAGTTTAAGATAGATAAGTCTGATAGGCATTTAGCCATGTGAATGAGAAGATAAAATTATTGCATTTTCTCAAGGTTATTGTTTACTATTAAAATTTCTATGTATACATGTTTTAGAGTTTTCATGGTTATTTCTACATAATTAATTGTTCTCAGAATATACATTAATGTATACTTCATTTATAGATATCAGTTGTATATAAATAAATAGTTTTTCTTTTCTAATGTTTATATAAAATATTTCTCTGCTATAGTATTTAGAAAACAAAGATATATTTATATGCAGATAGTACAGAGTTAGAAACCAAACATACAATAAGTTTATAACTCTCATCACACAGATAACTAGCATAACATGTTTCTTATCTATCATCTTTTACAGACTTTCTGACATTATCTCAAAGCTAAAATATATTATCACTTAACTCATTCCCACAGCTCGACATAGTCAAAATTTGATATGTTCACGATAACCATAAATCAAAACCAAACAATTACACAACAATCATTACTGTAGATCGAACAGTTGAAATTAATAGTTTCATCCTCAATATTTAGCTAATACTATTGACTGTAGATTAAACAATTTAAGAATAGCAAACACCAACTCGATGCCAAAACCTTATCGAGGATAAATGTTAAACCCTAATTCATAGACATCAAGGAATGATCACGATATCCAAATCTGGAGAGACACACAACACAGCTATACGGTTTCACAATTATTACATGCAGAAGAAACGTTACCAAAAGACTTCCATCACATTTCTCATTTATAACTTTATTCATCAAACCCTAAACTCATTATTATGTTGACAAATAGACAAATTTCATACAGGCTGTAAGCCATTCATAGATACGAATTATCTAGCCTGTAGCAACAGACATATCATTTTTACAGACTTCATACATTTTACATTCTAACTTTCACCATTCACAAAAGAAAAACGATAATAGTAGAGTTGTGAAAACACCATTTATCATATTATCCAAGTCTGAGGGTAAAAACCCTATTTCTAAAACTATTGTATTCACATTTAAACATGGCAGTTGCCTTATGGGTCGAGGCATATCCTCCCCATACATTTAAGAAGTTTACAAACCCTATCGAAAGTCTCTGAGTTAAAACACAACACACAGGACATCACACAGTCGGCCATCATCTCATCTACATAGAGTTTTCAAAGCTACCGCCGAGGCTTACCAGTTGGTATAGTTGCAGCCAACCAACAACACCCAAATAGGAGAACACCCATGAACCATTACCCTGTAAACAACCATATCAATGTGGTGGTTAAACATTTATCTTATCAAGAAAATAAAAATCAGTATTAAACAAACCAACAACTACTGCATTAAATGTCAATTGTGAACGCTACAGGGGGAGTTTTCGAATACATTAACTTCAATTTAGTTGGACAACAGCAGCAGCAATCACCATACAAGCGTAACAGTAATGCATATTACTCATGCTATCAATGCCGAGGCACGTTGAAACCCCACACAAGCTACCAACTTCCAAACAAACTAAAAGGTGCCAAGACATGAAACAACCATGGCGGATGGTTGATTTCTCATTTAAATCAATCTTTCAATTTAAAAACCCTCAATAGGTTTGAAGAATTGAAAACATATCAAGACATTCACTAAGCTGCCAATCATAGTATCCATCACTATGCAAATAACTGAGTAGTTCGGCTCCTAAATCTTCATGAGTCACGGGTTCAAAAGCCTGGCCTCACAACTGAAAACGTGTAACAGAAAGACCTACAAACCCTCGGCCTGTTGGCCAGTTGCAGAGCCAAAACTCACAATAAACACGATGATCAAAACAAGGTAGGGTCTAACCCATACCGTTCATTACACTGCCAAGATCAATAGTGGAGATCACCAGGAGTCTTACGAAATATCAATCACCAGCTACCACATTAATTATGATATCATTACAAACGCCATGAGGGAGCCATGAAGGAATCAACTCTTAAACCTTCGAGCACAGTGTGTTTACACATCGGCAACAGATCAGTTATTACCAAGGTATGCCACGTGAATAAGCCCGATATGCCTACAACGATGGAAAGCCACTAACTCGGCAGTTGTGTCCATTTAATGCACATGGCAGTGTTGGTATTGCCAACTTGTAGCATTTAACATTCACACCATATTATTCATAACATAATACTTTGCTTATTGTAAAGTTGAACTATGTAAGCCTGTCAAGGCATATAGTAATGGTATGCGCCAAGGTTTGCAAATATTACACAATATCACATAGCTGCACATAATCCACATACCATATAATTTGCATAGATTTCACCTATCGCATAGTATTACAATATTTGCATATAATCTATATGTGTGTGCACAAATACATAATAGTTTGCACATAGATAATATGCGTTGCATATAACTCATATCATTTGCATAATAGTCAATAAGGTTCATAGTGTATAGTATAAAATAGGGTATCACATTGCACACCTATCGCATAGTTTGCATAGAAATCATAATGTGCATATAGTATCGCACAATCGCATAAGTACCACATAGGGTATGACGAGGCACACAACTCACATTACATAAATGCGATAGTTATTAAAATGGAAAAAATCTCTAATTGCAAGGGTTTGATAATAATTCCATAGATATTATAAAAAGACCATATAGAATTACACATTGTGAATGGACTCAAGACATTTACACGCACAAACATTATAATGTATTGTGTAAGAGAAATAATTCAGACCAACACCATCATCGCAGTATATAGACCCTAAACAAGTTAACAAGGAGTTGTAGATGGAATTTCCACGATTTGCCACAAAGGTAGAAAGTAGGCTTTTACATACAGACAATATGAATGGAAACAAAAACAAATCTAGGTACAACACTGCGATACGATCAATATAGATCTTCCCTGATTAAACCATTGAATACTTGTCGCAACTTTAATCTCTTACCTATAAATATGTCACAAGTACAAAATCACATGCTTTAGCACGAATGCCAAGTAAGCCTCGGGGCATCCGTAGGACCCCTTCATCAATCAAACAATAGTACATTAGTCAAAAATTTGTTTCAACATTCATAAACAACAATGGTAGAAATTGTAGCAGCACAACTAAATTCGAATAACGTCAAGACATAAGATGAAACCTGTTTGTTGCAAATTCTTATTTAATAAACCAGCATGGCAATTCATACAGCAAGATAGGATTTCATGCATTGTTCTATTTCCGCATTTATCAAATAAGCAATAAATGTCACGTAGAAAAATTTTAAATTTTTGTGATTTTTTCGGGATGTTACATGTGGTATCAGAGCACAAGTTCAAACTCTAGGCCTGAATGAGGCTCATCTGCGTAAACAGAAAAATAAATTAGAAAGTTTATGTTACTAACTTTTGTAATTTTATTTTATTTTTGCACAGAACATATTGACCTTTAATTATAGGTATGGAAATACTAGAGGAATCAGAAGAGGATAGATCTCCTCGTAATGAATGTATTAATCATAATAACACTGAAGGAAATTATGTTGAGTTAAATAACCAGTCTTCTGAAATTTTATGCACTGTACAAGATTTAAAATCTGAGTTAAAAGCTATTAAAGAACAAAATGAATGGATCCTAAAGGTACAGGAAGAGTTACAACATAATTTAAAAGGAAATTGTCACAGTGATGAAAAAGGCAGAAAATCAGAATTAAGGGTTGATTATGAAATAATGTCCCACCAACATAAGCATAAGAAAACAAGAAATGATAAAAGGAATAGTTACTCCTCTTCTAAGTCTGATTCAAGTAATGATGATATAAATTATGACAGCAGTAACAGTGAGTGATGGTCTAAAAAGAGAAAACATAAGCATCATGAACAGATTACCGGTGAATTTAAAAAGATTAAGCCACCTACTTTTAATGGCGAAAGTGAAAAAGGTGAGACAGCAAAAGCTTGGTTGTCTGTAATGAAAAAGTACTTTAGTATTTACGACTACTCTTCTCAACTGAAAGCCAAGATGGTTATTTATAATCTGACCGGAAAGGCAGATATATGGTGGTAGGATCTTAAAAGAATCAAGAGTACAAAAGAAAAAGAAGTAACTTGGACTATGTTTAAAAGTTTGTTTAAAAAGAATTTCTTGTCTGAACAGTTCTTTGAGGATAAATCGAAGGAGTTTTACGATTTAAAGTTGGGTACAATGAACATGAAAGAACTATGCAACAAGTTCCTTAGCTTGCTGAGGTACGTACCCTACATGGTTGAGGAAAATACTAAAGTGCAAAGGTTCCTCAGTTGTTTACTGTTTAATATAAAAGATCGTATTGAGTATGATAATCCTTCCACTCTGGAAGAGGCCATGAGAAAGGAAAATTTTTGTTTTCACCAAAACAGAAAAAGAGAAGGAACAACTGGTTGGAAGAATAGTAAGACTAACCAGTATGATCATAAAAAGAAGAATTTTAATCAGAATGTTGGAGGTTTTAAGAAAAATTTTAATAACATAAATTTTTCTAATAATTATTGTAATAGTACATCTCAGAACTCTACTGCTGTAAGAAATGTACCTAATAATAATAATCATAGCAATAACAATAACAATAGGTATGCTAAACAAAAAGGACCCATAAAGTGCTATGAATGTGGTGGACCACATAAGAGAGCAGATTGCCCACGCAACAAGAGGACAGACAACAACATACATACTATGCAAGTAGAACCTACAGTTGGAGATATCGCAAGAGAAATGCCCAGGATAAATGCAGCATTGGAGAACCGTCAAGCAGACCATCAAACATCCATGGTTGAAATTGAAGGTATGATACAAAACAAGTCTATTTCTATTTTAATAGATCCAGGTGCAAATCTAAGTTATATGTAACATCTCCATAAAAAAAAAATTATGTTCTTTCTCTTTCTTGTATACTTTTTACTGTACTGTAAATGAACAGCAATTGAAAATCTATGTTCATCAAACATCTAACATAATTAATACCTTCGCATGCTGTTCCTGCTTATATTTTCTTCCACTGTAATTTCCTACTAGATAGAAGGGTATTAAGGCTGTCATGCCACTTACTTAGCTATGGCTAACTCTAACTTATATGTTGGTATGTAGGTTCAAATCTGCATCCGGAGTCTCTCATGACGCAGGTAACAAGGATTGGTAAAATTTGACGCCCTTTAATGTTTTCTTGTCGCTTGTGCTGGGCTTAAAAATGCTTTACACACAACCATATCTATTTTAATATGGGCTATTGGAAAACCCCTTGTATTAGCACAAATTCTAAAAAAAACAATACCGTTCTAGTAATGAAATGAGAACTAAGATGTCATGCTTTCTTTGCTTATCACAACTTTAAAACAATTCATTACACTCAAGAATTTCCTATGCCTAACAAGTAAAGGTTCATTCACCATGTGGTTTGCCAAGTTAGTTTTCCCAAAACCATAAGGAAGTAAAATGGTCTTGGACCACTCAATGTAAATTTATCGAACTACTAGATTTCATGGACCAACAACATGGCTCGTTTGTCCCATCACCTGCCTTACGAGGGTATTGGTAAAGAGACATTTTTTTTAAATTATTATGGTTGAAAAATACACTATACTATGATCTTTCATTCGCTCGCATTTCCTTTTTGCAGGAGTTATGATTTAATAAAGAATTGTAGCATGTAAGGTGTACTTCCATATCTGCTACAAAGCTCTATCGGGTTGTCCAAAAGATACCATAACTCTTTGATTACCGGCAGGGTGCCACCTGCACCTTGACAGGTTACAGGGTATAGGGTGTGTATTTCAAAAACTTTCCAGCAGCAGTTTTTGTAAGGCCGACCATGTGATTCATTTAAGATGATCGAATACGAAAGTGCCACCTGCACCTTGGAATTACTACATAATTGTCTCGTTTCCTGGAGTGTAATAACCTCCTCGAACTATATTCATTCACCCCTGGTTGTTTGTTTACTATCTGGAAATCGAATTGAGTTTGATGGTTTTTGTTTTGAAAGCAGACCGACGATACAGCTAGACTTCAGGTATGTTGGTACTCCTAGGTTACAATCATGGTTACTCCATGCAAAATTTTTATCTTAAGTCCTCAAAGAATAGCTACTTCATTTTTGATACCTCTGAGGAAATCTCGAATGCCCTAGTTCAGAGATTTTTCAATTTTTGTTCTTTTGACAGTCTATCGTTTTAAGGTGATAACTTATTCTGCTCGTGATGTCAGGAACCACCAGCTTGAAAAGGAGCAGGCTACAGGAGGAGCCTTCCCTGTCTGGTAAGTGGCATCTCTCCCTACACCTTCCTACAAGGGCAGGAAACAACATTGGCAAGATCCTTATTCAACGACAAAGGAGTGTTGTATTTTCCTATTCTGGTTAGTCTTTCGTAGCTCCAAAGGTTCAATGTGGCCTAGGGTGTTGCTGTCACAAATTTAATGTAATAAATATTTTATATTACTTCCTCCGTGAGGATCCTAGGTTTTAAGGAGGCAAAAAGGACTGTATAACATTTAAGTTCAAAGGGCTCTTCGTTTCTGTATCTTAAATAAATTTTATTATCCGGTTCCAGGTTATTGTAATTATCTGGAGTTTAAGTTTCAGGGTTCCATGCCCTCTGAAATTCTACATTTGAAAGTGGACCTTGTGAAAATGGGTTTCTCATTCCTTCCAGTTTAAATAGTAAATATAATTCTTGCAATTCATATCTCCTATATGAGCTAAATTTTTGGTCTAAGGTACACGGAAATCTGCTTCAATAGCTACCCTCTCCTATACTTCCACCGGGAAAGAACCACAACCAAACCCTAGGTTAAATATATATCTTGAAAGATCTGACTCAGTGATTTTTTCTTTTTGTACTAAAGATTCTTTGTAGAATAAAGATGGATTTGTTCTAAAGGGGTACTCGTCGCTCTAAGGGTTGAGCTAACAGTTTTTTAACAATCAAAGGTACACGTTAACCTGGAATTTTCCAGGTATCGAGTTACCTGCAACAATTTCACTGCTGATATCATGCTAACATTGCTAACATAGTAGATGGATTCTACCTTAAGCCCTTCAACACAGAAATCCCAGGAGATATATTTATGCTCCGATCAAACATAGAGTCTTATATTATTTTTTTTAACGGCAGAAGGATATAACATCGATCTCCGCATAGGGTTTAGTTATTGAACCTGGCTATAACAAATCATATGGCAATCCACAAAGCTAACGCAGAAACAATAAAAAAGTATAATCCAGAACTCAGAAGACTATTAGGATCCTATTCGACTATGTAGAGGTACTCGTTGTCAATGCAGAAGTAAAGAAAAAGGATCACCACGACTGCTATTATATAAATAAAGGATGTCGATTATTAGGGTTCCTCTACCATTCAACGCTAAACACTAACTCAGCTCTCGATGATTACTGTTTCAGAAGAAATTAATTCTTAACTGAAGCATGAATACCTACAGGTTCAAATAATAGACCGACTTACTATTAATACAAATCAATATCTCTGTAAATTCAACCTTTGAGAATTAATTTTATGAATATCTTCCAATACATTTTATCACAAATGTCTGAGTACAAACGCCGGTTGAAGTTACCAGTCTTAAATTAGCTTAATCCATGCCAATGAATAACTCAGGTTAGATTAACAAAAGGAAAGTCCCACGGGAGTACTAAATGTCTATTCTTTAGCCGATCTAACAACTATTGACAGTGATATAATTAACATTTTTCCTTATGCATAAAATCTCATTTTAACTAATCTGGACAGAATAAAATAATAGGAAATACTTAGAGTCTGTAATTAGAAAAAAACCTGGGACTGATAACCCGAATGAACTCGGAACAGCCAAGTTCCACCCAACCGTAGATTAGGCACAAACACCAAGTCTGTCCGTAATCACCCCCGAGCCAGATGCATGCATGAAAAGTGTGGACAGTTAACCTCGAAAACTTAGTCACATTTCCAGAATCCCTTGCCTAACACAGAGTGCTCACACAGCAAGAATAATCCTCTCCAGCATACTAAGCAGCATCCTGCCTCCCACATATGCCCTTTCTTTATAGTTTTTGCCTAGGTCTTACCATCAGCAGCCAATTCCTCATGGAATTTTCGCAGCTAAGTAAATCCTTGATTTTCAGGGTGTGTCTAGTGTCTTAAATACACTTCTGACACCTGTTCTGGTTTCCCTGAGGCTAACTCTCACTTGTCCCCCACTTTTCCATGCATGATCTCCTCATTTAACTTGGTTGTTCCTGTTCATCCTTTCTTTTTTATTAAAGACAATAATTTAAATCAAAGTTGTTTCTTACAACCATCCTCCTAGGACTTATTCGGCAGATTTCTCATCTAGCCCCCTTATTGAAATGAAATTCATAATGATAACAATATATATAAAAAAAAACATAATGTCCAATTATTATGTGGGGAACACCACATTATATTTCACCTACTTTAGTAAACCGTTGCAAGCTAAAAACAGAGAAATTTGATAATGCATGGTTACTTCAGCTTGCAATAGGAACTAAAAGAAAGGTTACAGATTATGTCCAGAATTGTGAAGTATTTTTAAGTCAACGAAAAACACAAATTAATCTGAATGTTTAACCCTTACGTTCATATGATCTATTAGTTGGCATGGATTGGCTTGAACAACATAGAGTTATATTGAATTGTTATGATAAATATTTTAGTTGTATAAATAATGAAGGTAATGCAGAAAGAGTAAAAGGAATTCATAGGCAGATCTCAATAAGGCATATTTCTGCCTTACAAGTGAAGAGAGCTGCTAGAAAAGGTTGTAAATTGTTTACTGTTAATGTTGTTAATGATGAATGTACATCTAAAGAAGACAAGTTAAAACTAGAGGATATTCCCATCCTTAGGCACTTTTCTGATGTATTCCCGGAAGAAATTCCAGGATTACCTCCGAAAAGAGAACTTGATTTCACCATTGAGTTAGTACCCGATGTGATACCAAACTCAAAGGCCCCCTATAGGATGAATATTCTGGAGTTAAATGAGTTAAAGTCTCAGCTGAAAGAATTAATAGATAAAAACTATATAAGGCCCAGTGTGTCCCCTTGGGGAGCACCAGTAATATTTGTTAAAAAGAAGGACGGTACCATGCATTTGTGCATCGACTATCGTCAGCTTATTAAAATGACAATTAAGAACTGGTATCTCTTACCCCGCATAGATGATCTATTTGATCAAGTACGTGGAGTAGAGATATTCACTAAAATTGATCTAAGGTTGGGTTATCATCAAGTTCGGATAAAAGACGAGAACATATTCAAAAGTGCATTTAGAACGTGTTATGGACACTACGAGTTCGTAGTTATGCGTTTTGGGATAACTAACGCACCGGCAGTGTTCATGTGTTTAATGAACAACGTTTTGCATAAATATTTGGATAAGTTCGTAGTGGTATTCATTGATGATATCCTGGTTTACTCAAAAACTAAAGAAGAGCATGATGAACATTTAAAAATAATTTTACAACTACTTAGAGATCATCAACTTTACGCAAAGTTTAGTAAGTGTGATTTCTATAAAGATAAAATTCAGTATTTGGGTCATATAATTTCTAAAGCTGGTATTTCTGTTGATCTTGATAAAATAAAAGCTATTAATGAATGGCCTGTCCCAAAAGATGTAACTAATGTACGGTCATTCATGGGAATAACGTGTTATTATAGAAAGTTTATTGAAGGGTTCTCTAGAATTGCTAACCCCATCACTTCCTTGCAGAAGAAAGGCAAGAAATTCATATGGGATAAAAAAATGTCAAGACAGTTTTAATAAGTTAAAAGAATTGTTAACCACTGCACCCATCTTAAAAATTGCAGATCCTAATAAGGATTTCATTGTATGCACGGATGCATGCAACGAAGGACTTGGAGGGGTCTTAGGTGAAGAAGGTCATGCAATTGCTTTTGAGTCAAGGAAGTTAAAAATACATCAAAAGAATTATGCTACTTATGATCTTGAGTTGGCAGCCGTGATTCATTTTAATGACTGATAATAAGGGTTTAAAGTATTTATTGGATCAAACAAATCTTAACGCAAGGCAAGCTAGGTGGTTAGCCTTCCTTAGCGAGTGTGGTTTTGAGATCCATCCCATTAAAGGAAAGGAGAATAAGGTTGTTGATGCATTGAGCAGAAATGCTAGATTGAGTTTTGTGGCAACAATCAGTACTTTTAAAACTGATCTGGAAAATCAGATCGAAGAAGGAATTAAGCAAGATGAAAATTACCAAAAATTACATGATAAAGTGGCTGAAAATTCGTCTGAAAAATTTATAACAGATTACAAAATTAATGAAAAGGGCTTCTTAACTTACAAAAATAAAATTTATGTGCCTAATTTTTCGAAGGTTAAGTTGCTAATTTTAGATGAAGTTCACAATAGTCCTTATTCAGGGCATCTTGGTTATTAGAAAATGATAACTATGTTAATAAAGGAGTACTTTTGGCCTAACATGAAGAGTGGAGTTGCTGAGTATATAGCTAGATGCTTTGACTATCAGACTATTAAAGTTGAACATCAACATCCAGCTGGGCTATTGTAGCCCTTACCAATTCCAGAATGGAAATGGGAAATTACAAGCATTGACTTTATTACAGGTTTGCCTAAAAATCAGAAGCAGAATGACTCAATTATAGTTGTTATTGATAAACTTAGTAAGGATGCTCATTTTATTCCTGTTAAAACTACTTTCAAGGCTTCTAACATTGCAGATATTTTCATGAAGTAAATTTTTCGCTTGTGTGGCTAGGGTTTTCACCCTAACTTGTGCAAATGAGCACCTACTAAGGAGAAGGGACTCCTTAGTAGCAGTTCAATAAACAGTAATTAAAATGCTAAAACAACATAAATTTTAAACTAACATGAGCATTAAGAAACATAACAAAACATGGAATATAAATAGACAAGAGATAATGTAAATGGTTTTTTTGTATTAAAGCTTTACCTCCAATGTGAAGGTTGGTGAAGTTCTTGCAATGATCCAAGAGGGTTGCTCCAAACTCCAGCTTTGCTCCTTCTCTTTCTCCAATGGTAGAAATGGGCCAAAAGGGGCTCTCAATGGTGAAAGTAGCTCAAGGGTGAGCTAGGGTCTCAAGAGAGATTTTGGCAGAGTAAGGGTATACTTGATTGTGGATGTGAAATAAGGGGTCTCCATCACCTATTTATATTTTTTTGGTGGTGGAGTGCTGGCCCATGGTTTTGGTAACCATACGGTTTAGGTCAGCTGTATAGGGTTTTTCCCTCCTTTTTTCCTCTTTTTCCTCATTATTTTATATTTTTTATTCCCTTTTTAGAGGATTTTGCTATTTTGGATATTTTTGGAGGGAAAAGGGGGTTTTTAGCCTTTTTGAGGCTTTTTTGATGGTTTTGTGGCCTTTTGGAGGCTTTTTAGTGGGCTTTTTAGGGTTTTTAAGGCAAATATGATAGAAAAATGGACAAATGAGTCATGTAATGGGGTAGATAAGGTAGTGAGCACTTTTCGGGTGTTAACAGCTTGCATAGGATTCCAAAGGTAATTATTTCAGATCGAGACTCTAAGTTCACTGGTAACTTTTGGACAGCACTATTTAAATGATTAAATACTAAATTAAATTTCAGCACTTCTTTCCACCCACAAACTGATGGTGAAACAGAAAGAGTAAATCATATTTTGGAAAATATGTTAAGATTGTATGTTAAAGATCAACCATCTAAGTGGGAATATTACTTGCACCTAGCAGAATTTGCCTACAATAATAATTATCAAGCATCTGCTAAGTTAAGTCCATTTGAAATTTTGCATGGAAGAAAATGTTGTACTCCAATTTCTTGGGATAATCCTGTAGACAGATTGATGTTAGGACCAGATTTATTGAAAGAAATGGAGCTAACCATGAAATAGGTTCAAGGTAACTTAAAGGTTTCCCAAGATTGGTAGAAAAGCTATGCTGATTTAAAATGCACAGAAAGAGAATTTCAGGTAGGAGACCATGTTTTTATAAAGGTAAAGCCCAAGAAAATTTCTTTGAAGCTTGGGAGTTGTGCTAAATTAGCACCAAGGTATTGTGGACCATTCGAAATCCTATCAAGGATAGGAGCTGTTGTATATCAATTGGCATTGCCATACAATTTAAAAATCCACAATGTTTTTCACGTTTCTGTTTTAAAGAAGTATGTGCATGATGCTACTCATGTGCTGAATTGGAATGACATACAGGTGGAACCCAAAGGAGATTTTCAGGTGGAACCAGACTGTATTATCGACCGAAGGAAAATTATGCTTCGGAATCGCACCATAGGGTAGGTAAAGGTGTAACGGAAGCACCTTAGCCCTAATGAAGCTACTTGGGAACTGGAAAGTAATATGCGGGCAGCATATCCAGTTCTATTCCATGAGGAACTTGATGATGAATAAGCAACATTGAGGACGATGTTGAGCTTAAGAGGGCGTGTTTGTAATATACCCTATTTGCTGGAAAACATTTTGTGTTAAGAAACATTATGATAACTTTTATTGTAAAGTTTTATGTTGGATAGGTGTCCAAGGATGACTGTAATTTGTAGAATATATTATTATTAAATAAATAAAATAGGAGACAAACACCTAAGAGGACTGTTGAAAGAGTGGTTACTGATCCATTAGGTGGAATGGAATCTGGGGTAGAAGGCAAAGGACAAGTGGCAGCATCATGATGCAACTAACTAGCTGTTGGTATGGGACGACTCCCTTGAAATGTGGTCATAATGCCATGAAAGATGGGATTGGAGCTTGAGGCTCATTTATTCCAAATTGACCACTAAAAGACCTAGGCAGTCTATATAATAGCCATCAAATATTGAACTGAGGTTCATCACTTTTCCTGACGAGGAAATTTACCTTGGATTTTTGTTGTGTTTGCACCCAAGAGATTTGATTAGGGGATATGCTATGTTGTTGATCATGTTGTGAGTCTGCCAAACTCTTATTGAGATCAGGAGGTTGATGCTGAGTGGAGAAGGCATTTTATTTCAGGAGGTTGATACCGAGTGGAGAAGGTATTTTTGAGTGCCTTGCTTCTACACAGATTCCACCCACTTACTGGATTAGTAATCAGGCTCGAGGGTTCACTAGAAGTCAGTAGTTGAGCTGCTTCTTCTGAAGCAGGTTGGGAGGAACAGGCCTCCTTAGGTGTTTGAAATCCCTATCATCTTTTACAGGTTCTATTGTCTTATCTATTCTTATTTTCAAGTTCTGTCATCTATTTCTGTATATTTTAAAGTTTTGTTATCTACTAGTAAATTCTGTTTATTTTCAAGTATTTAATTTACAGAATGAGATTGAATTTATATACCTATACTTTAGTTTTTGATTGAAGTTTTAAGCACGAATAGAAATTATGAATGAAATAAATGATCTCTGCATTTTTCCCCATGCAAAAAGGAATAGCGTCGTACTCTAGTACAAAGACAGATTAAGATAGATAAGTCTGATAGGCATTTAGCCATGTGAATGAGAATATAAAATTATTGCATTTTCTCAAGGTTATTGTTTACTGTTAAAATTTCTATGTATACATGTTTCAAAGTTTTCATGGTTATTTCTACATAATTAATTGTTCTCAGAATATACATTAATGTATACTTCATTTATAGATATTAGTTGTATAGAAATAAATAGTTTTTCTTTTCTAATGTTTATATAAACTATTTCTTTGCTATAGTATTTAGAAAACAAAGATATATTTATATGCAAATAGTACAGATTTAGAAACCAAACATACAGTAAGTTTATAACTCTCATCACACAGATAACTAGCATAACATGTTCCTTATCTATCATCTTTTACAGACTTTCTGACATTATCTCAAAGCTAAAATAGATTATCACTTAACTCATTCCCACGGCTCGACATAGTCAAAATTTGATATGTTCACGATAACCATAAATCAAAACCAAACAATTACACAACAATCATTACTGTAGATTGAACAATTGAAATTAATAGTTTCATCCTCAATATTTAGTTGATATAATTGATTGTAGATTAAATTAATTTAAGAATAGCAGACACCAACCCGATGCAAAAACCTTATCAAGGATAAACATTAAACCCTAATTCACAGAAATCAAGTAATGATCACGATATCCAAGTCTGGAGAGAGACACGACAAAGCTATACGATTTCACAGTTATTACATGCAAAAGAAACGTTACCAAAAGACTTTCATCACATTCCTCATCTATAACTTTATTCATCAAACCCTAAACTCAGTATTATGTTCACAAATACACAAATTTCATACAGGCCGTAAGCCCTTCATAGATACGAATTATCTAGCCTGTAGCAACAGACATATAATTTTTACAGACTTCATACATTTTACATTTTAACTTTCACCATTCACAAAAGAAAAACGATAACAATAGAGTTGTGAAAACACCATTTATCATATTATCCAAGTCTGAGGATAAAAACCCTATTTCTAAAACTGTTGTATTCACATTTAAACATGACAGTTGCCTTATGGGTCGAGGCATATCCTCCCCATACATTTAAGAAGTTTACAAACCCTATCGAAAGTCTCTGAATTAAAACACAACACACAGGACATCACACATTCGGCCATCATCTCATCTACACAGTGTTTTCAAAGCTACCGCCGAGGTTTACTGGTTGGTATAGTTGCAGCCAACCAACAATGCCCAAACAGGAGAACACCCATGAACTGTTACCCTATAAACAACCATATCAATGTGGTGGTCAAACATTTATCTTATCAAGAAAATAAAACTCAGTATTAAACAAACCAACAACTACTGCGTTAAATGTCAATTGTGAAATCTACAGGGGGATTTTTCAAATACATTACCTTCAATTCAGTTGGTCAATAGCAGCAGCAATCACCAGACAAGAGTAACAATAATGGATATTACTCATCCTATCAATGCCGAGGCATGTTGAAACCCCACACAAGCTACCAACTTCCAAACAAACTAAAAGGTGCCGAGACCTGAAACAACCATGACGGATGGTTGATTTCTCATTTAAATCAATCTTTCAATTTAAAAACCCTCAACAGGTTTGACGAATCAAAAACATATCAAGAGAATCACTAAGCTACCAACCATAGTATCCATCATTGTACAAATAACTGAGTAGTTTGGCTCCTAAATCTTCATGAGTCATATGTTCAAAATCCTAGCCTCACAACTCAAAACGCATAACAGAAAGACCTACAAACCCTCGACCTGTCATCCAGTTGCAGAGCCAAAACCCACCGTTGCCAAAACTCACAATAAACACGATGATTGAAACAAGGTACGGTTTAACCCATACCATTCATTACACTGCCAAGATCAATGGTGGAGATCACTGGGAGTCTTATGAAATATCAATCACCAGCTACCACATTAATTATGATATCATTACAAACACCACGAGGGAGCCACGAAGGAATCAACTCTTAAACCTTCGAGCACAGTGTGTTTACACATAAGCAATATTTGAGTTATTACCAAGGTATGGCACGTGAATAAGCTCGATATGCCTACCACGATGGAAAGGCACTAACTCGGCAGTTGTGTCCATTTAATGCACATGGCAGTGTTGGTATTGCCAACCTGTAGCATTTAACATTCACACCATATTATTCATAACATAATACTTTTCTTATTGTAAAGTCAAACTATGCAACCCTGTCAAGGAATATAGTAATGGTATGCGCCAAGGTTTGCACATATTACACAATATCACATAGCTGCACATAATCCACATACCATATAATTTGCATAGATTTCACCTATCGCATAGTATCACAATATTTGCATATAATCTATATGTGTGTGCACAAATCCATAATAGTTTGCACATAGATAATATGGGTTGCATATAACTCATATCATTTGCATAATAGTCAATAAGGTTCATAGTGTATAGTATAAAATAGGGTATCACAATGCACACATATCGCCTAGTTTGCATAGAAATCATAATGTGTATATAGTATCACACAATTGCATAAGTGCCACATAGGGTATGACAAGGCACACAACTCACATTACATAAATGTGATAGTTATTAAAATGGCAACAATCTCTAATTGCAAGGGTTTGATAACAATTCCATACATATTATAAAAAGACCATATAGAATTACACATTGTGAATGGACTCAAGACATTTACACACACAAACATTATAATGTATTGTGTAAGAGAAATAATTCAGACCAACACGATCATCGCAGTATATAGAGCCTAAACAAGTTAACAAATAGTTGTACATGGAATTGCCACGATTTGCCACGGAGGTAGAAAGTAGTCTTTTACATACAGACAATATGAACGGAAACCAAAATAAATCTGGGTACAACACTGCGATACGATCAATATAGATCTTCCCTGATTAAACCGTTGAATACTTGTCGCAAATTTAATCTCTCACCTATAAATCTGTCACAAGTACAAATCACATGCATTAGCACGAATGCTAAGTAAGCCTCGAAGCATTCGTAGGACCCCTTCATCAATCAAACAAAAGTACATTAGTCAAACAGTTGTTTCAACATTCATAAACAACAATAGTAGAAATTGTAGCAGCACAACTAAATTCGGATAACATCAAGACATAAGATGAAATCTATTTATCGCAAATTCTTATTTAATAAACCAACATGGCATTTCATACAGCAAGATAAAATTTCATGCATTGTTCTATTTCCACATTCATTAAATAAGCAATAAATGTCACATAGAAAAATTTTAAATTTTTGTGATTTTTCCAGGATGTTACGTGGGTTGTGGAGACTAATTATCTTCATGATTCAAAGGTCTTGTTTTAGCCATGTTTGGATCACAATTTCAAAGGGGGGGATCTCCCCCCACATTAGCTGAGGGTTCATGGGAGGATCCCCCAAATATGTTTTTTAGAAAAATGCCTTGTAAAATATTGTAATTTCGTAGTTAATATGGACCATCCATCATTAGGTAGCATATCGAATGGTAGAATTTCTTTTAGGGTTTTTTTCCAAGCTATAATATAACCACAATATAACCTTTTTTTATGTATGAGGTAGTTTTATTGCGGTTGTGTAATTATGAAATATCATTGTGATTGAGTAAGATAGATTGTGAGAGAGTGAAGAGGAGGTTGTAGTAGATGTGTTGCAAGTTATATCCCTTCATTTTGTTGGATGGAATAAAAGAAAGGACTAGTTGTTTCTCTGTGGATGTAGCCCATATCAAGTGAACCATGTATACTGGTGTATCTATTGTATTGTTCTCTTATACTTTTTATTTCAATTTTTGTTTTGTTTTATTCTATCATTTTGCGATCTTGTTTTGTAACACATTACAGATTCCTAGTGCAGAGCTCAAGGTCGAGACCCGACTAGTGAATATATATGCATGTATGATGTAAATATTTATGTGTGGATGATTTGTTTGGCTTATCATGCTTATCCTTTTACCTTTTTTACATCGCGACCCTATTCACAAGCCCTCCATACTAAATTTATTGTGCTATTTTTCCACCATTAATCTACTTGCAAGGAGGCCCCATCAATGTTCCCCCTCAACTTCTTCCTTGGATCACTCATACTTGACCCTTGTTTGAACACTTCCTCATTGATTGTTGTTTTCATCTATTCAGTATACTGTTATCCATTCTTCAAGCCGAGCATCTCCTTTGCAAAAAAAGACACTCGAGGAGTTTCTGTTAATCCCTTTTCTGACTCCTTAAAGAATGAAAATATCGTCGAGCAATATTGCTTCCTTTAATGCTTGTTAAACTATCTTAAAGGGCATTTATTCAGTATAACTTTAACCCTTTTTTGCACCATATGGGCTAATTATGAAAAAGGAATACTCTAGTATCTCCAGCTAGAAGAGTTCTCCATTGCATACTTTTATGCTTTTTCGGGATTTGGAGACTAACACACACGAAAAATACCACCCTTCGAGTCTTCTTATTGCTTCCAAACTCTCTAAAATTGAAAGTAAACATGAGTAGTCACCGTCCTGGGCTCGTACAAAATCCACATGATGGTACCATATAGATCACACTTCTACCCCTTATTCGAGCTCCTTAAACCATGAAGAAGGCCCAAACAGTGCCTTTCGGCATCCCTAGAGATCATGTACATCCCCATGTTATGGAAGCATTTGTAGGTACATTCACCTTTGTTTAGAGTATTCTACAATGAATCACCCTTGGAGTCTCCTGATATCACTCATCAGTTCTACCCTCGAGCCTCCCCCATTGCAGTTACAGTCCCTGTTCTCTTAAGCAATGATCCCCTTCCCCCTAAGTCCATTTCATATGATACTAGTTCATCCCTGCCATCATACTCTAAACAAAGGAATTCTAACTCTCATCCTTCTGTGACCCTCATACCCCCCCCATGGTGTCTTAGTCTCACATCCCATACTATCACATCTATGTTGTACAGTTCGTGCTCCTATCAAGGAAACATCATTTCCTTGGTAACTGTAGGTCTCCCTCTATAAACGCCAACACATCTATTCCATAGGATAGACCTAGAGATCCCTGTATCTTTCTGTCACCCCCATCAGTGGTGATATCCTAGGGATCATCCAAGAATATTCCTTAGTGCCTCTTCGGATGATTGTTTCTCACATGCTCAACTCCAACTCCCTCGATTGCACTGTTGAGATTCGTACATGGTATTGGTCCCTTCAATTATTGGTAGAATACCCCAGATGTCCACTGACTCTAGCACATTGGTGATTCTATTTGGTGTTAACACCCAAATTGACCCTCTAGGTTGTGGGAGAAGGTCAGCTTGGGGTAACCATAAAACCACTTTAGATCGCACTTCTGACCCAATGAAATCAGAGAGGGATCTCTCACATTGAAAAAGGACTGAAAATAATCAACGAGAAACACACAGTCTTCTTACTCAAGTTATTCAATCAAAAAAATTCAGAAGGTCGGATTTTTGATGGGGCAATTGTTTAAGGGTTTGGTGAGATAATCAAGAAAGAAAACATTGGGAAATGGAGTTAGAACATAACATATAACCCAAATAACAGTGTTTTTGCATGGCAAATCGGAACAAAGGCAAGGTAGCCACCTGCTTCTGGTCAAAATGCTATTTCCTGGTGATAAAATAAGAAGAAATGAACAGTACATTGGCATGAGCATCTAACATGGATGAGTTTGATGCCAACTTTAGAGGAAATATTGGGTGAATACCTGAAACAATAGGCAGAGCTTGTGACCAAGAATTCTGCACTACTATACATTATTCCAGATATGAAAAAGAAAACATAATCGAAGAAAATAACAGGAATCACATGCACATGAGGAGAAGGAGGAAACAGATAGTAAGCTAAATGGCACATGAATCTCTGTGAAACACCAGCTTCAAACGCTGCAATTCTATTAATGGTTATGCTCAAACAAACAGAGCTTAGTTCTCCTAGGACTCAACCTACTAATTCTCCAACCTATTCTACTTCTGTTACATAGATATTTATAGTCTCTCAGCCTCACATTATCTAACAGGAAATAGCTATAATCATGTGACACCTGCATGGCTTCATCTTCCACCTTTAACAACAAATCACAAAAATGAAAAGGACTATTAACAGACGAGTCATGAATGACTTCACAGGTGTCATATGCAGGGCCACATACCCCCAACTGGCCTCAAAACTGGAGAAATATTACATATATGTGATGTTCAAAATAGATTGATATGGAAAGGAACGGAAACCTCATGAACACGTAGCCACACTACTCCCGAGCTTTTATTTGGCCTTGAGAATCAAATAAATCTTTTATTTTCAGGTTTTCATCCACCTTTGATTCTTCTACTAGAGGGGGAGGTGTCACTTCCTCAGTGGAGAGGATGAAATCTTCGATAATCTCCACGTCTTGGTGGGTTTCCTGCTCCTCTTCTTGGGCCTCCTTCTTCTTCCTTCGACGTTGATTGTGCTAGCACAACTGTCGGCCTCCCTGCTCCTCGGGCTCACTTGTTGAGCTCTCCTCTATGTGGTAGAAGAGTACAGGGGATGGAGGAATGTCTTCCTCCTCCACCTCAAACCATTCCTGATCGGGTATGAAGACCACTTCGGCTCCCTAAGCCTCCTCCATGACTAGATCCTAACTGAAAGATACTAGAGTTGTTGGGTTTTCCACCTTTCTCATGCACTGGTCGTGAACAACCACCGCAGGGACCCCTGCCTATAACGACCTTGAAAATGACAACATACATGTGTGATTACCTTTGCCATGACGGTCTGCCGGATCCTCCAAACGAGTGGAAATTATGCTTGAGGCCTGAGTTGACGTGAAACGTGCTTAACCAGGCTTTCAGGATAGGCAGGAGAGATATATGACAGTGCCACGTTGGGCATCCATCCTATTGGAAATCATTTGCTGGCAGGCGGAGATTCCCTCCAGCTCCCATTCTCATGATAAAACTAGCGCTGTAGATTTTAACCTTCAAGGCATCTGGACTGTCGAATTGCGTGGACCACACCATGTTTGCATATTTTCAGACTACTGATTGCCTGCACAAGTTCATTTCACAAACATGATCTCAGCCGTAGATATGAGCTCCATCAAATATGGGCCATCCAAACTTGCATCCTTCTACTAAAAGTTTGCGGATATGAAGGTTGTATTTCTCCATGCATGTCAACTATGAGAACTATTTCTCGGTCGTTGGTCTACATCCTCTACCGTCAATCAATCTTGGACTTGTCCACGGGCTAACGTCTAGCTTGCACATAACCGACCACCAACTCCTTTGGCAAGAGAGGCTCACGACCATAGATCTCCATCACTTTTAGATCTACGTTGTCTATGGGTGCTAATTATATGTAGTGGGTACCTCCCTTTCTTTTAAGCCTGTGATTATCATTGGAACCTTATCCTTTCTCTGATATTTCTTACCATGGACAAGGGCTACTGCACTGAGCTTTGAATTTTCTATTATTTGGGCCATGGGCTTTAGGAGCAAAGCTTTCCTTGGTCATTTTTTATGGGTTTGAAACCTCTGAATTCCTAGCACCAATCTGGTGCTAGCATTTGGAACCCCCCAGTTGTATGTTCCCATGTATATCCAGGATCATTGGCACTTTGTATGGGTCAAATAATTGGGAAATTTGGAGAAAATCCAATTCCTAAATTAGTGGTAGCTTGTCTATCAGGTGTCTAAGTTAGTTGGGACTTTGAATGGGTCAATAAATGAGATGTTGGAGCATGTTTCCCACCTCATAATGGGGATTTCAGTGGTTTCTAAGTTTTAGGAGAGAATCTCTCCAAGAGAGGGCACAATTTCCCATGAGGGTGAGTTGTTGGAGCTTGATTTGACATATGGAAGCCTCTTATCTTGATGGGGAGCACATATTTGGAGGTGGAAGCCCAATTGAACTTGAAAGAGACACTTTCCATGCTTTCTCTCTTCCCAAAATCCACTTGGATCCATGATAAATGTGCCATCGAAGGGTTTGAAGTCCAAAATTTCTATAAAATCAAGCTTCTCCTCTTGTTTGAGGATGGAAGGATTGAACCTCTACCAAATTGTTGTACTATCATTGTTGTATTGGTAATAAAATAATAAGGCTTTGGAGGTTGGTCCTATGGTGCATCTTTTTCATGTGTGGATGAATTTTTCAAGGGTTTCAAGGTAAAATTGTGCTAGATCTTTGTTTTGCTGAATTTGGTTATATGTGGGCTTACAAGGGCAGATACCTCCCTATAGGGTAAGAATTCATTCTTGTTTGAATTGTATTATTACTAATATGTTAAAAATATATCTATTAGAGGCACCTGATAATTTTTCTTAATTGCATGCTTTCTAATCTTCTGTTTTTGGCATCACCTTCTTTGGTTTAATCAACTTTTGTGCAATATTTTGTCAAGTTTCAAGTTTCCAAGCTTGGAGAAGGATTAAATATTGTTTGAATCCTCTTCCTCTTCAATAAACCTAAATGATAAAGTCCCTCAAATTTTCACCAAATCAAGCTTCATCAACCTTTATTCTTATTTACAATTTTGGCTCTTCTACCTTATTTCTCTTAAAAAACCATTAATCTCTCTTTCCAGTTACTTTTGATAGCAAGTATAGATCAGTTTTGAGGTTGCATCCTTAAAATCATACTTGCTAGAGGTTTAGTTAGATCTCAAAGGATGAATTTCAAATATAATATCATTACATTTCAATGTTTATATCACGAGACTAGATCTACTATAATTGAGTGCTTGTTATTGCATTTTTTCCAAAACAAATCCAAGAGTAAGTAGGAAATTTTTTCATTCTGGGTTTTTTTTAAGACACTGACATTCTAACATATTTATATTGTTATTTTTTTACATTTATATATATTTAAAGCGGAGGTGCTAGCGAAACATTTCAACATTTGAGCCTTCCAAAGCACCTCCAAAACCCCTTTTCTCAAAGGGCCTTTTTTCCTCTTTCTTTTGTAACCCTCAATCCTAGTTTATAAAGGATCAAAGGGGATTCTCTTTTAATCATTGTTTTATTATTAATAAAAGAATAAATGGGATACAAAGCGCCTGCACCCCATTCTCGATTGGGGAATATTGTATCGCCTCCTTTTGGTGTTCTTTTTTCTCTTTGCTTTCATTTTTTTATACTAACCCTTAGATTATATTTTCCTTTTTGCAGTTTATTTTAGTTTATTCTTTGTTTGTAGGAATATTTTAATTTAAGTTTCAATTTTTGAAAGTTCATACCATTTTCTTTTTGCAAGTAAATAAATGAACCTGACTTGTTGCCATGAAGTATGCTCTCACCACCACCCAAAGGCTTTGCCGATTAGTGTTGGATGATTAGAAATTTGACACATAGTCATTAGTAATTACAATGATATTTTCCAATTTAATTTACTTTAACTTACAATATTAATTTCTTTCAAAATTGGAATTAACATTTGCCTTATCCCAAATCATGCTCTTGGCGATCATAGACTAGTTTTGACTAGTAGGATCTTTGGAACAAAAAAAAAACGAGGCCTTGCACTGAATAATATTCCACATTTAATAAACGAAAAATCTAACTAAAACTAACCCCCTTAAAGGACAAAAATCCAGCGTTACAATTTCATTACTTGTGGGAAAATACTTCAAAGAAAGTGGGAACAACTTGATAGTGACTGTAGGGTACCGTAAGGATGCACCCTTGATTGGTGTAGTGTTGGATATTCCCTTGTGACTCTGATATATCCCACATTTTCTTGTGCAGAGAACCATTTGCTAAATCCGAACATATTCCTCTCACCTTTTGGTATATTTGGAATTCCCTATCCCTTAATCAACTCATCATAATAATTTAAAATTGACCAAGATACAATTGCAAAACATTTACTTTTCAAACACATTTATTTTGACTCTATTTGGCACTAATTGAATTCAAAACAATGCCTTAATTTGCTTAATGTCATCTTATTGTTGTTTATGTTACATATTTATATGCTATTATGTTGATCTAATTCGTTATTTTGCAATAATCTTTTTCAGTATTTTATCTTCAAAACTCCTAAAAAAATTACTTCCATTCTAACATATAAGAACTAAAATCCTTAGTAACTTTCTTAGGGTCTACCCCTTTTGGCTTCATTAGGCGTTTTCCTAAATGGAGGAGTCAATATCAAGTAATCGCACTTGACTCGAGACCATCCCCCAAGAACACACCAAGTGGATTGAATATTTATGCCACGTTACCCAAGTGTGTATCAGGTTTAATGCCCCTTAAATTGTGAGTTTAGAAGAGAATATGATGGCTGAGAAGCTTTATAAAAATAGATGAAGGTAAATTTCATGGATTTAAGAAACTAGAGAGAATGTACAAAACATCAACCAAGTATGTACATGTCATCCCCGAGTCAAGCATACCCATGACCAGTAAAAGTAGTACAAATCATGGCTCCCATGAATATAATACGGGTCCATAAATGAAGTATGAGATCATGGCCACAATATATACAAGTGTGGATTCATGTCATGACAAATAACACAGGCACCAACTACTTCAGTGTGGATCTATGTGAACATATGAGATCATATCCACCAACCAATACAATGTGGATCTATGTCAAAATATACAATATACATATTAGGAGGACATAAAGAAACACTAAAAATGTAGAGATGGTCCTCATACAATGGTTGATCTGGTGATATAAATCCAACACAACTTGGAGGGGAAACAATACTGAGTGATGCAACCCCTAAACCAAGGTCTTCGTCTCAAACCCTAATGGCGTGATTAACAAATGCGAGGGATTCCATCGATGATTATAAAGGATCCCAAGACACCTAGTACATTCTAACGAACTTGTGAATATATTGTGAGAATTATATATAGGATGAATACCATTAAAGAATTCTAATAGCAAAGAATCTTGAAGCAAAGAAGTCCTCACAAGAATTATTCAAAGATATGCAAGAAGAAGAAGAAGAAATATTGAGACAGAAACATAAGAGAAGGAATTCAATTGATGGAAATATCATCTCATATGTTATTCCTCAATATGAGTACAATATATAATACATGTTAAGAGAGAAAGTAGAATGACTTAAAGGAAAGTTGAAAATCTCACAAATGTAAGGCTTACTAAAAGCTAGAAAAACCCCTTAGGTGTCAAAATCACTTTCCAAATTAGTCTAAAGGCTTATGAATTATATAAATATGGTATGGAAGATATTGAGTGATGAAAATGGAATGCGATTATGAATTTTGGAGAGAATAAAGAGGTGGAGGTCGAAATGACCGAGTGGTAAGACTTTCTAAGTCAACTAGCTTTACCTTATCCACTAGAAAGTAGAAAAAACAGGATAAAGTTCTCTAAATAAAAAAAGTGTCTTTCTAATTCAAGAATGGAATAAAATCAGAAAGAATCCAAGAAAATATTATCCAAAATCTATCCAAATTCGTTTTAGTGACTTAGGATGTCATATGGAGGCATAAAAGATAAAACTAGGCCAACTACATAGTCTACACCTAGGAAAATTAATTTAGATGACTAATAAATTATATCCTAAGTATGAAATGGGTTTTTAAATGTTCCAACACCCTCCCTTAAGCCTAAATTATAGTGATTATGGTATGTGTAGGGCCCAAGAAATAAGCCTTATGGTCACCCCATTACAATTATTATTATGCCGAGGTAAACTGAGGAAATAGAAAAAATCTCATGGGAATAAAACCCTCCCTAAAAAATGGACACGTGCACACCACAAATTGTTTTTGATCCAAACTCAAGTAGGTGTGAAATTGTTCAGATGTGTGGATGTATCTTCCTCTTGGGAATAAGTGGATCATGCTCCAAAAACATGTTCTTGAATTCTACTTCAATGGATGAAAGCAAATCTGGAAGCTCTTTGAGCTGAGCAAATCCATGAATATGTAGACCATTATGGAAGATGAAATTTGAACCAAATGAGGTAGGATCAACACCAATTAGATTTGATTTCTCTTGAAACTTGAACTTCAAATCAGAGGAATTTAAATCAGCTCCAATAAAATATGCCAATGTGATGGCAATATCTCCATCTTCAGTGAAACTTTGAGGACAGGCACTAGTCATCGTGTAGGAATAGGTAGAACGCATGATATCACAATAAGTGAGTTTATATGGAGCACTCTTAAAATTTGAACCAGCCTTCAAATCATCCAATATATCAGCATATTGCACATTATTAGCTTGTGAAGTATGCAGTGAATCATCAAAAACTAGCTTGTGATCCTCAAGATCAAAATATGAAGAATGATATGAGAACTGTGAATGGATGAAATCATGTTCAACAATGGAAACTCCATTAGTTGAACCTTCCTAATTATCAACAGCCACATATGAAGGAGAGAAATCTTATTTATCAACTTCTAGAGCCACAGAAGAAGTCTCTTCAATTATTGCTTCATGGAATGAAGCATTCGAATCAAGGAGATCATTATCAACAGGAACTAATTGTGAATAAATTTCTGCAATTTCTTGTTCTTCAAATACAACTTCTTTAGAGAGGGTTGAGGCCGAGACTTCAGGAGCAAGAACACATGAGAAGGTGTCAAATTTACTCTCCATATTGCTGATATGAACCACATTGTGCTTGCCAAAGACTCTATCCAAATTGGTCCAGAGAATCAATAAGGTAGTGCATGCATGGAGAAAAAGCTAGGCACATGGCTCCAAGCGCTCTATCACAATAATTCAGCCAACCATCTTTCTCTTCTGAGGATTCAGGATCTACAACAGCTCCAATAGACACATCAAAGAGACAATGTCTCTTCATATATGCACTCATATTTGGATTCCAATCATCATAGTTGAATGGTGTAATAAGAGGAACTGAATTCAAATCCATGAAGTTGTACCTGCAAAAACAACTTTGAAACTTATACTGGAAGACTCATCTAAATCTAAGCTATGAGCTCCCTAAGCTTTGATTCCATGTGAGAATTATATGGATCTGATACCATGTGAGAATTCTATATAGGCTGAATATGATTAAATAATTCTAATATCCAAGAATCTTGAAGCAAAGAAGTCCTCACAAGAATTATTCAAAGAGATGCAAGAAGAAGAAGAATAAATATTTAGACAAAAACAAGAGAAGGAACTCAATTGATGGAAATATAATTTCATATATTATTCCTCTATATGAGTACAATATATAATACATCTCAAGAGATAAAATATAATGCCTTAAAGGCAAGCTGAAAAGCTCACAAAATTAAGGCTTACTAAAAGCTAGAAAAACCCCATAGGTGTCAAAATCACTTTCCAAATCATTCTAAAGGCTCATGAATTAGATAAATATGTTATGAAAGCTAATTAGTGATAAAAATGGAATGTGATGATGAATTTTGGAGAGAATAAATAGGTGCATGTTGAATTTCCCAAGTGGTAAGAGTTTCCAAGTCAACTAGCTTTACCTTATCCACTAGAAAGTAGAAAAATAGGATAAAGCTATCTAAATCAGAAATGTGTCCGTCTAATTCAGGAATGGAATAAAATCAGACAAAATCCAAGGAAATGTTATCTAGAATCGATCAAAATTCATTTTAGTGACTTAGGCTGTCATATGGAGGCATAAAAGACAAAACTAGGCCAACTACATAGTGTACACCTAGGAAATTTAATCGAGATGACTAATAGATTATATCCTAAGTATGGAATGGTTTTTTAAATGTTCCAACATAGATAAGATAATGTCGAAAACCCATATAATCATTCTATTAGGATTCAATGATGGGTACCCCTTCTCAAATGCAAGGAAGGAATTCCAGTGATGACTGCAAGCTCCAAGGTACTAATGTTTCTAGATCCACATCCTAGATAGGGAATTGGCATCGATAGGAAGGAATCCATCGAAGGAGGACCTTAATGTATCACCCATCAATCGACGTAAAACATACATTGAGATATGTGATAAATATGTATGATCACCAAGTTTGAAAAACTTACATAGGGATGGCCAACAAAAAAGGTCAACATGATTGCAGAATGACCAACACAGGTTGACATTCCCTTGAACACGTAGCATGAAAAATAGGTGACTAGGTAGAAAAGACTCAAGAACACCATATAGACTGTAGTGTGATGACACATGAGGCATTGAGGCACACTCCATAGTGATTTGAAGAGTAACCAATAGGAGAAGTACTATGAATAAAGGAAATGGTTTAGTTATGAAGCAAGGCTATAACTCAACTCTAAGACAAAGACACAAATAGGTTCCATGTTCAAGGGTGACATATGACATGTTGCCTCTTGAATGAAATAGACAATGATTTAACCCCCCCTGTTTCTCTTTCTGACTTACCTTTTTCATTTTTTAACCAGCTTGAATAAGAGATAGAAGTATGCTCGAGAGTATCTTATTCATAAAATTTTGACAAGCCTAAAGAAGTAAACTCAAGGCTTTCTTCCATTTTTAATGAGCTTTAAGAAGAGATAGAAAGATGCTCAATGAGATATTATCCCGTGCATTTTTGTCAAGCATGGGGTAGTTAATGATTGCTGGTGTTTTCATATTTATAAAGTCTGAAAAACTTAAAGAAGACTCTATGATGCACTTTTTCGTATATTTAGTCCCACCAGCTGAAAAAACATAAAATAATAAGATGAAGGAATCTTCTAGCCAAAGTGAGCTAGAATATTCCTTTTTCATAATTAATCCATTTCGTCCAGAAAATGGGTAAACATATATTCAATGTATGTTCTTTCAGATCCTTTGATGAGTGTGAAAGGAACAAGCTTACTCGACAATCTTTTCAATTTTAAGGATTCAAAAAAGATATTAAAGAGGACTCCATATGCAGCTCATCCTTGTAAGTTTAATGAGCTAGTATAAGTCAACTTCATTCCATCATTATTTTTTTAGATGAAAGAAGAGAGAAAAATGCTCCATAGGGTTCCTTTCTCATTCATTTTTAACGAGCCTGATAAAGGGAAAAAATAATACTTGATCAGGGCCCACAAGGATCACCATTGTAATAAACTAACTCATATGCCCCCTGATGTATTACATGTTTAAATTTGTAGGGACGGTTGCATAAGGGTTGGGTAGTCACAACGAGGGTGTGCATAATGTTTCTCACATTTTCCTGATCAATAAGAAGACATGCACTATGGTACTCCTCCTCCCAAGGCCTTCCATGAGTAGCCATGACTTCCATAAGGGTCTCATCTATAACTAAAAGTAAAAATATATAATAAAATACAACTAAAAAGTAAAAATATATAATAGAATACAATTAAAAAGTAAAAATATATTATATAATACGATATAATCAATTAATCTAACAAACTATAACTAAAAAGTAAAAATATGATATATAATATTATATAGTATCATATAATAATAATTATTTTTAATTTTTATTGCATAATTTAGGATTGTCTTAGCTTACATGGAAGTGTGATGTGGCATACATGGCTTTCATGTGGCATTTTCCTTAGGAGACTCATTTTAAGTTGAAATTTCCTCTAATTCAATGTGAGTAAGGGATTAGGATCAAGATCAATACCAATAACTAGGTGGGGATCTGAATCAACATCAAGATTAACAACTCGGTGAGGATTGAGCTATTGGTGAATTTTCTCCATCTTTTTCGAATTTGGAAGGAAAGAGGTATGATGATGCATATCCTCCCAAGGCTTGTCACATGAATCCATGACTTCCATTATTTCATTATTAGATGGTAAAACATCCATAATTAGAAATTCATGTGAAGGAGATGGGGAATTCGTCGATCACGGCACAAGGATCGAGATGAACAACTAGGTGATGGTCATGATCATGGTCAAGGGGATTGGACTGAATAAATTTGTAAGTAGTTTCAACTGCTCACAATGGCATAGAATATCCTAGCGAGTCTACTTCCATAACATTAGGTATTACCCAAGGATCAAAGGAACCAAGAGCATGGTTAAAGATGGAAGATATCATACAAATGTGAGATTCTTTTTTTTAGGGGTTGGATACTGGAAAATAGAAAGTACCCATCAATGAGGAATCTTTAAACAAACCAACACCCACATTTTCATAAGTCTTCATGGAATCACCTATGAAGGGAATGTTACCACTAGGAGAGAGTCGTAATTCTGGCATGCAGTAATAAAGATGGTCTACAGTTACAATATTCCCTTGATGGGGAAATGAGAGAAGTCAAAATTCCGATGATAATGGCACTTTCATGGCATACCACCAATTGTTTCCTAATAACAAATTATAGTCAAGAGGTCCATAAACAACTTCAACATCAATCATGGCATTTTCCCCCCTATATTAATGGGAAAGGCATGAATGATTCCATGTGATGTAAACATTTGATCATCAAATGCTTTCAAAGAAGTGGAGGATTAGACAAGTTTAGGAGAGCCTATCACATGCCAACATGAAATGGACATAACAGAAGTCAAGGCTCCTTTGTCGATAAAGCACAAAAGATGTTTTTCCCGCATATGACTAGTATCTGAAATTCAATATGGTACAAGAGCCTTGTTTGGCTATGTTCCATGTCAAAAACAACCAAAATTGATTATGTGGAGTTTATCCCTCCAATGGCTCACAATAGTGATTTACATTGCGTAGGAAAAATTTGCAACACTTCAAGAGTAGATATGGTGCAAGAGGCTTGACCTAAATCCTCAATAATACTGTAATGTTGAGTCGCCCAATAATTAGGATTATGTGTTGCTCGATGAAGTACCATCTTAGGAGGGAGAATGGTTTTGTTAAGAGCAAGGCCATTTGGTTTGGATGGTGAAGCTTAATCATGTTCAAGCGAACTAGTATTATGTTTATCGTAAGTATGGTTCCGAGTGGTAAGGGAGATCATTTACTCTAATAAAAATACATTTGATATTCCATCCCGTTGGGGAGGATGACCTCCATTTCCCCCTTGTGAAGGTGGAGGATTTGTATTAACCATTTGTTGGTGTTGTTGTTGAGGGAAATGATGAGTTAAAACGGAAGGGGGTGGGGTGGAGTCTTTAAGATTAATGACGTCATTCACTTCTTTTAAGTGTGGACATAGATGATTCATATGATCGCCCCCACAAATATTGTAGAGTAATTTGGGTTTCCTTTAATTTTTGTTTCCCCCGACATTAGGGGGTGGTGCTTGTTGTGTTCCAAACTCATTGAAAGGATTTTTTTATTTTTTTTCATCCTCTTGCCTCCATATTGTTGAGGTTTATGTGGTTGAGAGTGTACCATATTGACCTCGGAGGTTTTTGTTGGAACATTGGGTGGTTTGCTAGTAGACATAGTTGAAGTGGGTGGATTATCAATGGCACGCTATTTAAGTTTCCCACTTAATTGGTTTACTAAAATGGTAGAGACAAAACCAGCCACACCATTAGCATGTGTTCCAGGTGTAGGTCGATATGCATCAGTTGAAAATTGAGGAACATGTAGGATAATATTGTATAAAGTTCCTAATTGTGAATATATGAAATCCAAATGTTGGGCATGATAGATATATTTCTCTTTAGTTACGACCCCATCCATAGAAACATCATGAGAAATGGGAATTAATAGTAACTTTGTAAACTAGTATGCTAATAATTGATTAGGAATGGTGAATTTTACAAGCCTCCACCTTCGTCTCCACTCTTGGATATGGTTTGAAATATGGGTGGCATTGTTTTAACAAAAATATGTAACAAGATACATTTCTATTTCATAGTGGATAGGTAATTGGGAGTGAGTTAAAAAATCCATTGCTAGTGCATTGAAGCTAGAATAGGAGGCGGTTGGCAATTCAATGTACCATTTGGATGCACTCTTAGTTAGGGTCTGAGGGAAAATATGTAACTTAACATTTTCATCCAACATGGATTTGAAGACACACTACAAATGATAGGTGGTAACATGAGTGGATAGGTATTCTCACATTTTACCATCAAATTTGGGTATGTCTATAGGGATCTTGTGTGGAATAGGTCACCATAAGGGGTTGTGCAAAATGGGGTCATTGGTTAACCTTGACAAATACAGTAAATCCAAAGTAGATAAAAAGGGTAGCTACATGTTGGAAAATGGATTTTGTGTCTAAGGTAATTGGGCATTGAGACTCATTGGATCGTAAGTTCCCCCCATGTATTGGCTTCTAGAAGCATACAAACTTGGGAAAGCATGACTTCCCCCAAGAAATTGATTTCCCCCATAAGAAGGATTACCCATAGTGAAGTGATTACCCCTATAAGGATGACTTCCTCTAAGGAAGGGATTTTTCCCATAGCTACCCCAAGGTAAATCAATACCTCTATGATAGGGGACTCCTAATACATAAGTGTTTCCCTCGGGAAAAGGGAATCCACCAGGATCACTAGTGCCCCCAGTGGATGGGAAGTTACGAGAAACATTACAACTTGTTTAGAAGAGTAAACTTCCAGACATAGGTGTGCTTCCAGTAAAGGGAATATTACTAGGATAATTTGACCCTCCCATGGATTGGGTACTTTCGAAAGGTTTCCCCCCTTGAGAGGGAGGCAGGTTTCTTTCCCCTATAGATGCGTTCCAACCAAAATGAAATCCATCATTTGGGATGATAGGGATTCCTATAGACCTTCCAATGCTCACTTGGGAACTTCCACCAATAGTAAATGTAGGAGTAGGACCTCCCCCAAAAGCAAAAGTTGAGGAAAATTGTGGTGATGACCCATTAAATGGTGGAGCACTGGATTGAACAATGGATTAAATAGTAGGTATGGACGATGTTCCCCAAAGGGAAAAATCAGGTGTGTTAGCTGCAGTAGATGGAGAATTTAACCCAATAGTAGATGGTTATGCATAATTAACCAAAGTTCCTCCTCCACTACTGAGTGAAGATGTGATGGGTTGTTCCATAGTTGAATATGATGTGATCCCAGACATCATATGACTGAACAGAGAAAAGGGTTCACTAGTTAAAGGTCAGAATTGCTAAAGTATGGTGCTATAAGGATTGGTCAAAGGTGGGTTAATGTATGGAACAACACCCTCATCCATGACTTCAATGTCAAAATGAGTGATTTTAACTAAATCACTTTTTGAATTTACAGTGTCTCTTACCCCATGTAGAGAAGTGAATTTCCTTTCAATAGATGGAGGTTCATCCTCGACAGGAAAGAGGCCCCTAATATGTCAAGATTGATGAATCAGTAGATTGGCCACGGTGAATAATAAAAATTTACAAAATGAAAATAACAATCCTAAGGCCAACTACAAGAGAAAATACAACATACCCCTAGCAAAATATGGGCTATTAAGAGGCAAACCAATTGCATTAAAGGAATCTTCCGAAGGTGGGTCTCAACCCACCAACAAAGAGGCGAGAACTAGTTATGATAACCCCTCTTACTCCCTCGAATATAAGGTCCAAGTGCTCATGGGGAGCCCCCCAAGGTATAGGAACCAGATGATGTATCATTTATCTCAAGTACCACAATCACTTCCAACTTGTAATCACCTCTGTAGATACCTAGGAAAAGAAATAAGGCTACCACTTCACAAAAGGACGAGAGGGTGGAACAACCATAAGTCAAGTTCAAACATGTGGGAAGGGAATGTGTGACATATGTCGAAGACCTAAATCCTTGATAGGAGGTGTAACCCCAAGGATTTCCAATTGACCAAGCCCCAATGGATGTAAGAACCTACTAATCACACCAAGAGGGGATATCTCTCAAATGCAGCTAGCTTAACCTAAATCCTTGACAGGAGGTGTAACCCCAAGGATTTCCAATTGACCAAGCCCCAATGGATGTAAGAACCTACTAATCACACCAAGAGGGGATATCTCTCAAATGCACCTAGCTTAACCTTGTGCTTGACTCATGTGTTAGATGAGCTTTCCCAGAAAGCGTCTCTTGTTACTAATGGATTTTCTCTCTTTAGTGAATCTAGTTTCTTTATATGTCCTTAGAGAGTGTCCTCTCCAATCCTATTCCAAGGCCCTACACCCTAAGCTAATGTTGGTTTGTTAGACCAAAAATAAAATTTCTATTATATTTTAATTCAACAGTTTCTTTTATGGTCGTTGATTACTCAAGTAGGTATATGGAGTGAGACTTGGTGATGTGAAAGACTCTAGACCCAAAAGATAGCAAAAAATACAATAATGAGACTGCACTTCTTTTTGTTTCATGAAATTTTATCTATAGGGGGGTTAGATTTATTTTCCTTTTCAATCAAACCTAAAAGATTCACTAAGAATATGTAGATATGAAAAAGTAAATCCAATCACAAATGTTCCTTCTATGTAATCAAACAAGAAACAAACACACTAGAGAAGAAGCTATGTATGTTCAAATGTAAAATCTTTTTGTGTTTCCATTTTTTTATAAATTATGAAACAAGATAACAACAAGAGTATGCATGTAACACGTAGCTTCAAGTATTCAAAATCAAGAAGACAAAACAATGACCAATAGGACAACTCAAGACCACCAAAACTCATTGAAACATCCCAATGTTTGGCATACAATGTGTGACAAACAATGACCAAAAAGATACCTCCATTGTATTATTGACTTAAACATAGTTTTAGTAACAACAACAAAGGTTAAAAAATCCTTCTAGGATCACCACCAAACTAGAAGGATCGAATTAGGATCCAAGCACTAATTCAAGAACTATCAAACACACTCAAAGAATAAGGATTGAAAGAAAAAAAATCATTCAAATGCTTCAAGAAGAGACTATTGGAGGCATGCGCATAGGTTATGAGACTCAAGACATAGTTCTGAGAACCAAACAGACAGATATATGAGCACAAATAGACCCAAAATATTTAAACAAGACAAACTAGAGCACCATCACCATGTAAGAGACTAGACAGGAGGGATGGTACAAGGATCATCACCCCCCTATAATCTTGTTGGCGGGCATGGCCTCACCCTGATCATCAAAGAGAGGGGGAAATGGACAACAAAAGGGATAAATGTTTTAGTTCAAGCTCATATCTAAGCAGTCCGAGAGGTGAAATTGGCTAATACTTATACAAGAAGACCCTTTCAATCAAACCAAAACCTAGTAAATACAAAGAATCAAGAATTCAATGAATTGAAAGGAAACAAATAGGGAAAGTATAACCATCATTTATTGAGTAGAGTTGCCAATTCTGTAGTATATTTTTCTCCTATGGACGGGTGAGCACCCTCTTGAACCCTTTCCTTTGGTTCACGATAGACCATTAGGTATACCAATGCAATATTCCCACTAGATATAACTATATAGACACTAGATCTACACACCCACTTCCATGCATTCATGTAATAAGAGAGAGAAAGGAAAGTATCATATCTTATATAAGAGAGACCTTTTGATATAGGAAATCCTTATTTGTTGTAGATCTGATAATCCTTTCTCTAGCTCCAGCTCCACTTGGTTAATAAACCTACACACAAAGAGACATCCAAACCTTTCTAAAAACCTCTTGACACATAAAAGATGCATAAGAATGAATATATAACCATATATCTAAGCTAGCATAAACTAGATCTAATCTATATCACATAAGCAATAACATATCCAATATGTATGTGTTATGAATATTGTAGATCTATAACGAAGAACCATATGCATCCATTGACAACATGATAACATGTCTATATTAAATGATCAAGAGACATACATCATATATTACCTTGTGTTCAAGATGCAAATCTATTCCAATGTTCTTGATCCAAGACCTTCCTAGGCTATAGACAATAGGCTCATCAAAATGGATGCGATATTCAAAGTTATTTCACTGACATAAAAATTCATAACAAGAGTCTCCCCTTTCTCATAAAATGTCCTCAATATATAGGTGAATGGAGGGTGAATGGAGGATGAATGTAGGCTCCATGTAATGGATGGGATAGATCTAGTGTGAAAGTTCCATTTCTAAATGAATTGGAGCCCATTCATGCACATGATCCAGTTATCAACATAATTCCCAAAACTCAAGGATAAGTGGACCATGTCCCCCATCAATGCATGTAGGGAGTAATGGTGTGACTCCCCTACAAGTATACAGGGAGGGATGGCAGACTGACCATCGCCCCCCTAGAAGCATACAAAGGGAAATGGTAGACAAAAATTGGGCAAAATGAGGCTATAGAAAGGTATAAATGTAAGTGTCTCATCTATGTAGTAAAGTGGGATCTCCAATGAACCTAAGGTGGCAAATAAGGGTATAACATTGATCCTCCAATCAATCCTTATAATTTTTTATAATGTGTTATTTTTAACTTTTCATCTTCTCCAGAATTATTAATTTCTTTAGCAATTTCTATAGCTACTTCTTAATCCAATAGCATAGTGCATCATTTCTAGTCTCATTAGTAATTGCATCAAACCCAAGGAATTTACTAATGTATTTGATGTATCAGGGAGGATACAACATGTCGGTTAAGTGGCACTTCCCCCTTGCATCTTCTACCATTTTAGGGTGGGTTGAGGGAAATGGTCTCTTTTTGTTTTTTAAAATATTATGATTTCATGCAATGTGGGGCATACGATCCACAATGTTTCTCAATTTCTGGTACCTTAAAATCAACTACAGAAACCACTACTTAGTTTTTGATTTACCTTTTTTGGTGATTAGAGAGATGTTGATCAACTTCATGACACTTTTCCATTTACCATAAATAGTTTTGAGTAAAAAATAAGTAATTTTTGTCACTTCATTCCTCCTTTTCCACATGTCCTTCACACATGTGAAAAATCCTCTGCACGAATGGATTTTATTTTCTCCCGAAATAAGCCCATATTAAATCTCATCCATTCACACAAGTACACCCCAAGATAAGATACATTCACCTATTCGTGTGCGAATGGTCATGATCACACAATCATAAGTGCATGATTCAATTACAGGAATCCACATGATCACCCCCTTACATAAGGTACAATTAAATCCTTTAGTTCAAATGGTCTAGATCGCATGATGAAACATGCTCGATTTAATCTCAACCATTCATGTGCACGTACCTCGGGATAAGACACAACAATATTTCCTAGCACAAATGGTCGCTATTTGATGTTGGAACATGCATAATCAATTGTGCCCATTCATGTTGGGGTTCTTTCTCCCTTGAAAATTTGGATACTTAGAGATTCATCGGAGTTTCCAAACTTCACCAGGAAGCCAAAAATCCAGTTGTATATACTACCGCAATATGCATATTCTCATGCTTTTCTAGATGAAACCAAATATCAAGGTAAAAAATAGGACCATTAAGATTTGATAGCCATTCATAAGAGGGATACTCCATACCTCCAACTCAGACAATATAGCAGTTCAACCTATTCATCACATCCAATGTGATTCTCCATATCACACCTCACTATCAACATGGATCCTCCACATCACACCTTTGTCTATGTGGCACAGTTGGAGCCCACTTCAATTTTCCCAAGTTTGGAATTCGATGGCTATGTGAAATTTCAATTTTGGAATTAAGGGTATTATTACAAAATGAATATTGGCCTTTTCCCCCCAAATTTGTATTATCTTTGTCACATAATAGAATAAAACTTTCCACTAATAAATCTATAATTAAAAACAAAAATTCCACCAAATCCTCTTGAATTAATCTACCATTCCTACTTGTAAAACACATTATTTAACTCATGACTCAATTTGAATGCCATATAGCAACTAAAAGCATGGATTTTCCATAGTAGAATTTCATCAAACACTTCATCTATAATATTTAATTTATGCAAGTGTGGATTCTAGCCCAAACAATGTCGTTGCTACAACCAAGAGCTCTGATACCACTTGCAATTTGGGAAAACTTAAAAGGAGATAAGTTAGAAATACAAGGAAAAAATTAGTCATCCTTCTTTCCCTCTGAAGCATCTTATTTTATTACTATTATTTTATTATTTTCCTTAGTTCAAATTTTTCTATTTAACAAATATTTAGTTCTGTGCATGCACATTTGAGCACTCTGAATAAAATAAGAACTAATACAAAATACAAAAAATGTCTCATCATAGTTTGAATGTATTTTATAGAATTCCAATTGTCGAAAGAAGGATGCAACTCTCTCAAAATAATTAGATGTTTGGGATTGGTAGATGATCCTCCTTATTCTATTCAAGAGATTCATTCAATCGGCTCCATCCCATACCATTTAACAAATAAAGAATGGAAATAAAATATTCAAGGTTGGGAATAGTGATAGTGAAAATTCGGTGTAAATATGAAAGTTATGTGTTGTTTTTTTCCTTACTAAGTTCTATGGTAAGCTCAGTATTATATAGATAATAAATTTTATAATAATAATAATATCAATCTAATATAATACCATAACCTAGCCAAACACCAATTGATGTATTTGATCCCGTTGTTTGTGGGAAAAATGACCCCTCCACACAGCTATTTGACTGTTTAGTCTAGAGAGGTGCATATACCCTGGCCCCTTCAGAAATTAAACCTATGACCTCCAAGGAGGAGACACAATTTCTTAACCGTTAGATTTGAGCGTGCCATTTTCATACTCTATTTGAACTAAGATTTGAAGGAAAGTGTAGAATGCAATATCTCTTTGAATCATATTTTGAAATCCTTTCACATTAGTTTGCTTGGTCCAAAGAAGACTTTGGTTCTCCCTAAATATTCAAATTTATTGCAACCATGTAAGCATTGCTTCGGAATCCAATACAAATTGTTTTTGTTTCAAGAAAAAGACTACAACATGGGAGTGGACAAAAGTGATAATGGGCCCAAACTCAGAAACTAATCGTAGATCAAACAAGTTGGTTGTATTTTTCAAAGAATCTCAGATGCAAAGAACAAGTTCCTTGAAAATTTCCATGAAACATACTTGACAAAGCTTCAATCCAAGATTATATTTATATTGTCCATAGGAAAATATTTTAATGGCCTTCTTCATCCCTTTTGTATTCCTAATATATAACACTTTTTTATTTTTCTAAAGTTGTTAGTTCCTAAATCCATTAATTTAAATAGGCCCTCATAATACACCAGTACAATGTTAGACCCTGAAGGCTAATGGTGGTGTTAGCACCCAAATTGACCCTAAGGCTGTGGAAAGGTCTCCTTGAGGTAACACACAGAACCACTTAAGGAGATATAAGCTGGATTCTTACTCTCTAGAGAGGGATCTCTCACAAATTAGTTTAACAAGGCCAGATACATGAATGAAACTAAGGTGAAATTATTGTTTGGTTGAAATCGAGATGGACATCCATTGGGATGTGGAGTTGTGATAGACAAATGTGATTATCTGACAACGCTTTGCAAAGAAAACCCATGCAGAGGCAAGATAGATACCATCTCATAGTCAAAGAGCTTTCGTTTAGTGATTACGAAGAATAAATGAACAATCCATCGATATAGAGCATATAATAATGAATTATATATCAAGTTTAGCAGAAAATGGTGGTGGATGCTTGAAATGAAAGGAATAGAGCATAACATCTATGAATTCTATTCCAATACAACACTTATCCGAGCATGAAAAAGCATAACAAGATGAATTAAACAATGAAGGAAAACATTCACATGAGAAGAGAAGTAAAGAGACTGTGAGACCAACAACACATGAATATCTGATAGAAAAACATACTCGGCCTTGCCAGATTTTATTAAAATATGCCTCGAAACGCTTAACACAAAAAACTCATGGGTCCAACAAAAGTTTCCAACCCTTTTTTATTCTAATACACTACTTTTATAGATCTTCCTAGCCCTCTGGCTCAAACAGTCTCAACAGAAAATGGTTACACTATGAGTGACACTTATTCAAAATGGGCATGCCACTCCCAAGACTTGGTTAAAAAATAACAGAGATGGTAAAAACCAGGCTTAATTTTTCCTTTTACAAATTTACTGAACTCTCTACACTATGCCAACATACTCCTAGCAAAACTGAATAATATGAATTCGTGACTACTTTGTTTAGATGGAAGCCTTCACGATCTTCAAATCTTTCATGCATGTAGCTTTAGCTTAGCTTTGGCTTATTTCTCAATGAGCTTCATTGTTTAGAGGTTGGAAAATCTGATGTGGCTATCTCCTTAAGCAGCACCTTCATCTCTGTGTGATATTTATAAGAATAATTATGGATGTGTGCACATGCTTCTCTAAACATCATACCTAGCTCGAGGTCTTTGGCTAACTTTTCAACCACTATCTGGCCAGACAGCAACTGGTCCATTCCTGCAAAATCTGTATAGTCCAGCTTACACCCTGCCAATCTGTTATGATATTCCTCTTGGGTGATCATAGTGCCATCTTCTTCCCAGAAAAGAGGCATCCCTTTCTTAAGTAAGGGATCAAACATACCCCTGATACCTTTCATGTGTTGTGTCATAATGTCAATTCCAGACTCAAATGCCTTCACCTGTTGATGCTTAAGCATCACCTTCTTTGCCTAGATGATAATGGACACCTTGTCTTTTATGCCAATCATCTTAGCTTCATCATGAGATAGGCCATTCAGGAACTCCACAACATGCTAAGCATGCTCTATAGGCTTCTTGTTCAACTTCTCATTAGCAGCTGTCATACCCTGCTTTTCCACCTTTATCACAGCTTCTTTATCTAAGATAAAATTGAGGAAGGGCCTCAATTTGTTTGCCTTAGTGGTGATGCTGTCCCAAATAACTAGCTTAGCCTCTTGAAGTGAAGTTTGGCCTGTATCCTTCCTTGTCAATTCATCACATTCAACCTTCATCTCCCGGTACTTGTTTCCCAAGCCTCCTTTTCCTTTTCTGCATTAGACATTAGAGTTTTCAGATTCTCCTTATGCTTTTTTAATCTTGTCACGCCCATGTCCTCTAGACTAGCTTGGGATATGGCTCCTACAAGGGAGAAATATCCAAATTCTATGGAAGATTTTTCCATAGCATCCATTTCTTGATTCTTATCCTTCTCTTCCATTTCTTGATTCTTATCCTGCTCTTTCTACTTCAACTTCTTCTCAAGATCCTCAACTTGGGCCTTCAAGACCTTCTCACTTGCCACCATAATGGACATATCTATCTGGCACTTATTTTCCTTCTCTTCAAAGCTCAGCAACCTAGCCTCGTAGTTAGTTAGATTCCCTTGGATCTCTTCTCTCTTTTCTTCCATCTCAACTAGCTCAAATGCCTCCACCAATTGGGTGGAGGGAATTTTCAACTTCTGCTTCATTTGCTGGATGAGCTTGTCCTTCTCATCCAACAACTTCTGTATGCTGGCTCTTTTGTCTTCTTGGGTCTGAGTGGCTAACAATGCATTTTGGTGCTTTTTTACTTATGCTTTCAGGGACTTAGTTTCTATCTTTTCTATTCTTATTTGATTCTGGACTTTGTCTTTAATATTAACCTACACTTTAGATAGATCCCGGGCAACTTTAAATAATTTGTTATAAATGACCTCGCCAGACTCTTTGTGCAAATTAATCACATCTCGCACAGGGATGTCTTCGAAATTTACTTCCATCTCGATGGCCTTATTCTTGGTGGCCAAGCCAAGACTTAGTGTGTTTTGGACAAGGCTCCTGCTTGCCACCAAGGATACATCTTTCTTTGAAATATTTCTCACATCTGCATATAACTTAGTCTCCCTGAGATTGTTTCTAGACTCTCCTCATATTCCTCTAGTAACTTAGCCGTGCTTTTGATGGGTGTTGCAAGCTTAGTGGATAGTTGGTTGAATTTATATACATTAAATTCAAAAATAGGTACTTGGACCTTCACCTGTTTCTTCTTTTGGGCCTGCCCTGCTGGTACTCTCACCAATTGTTGTTTAGGATTCTCTATTTTCTGCCTCTTAGGGGCCCTTTCTGCATCATTATCCACATCCATGAAATCACTACTCTCCATCCTGCTGGTTTTCTTTGACCTAATGGTAAGGGGTACAGCTGCTGAAACTGATGGGAGAAGGATAGGAGAAACATGAACTAGTGATGTGTTTCCTTATTCCAAAGAGGAGGATCCCTTAGGTGTGTCTATCTCCATGTGGCCTTTGTCAGGATACTCTAACCAATTTTCCATCTCAGCCAAGCCTGTAAATTCGAAATGCTCATAACCCTTCCTGTTACTCTCCTTCCTCCTTTTTGAAATGATGTGGTGAGGGTCGTAATTCATGGCTTCCTTGGATTGGAATCCCATGTCACTCATCATCTGTTCAATGCATGGGAGGGAATCCTTTCTACTGACAATCAAAGGGTCTATTGTTCACGGGAAACTGATGTCTGAGGAATTTTTGTCATCCAAGAAGTGCTCACATTCCACCTTCAATTTCTATCTTAAGAATTTGAAGGTAAGTATTATGGGGGTTAGGAAAATAGGTAACACATAAGGTGCATGGGAATAGCCATAGACTTTGATTATAGTGCCATGTTTCAGCAAGAACCAGTCTCCAATTCCTTTCCCCATGGAGGGTTGCAACATGTCTGTCATTTTGGGAAACACCCTAGCTAGCTTCTTCTGGAAGAAAGTGAAGTAGACCTATGACATAAGGTCATTCATGAATGCTTTATAATCTGAATACATTTCATTGGTGAGTTGTATCTCTGGAACTTGTAGGTTCTCTTCATGTGATGCCAAGAACATCTTCAATAAGTATGACTGGAATCTGAAAGTCCTTGTCTTGGGGAATTCTACTAGATGAGAGTGGATTCTTTCAGCCAAGGCTTCGTCAAACTTTAGACATGGACACTGGGTAGGAAGGTTGGGGTCCTCTGACTCAATAGGTAAAGTACTTAAAACAAACATTAAGCTTATCAGGGGCTAAGTTATACACTAGTTGCTATCTAACGCTAGGAACTAGGCCAACATGATAATAAGACACTTTGATTCTTCTTTAAAAGGGGTGGCTTCACCAAGGAAAGGTGCACCCTGGAAAGAGGCATTTGGTTGTAGGGAAGGATGGTAAAAAATATATTTCAACTGAATTGGAGAAAGCTTGTAGTGTTGGATTAGGGCTTCCTCCCTGTAGCTTTGGTATTTTTGACAAAACTCGGCTGGAACGGCCAAGGATTTTCTAATAGTCAGGGCATTTAGGAATCCATGATCGCTCTCTAATTTGGGGAGTAGTTGCCAACACACAATTCTACAAATTCAAGATAGCTTGGGGTTTGATTAGTTGTGAACAAGTGGAAAAAATAATGATAAACCCTATGAACATTTATGTTTTCGGCCCTTATGAACTCCAATCTCTCTTTAGCAATCTCTATGGAGTTGTTAATTAGGATAGTATCGTAAACACCACCATCCTTATCCTCCACCAACTCATTTATCCTTTAGTGCTCAAAACCCATGGGTTCCACAGATCCAGCCATTTAAATACTTTAGCGGGGAGTACGACGACCTACCTAGTTGTTTCACAGCTGGGTTGAGCTTCTGGGCTCCTGGTTGGTTTGTCGGCTCCTATCGCTTTCATATGCAAACAGGTCAAAAGTGATCTAGATCTCCGTGCAAGTGAGCCCCTTTTATATTATAAATCTTGCCATATCATCCCTATAGCTATGACAGTGATGGATCCATGTTAGCTGTTCATCCATGAGATTGATTTTGAACCATAGATCTCTTTAGTATTTACCTTCATCATCATCCGTTGCTTCCAACTCTGCTACATGCCATCTGGCTATCATTTTTGACTTGTGAAAACATCGCCAATCGTTAATCTGATCCCTACCCAGCTCTCAGTCATCCGAAGGTGTGGCCCTTTACTAGGTTCACATATTTTGGGCCCATCAACTTCACGTGCAAGTTAGATTTGTGAACTTACTTCTGGCTTTCGATCTTCATCCCGCCTGATCTACACCGTTGGACAGTGTAGGGTCTACAAAAAGTTCGCAAATATGAAAGTCACCTTTCTTTGCACATGTCCAAAATGTCCACAACTTCCCAATAATAGATCTGTGCCGATGACCATTGATCAACCTTTAAAATGCCCGGCACTTAACACTCCTTCCCTCGCTTAAACAACCTCTAACTCTTTTTGAGAAGGATGTTTGCGATCGTAGATCTTCACTGCTCCCGATCCACTCCGCTCATAGATGCTGTTGCATAACTGTAGGCATATTTTCACCATTTTACCTCTATTTCCAATATTTGCTACCTCGGCTTTGATTGCCTCATTCTCTAATCCACAATTATCTATCCATATACCTATCTCAGCAATCTTAGGCTATTTGACTCAGACCACCGAGGTTTTCTCCATTCTCTTCATGGATTCAACTTCCCATTTCACCCAAGACAAAACTCGCACCAACAACTAGCTCCAACTGGGGACACTATCCTCCTTGCGAGGTAGCAAATAACCCCACAGACAAGTGCCTAATCCATTGGGTCATCTCTCAAAACTCAGAGCTCTGCTCCTTCTTTCTCTTCCCATAAAAACAAAAGCAAAACACATGGTTTTCCTCCAGGTCTTAGGGCCTTCTCCTCGGGCTTCAAAACCTCAAGTTTACCATTTATTGAAATGTAAATGCAAAACAACATATGCAAAAATATGTACAGATTATGATACAAGGGTCACCTGCTACCCTTAGGACAGGTAGTGCTTCAAAAACCTCCCATTTACTGGACCTCTTGCAAATGGAGACCCATCCTGATGATCCAGAATGAAAGAATTTATTCCTCTATTCGGTGCAATGACATATGGGGCCACCCACATATGATCAAACTTTCCATGTTTATCTTCTTTAGGAGCATCCCATTTCAAAACTAAGTCATTAATCTGAAATTGCTCTTCTTTGACCTTCCTATCAAAGGTGTTCTTCATTTTCTCTTGGTGTATTTGCACTTTGTCATATGCTTTATCCCTCAGATCATTCAATTCTATCATCTGATTCACCTTTTTGTGGATATGGTTGGGCACTTCCTCCTACCCCTGCAACAAATTTATGACTAGTACTCCCAAAGATGTAGGAAAAATAACTTCAACTCCATATACCAACTGAAATGCTGACATTCCAATTGTCCTCTTAGTGTTGATTATGTCATCCCACAAAGCATATTTTATTTTTGTATGCTAGGCTCTTTTCTTCTCTTCCAGTGGCTTCTTAATTATCCTCAGGAGGCTCTTGTTAGAAGACTCTGCCAATCCATTTCCTTGTGGGTAGTAAGCAGTGGAATGGTTCAGGTTTATGTGGTATTTGTGGCAGAAATTTATCATTTTCTTGGAGTTAAAACAGCTGCATTGTCTGTTACAATCCTCTTGGGGCACCTAAATCTGGCCAAAATGTTGTCTTCTAGAAAATCCATGATGACATTCTCAGTTTCCCTCTTGGTAGGTATGGCTTCTATCCACTTAGTGAAATAATCTGTGGTTGTAAGGACCCACTTGTGCTGACTAGAAGAGTTTGGGTTTATCTCCCCAATGAAGTCTAGCCCCAACTGCTGGCAGGGTGCTTCCACTGAAATTGGGTTAAGGGGAAGTGAAACTAACTTCCTCTTTCCATCGAAGATCTGGAATTGATGGCAATTAAGAGTCTCTTTATATACATCAGCAAACAGAGAAGGCCAATAGAAACCAACCCTCAGAATCTTGTTGGATGTCACCTTCCATGAATGGTAACCCCCACAATCCCCCTTATGGAAATTTTCCATTGTTTGTCGAGTCTCATTCTCCAATAAGCAGTTCAACATCACACCACCAGGATCTTTCCAGTACATGTACTGGTTCATGATACAGAATTTGGTAGCCCTTAATTTTACAGACCTGGCCCTTGTTTTGCTCAACAATGCAGGGGCTTGCAATTTTTGCAATACATACACAATGTCAACATACCAAGGAGACATAGAGAATTTTGGCATTACCTGCACTCCTACATCCAACTGGTTTGAGTGGCTAGACAGGAAATTGAGCTGTAAAGATTCACAATTAGCTTCAGTCATCATTTTTCCAACCCTTGTCCTTTAATCAACTTAGTAGGCTTGATCTCAAGTTCATATTCCAACAAAACAACAATCCACTTTTCCCTTTTGTTGGCGTAGGTAACTAATCTAGAGGTTTCTAATGTAGACCCAAGTACTTCACTGTTCAAGGAACCAACAAAACCCCTATTCATTGGCCCTTTCAGTAACATACTGTGAGCAGCCTCAGATCTCACCCGAGGCGAACTCAAGGGGGTAGTTGCAGAATCAGGTTTCCACAACTTGGTGCTATGAGTGTCAAAGAGGCTAATGGGAAGTGTGATAAGGGACTCTTGTTGCGGACAAAATACTACGTGAAGCCTCCACTTCAAGTTGGATACTTCGGCAAGTGGAGGTGCTTGCGCCACCAATGCATCCAAAGACTCCACGGTATTGGATACTTCCTATGTTATGATGATAAGTTATCAACAGCTTACCTCACAGCACTTACAATGGTTCAGTGAGTCAACTAGACCACACATCCACTTTAGGACTTGATCAACTCTAATAAACCTTACTTAACGATCTTTATCCATTCGACAACACTTAGGTTTTTATCGTTATGTTATATGTAAATGAATGAAACATACAATATTGCGTGCTCCAACGCTATACTCAAATCCAATGCTTAACTATGTGATTATCCAATAGATTCATGCATTCAAAGACTTAGAAGTGCTGAATACTTAACATTCATCCTCACATGTATTACTTAACATATTATTCCCATCATTCCTGCGGCGATTACATATAAAAGCAATCACATAACAAATAACTGCGGCATTAGACATCCATACTATGTAAATGAACAATTACAAAACACACAACAATCACACTACACAGTATTTATCGTGGTTCACCCCCCAGATGGAGGCTGCGTCCACAAGAACTGTTGTTAAATTATTCTTTGGAAAGGGTACAATAGTTCTTAGTCTGTGCACTCACCAGCAGACTCTCTTCTCTCTCAACTAGATCTCTGCGCACTCAGCTTGGAGAGTCTTTACAATATTACTAAGCTTAAAAGATGCAACAATATTCAAAGCTTAGCAAAATCGAAGAGTTAACCCTTTCCCATACAAAAATGCCTTATTTATAGATCATGCCCATAGGTCATGTCTTTACAACTCGAAGGCTTAAACCCTTAGGTTTACAAAACTATCACGTTTTTCCCAAAACTGTACTATTGGCACTTGGTAGCGAATATTCCATCATGGTGGTCTTCCATGCATTCTTCACATCACTATCGGCCTTCCTATTGCGTGCATGCCAATAGGTCACTTTCACTGAGCCGTTCTTCCTCTAACGGTCTCGTGCGACTGGTTCAGGTAGTGGTATCTTTTGTGTGTGTGACTAGTCGCTTTATTCCTGATTTGCTCCTACCCACCGCTTGGCACTCCTGGAGCATATTTACCAAAAATAGACTGCTGATGGTCTAACTGAAACACATGCCATATTCCATCCAACAGTCTACCATGTTCGATCTCCATAGACTGGACACTTCGCAGCACTACCTTCCTCGCAGCTCTTTCGATGCTGCACTTTGTGCAACTTTGCAGTACCCCAAAAACTTATACAAAATTGCTTCAACTAAATTGCGCTCAGCTCCACAATTCAGAAACTCCTTCTTGCCAAAAAATACCCTAGTTGGGCTAGGCCCAACACGTTTTCCCTTCAAGATCTGGGTGGGTAAGGATGCTCTTTACTGCATTATTTGGGACATGTGCAATGATATGTGAATGCATAATGTATACCCTGATATCTTTTAGTGATTTCACTAAATCATAAGCTTGCTTTGCCATTATGTCATATTTTAATTCCCCATCTCTCAATACCATACTGAAAAATGCAATAGGTTGCTTAGCATTTTGGTCATTCTTCTGCAGTAGGACTCCAGCCACAGTGTGTTTAGATGCATAACAAAAAATCAGGAAATCTTTAGTAAAATCTGGGCTTGCTAGGACTGGGGCATCAGTGATGGATTTCTTTACCTGTGAATGATTCTCTGGCCTCTGTTGTCCATTTGATATGACTTTCCTTTCTCGAGATGTTGGTGATGTTTCTCATTATCTCAGCAAAACTAGGAATGAACCTTCTTAGGAAACCTACTCATCCAATGAAATACTGCACCTCTTTCTTGCTCCTTGGCTCTCCAACTTTCAAAATTGCACTGACCCTTTATGGATCAATCTTGATACATTCCTTTGAAATAATATGCCCAAGGAGATTTGCATCTTTGCATACATAAATGTGCCCCAGGGAGTAGTGAAGGCATTCTTTTGTTGTTCTTCTGGGCACACTTTAAATTGATTATAACCTGAGAATCCATCGATGGTAGAAATCCTCTCAGATCCTACCACCTTCTGCAGAATATGCTCAATTTTTTACAATGGGTAGTTATCTTTCAATGACACCTTGTTAAGATTCCGGAAGTCTATACAAATCCTGATTTCACCACTCTTTTTTTCTAACAAGTACCAGATTAGCTACCCACTTTGAAAATCTCAGGGTGATAATGATCTCGGCATTGAACAACTTCATGATTTCCTTCTCTATAACAGGCAGTAATTTTGGTTTTATCCTTCTCAGCTTCTTCCTGAAAGGCTTCTCCCCAGGATTGATTGCAATTGAATGCTATATAATGGAAGTATCATATTATTTTAGGTCCTCGTAGCTCCAAGCAAACACATCAGCATATTTTTTCATCAATTTCACATACTTGTCTCTTTCTTTAGCAAGCATCTTTTTGGATAGTCTTACAATTCGAGGTATCTCCTCCATGCTTATGTTCTGGTCTTCCACGACATCATTTGCTGGTTTGACTTTAGGATTTTTAGCTACCTCATTCTGGTTGAACAGATTCTACAGGGGTATCAAGCCTTTAGGGATAAAGTTACTCTTCATCTGAATAATATCCTTTCCCCCTAATACACTCTTCCATCCTTTTCCTCTAGCCATTTCATCTTCAGCCTACTCTTCGCCCAGGAAGCCCTCTAATTTTTCATTTTCTATGTCAACCTGAACATTTGCGAATTCATCAGATAATTCTAAAAACCTTTTAATCTGCATGTAGGGGTCTTGAAACCCCTAGTATTAGTGGCCAAGGATTCTGCCACCTAATTCACAATCTTGGGTATTACCCTGATCTTGGGTTCTGAGAAATAGTTACCCAACATATCCCATACTTCATTCCTATAAGCTCGCATCCCGGGATGCTTTGTCTGGTAGCTGTCATTTACTTGGTTTATCACCAATTCTGAGTCTCCAAATACCTATATCTTCTTTTCTCCCTTGTCTTTCAAGCCCTGCAAACCCAGCAACAGGACCTCATACTCTACTACATAGTTGGTGCACTCAAAGTTTGGCTTATATGATAAGGCTTTAAATTCTATGTTAGGAGGGATGATCCAGACTCCCGCACCATCACGATTTTTGCTCAAATACCCATCGAAATACATTGACCACAAACCTTCTTTGTTTTGCTTCTTTTCCAAGACCACTTGTCTTGCTGCAAATTCCTGATCTTCCTCCACTTCCATGTGTATGGGGATCTTAGGATCAAATCATGGTCCATCATTAAAAAATATGGAGGATCCCAAGTGTGTATCAACAGCATATATGGGATGGTTCTCAGGTTTATCGTAGCTGCTAACCATGTAGGACAATCTCTTCTCTCTGTATAATCTCATGTTGTCTCCAAACAAAGGTATGTTGGCATATGACTAGTCCAGCTGCATATTTCCTCTCAATTTTGATGCCCCAGATCTTGAAAGTAACATACCAAATTTTTCAAGAATGTCAGCAACCACCACATCCATCACAATACTCTTGGTTGGAAGTTGTGTGAGGGTCACTACCATGTCTTTTATCAATCCCAAACACTTGACTTTTCTAGAATCAAAAGAGTAAAGGTCTTTATAGGGTGTTGTAACCTCCAAACCCAAGCTATAAACTGTTGATGTTGTTGATGTATATGTAACTTCAGAATGTATTTCATATATGTATGTTGTATGTACTCCTATAGAGATGGTATTATTCCTCTATACAGAAGTGTCGTCATTTATATTGTAAATGTCGTAACTTATACTTGATGGGTTATTAGACCACCTTGTTGGGGTCGGCCCTGTATAAGTCATGTGGGTCAAAGGGTTATTAGACCACCCTATTGGGGGTCGGCCCAGTCAGCAATATGTTATATGGTTAAGTTCGAGCCTACATGAGTGTTATAGCTTGAAATGACATCTCTCCGTCCGTGACGACACTTGCTTCCCTTGGTCGCATGACGACATTTCTTGAGATGAAGTTCAGTCACATAACAGGACATTTGTGGATGGATGAGTCATTTGGGACACTAAAAATGGTTGAAATTACATCATTATTGACCCATTTGATGTATATGACCCTTAGGAACATTTTTCAACACCAAACCATCTCCTGAAAATGAGCAGAAAAGCCTGTTTTTGGCCATTTTTTAACATGAGCGCGACTCCACTGTTGAAATAGTAGCGTGTGTACGCGACTTTGCCTCATTTAAAGTAGCACTCAAATCCATATGTACGCGACTTTGTATACTGTAGAGTAGCGTACACCCCTGTTTTGGTCAAAATATCGAAATTCGAGTAAGTTAAGTTGGTTGGGAAACCTCTTGAGCGGTTATAACTTCTTTTCCTATTCCTTACTGACTATATAAGGAGGGCAGAAGGGCCATGTGAGACGAATAAGCCCAATTACAAAGTTATGCTGGAGGAATGGAGACCCTCATCCCCCTCTCTTATGCTTCAGTTTTGGTAAACCCTAGTACAGTTGCTTAGAGGCTGGGATCCTTGGAGAACGGAAGCAGGAGATCTTGAATCTAGGTTTCGTGAAGTTCCAAGCTTGAAAGAAGGTATAACTTTATGTACTTGCTTTCATTCATTAATAAAGATCAGACGTTCTTCTCTTTCCAAATATGACCTAGTAATGTGTCTTATATTTGATTACTATTTGATTATAGTTTGATGTCTCTTTATATTATGGATATCAGTATTATATATGTAGTCAAATGTGTTTGAGAAAGGTATCGAGTTGTTTTGCAGGTCTGGGCATTGCGACACTGGATAAGCATTGAAGAGCGAGGGAGGCAAATCTAGGATCAACCTTCTGAATAAGGTGCCTACATATCTAAACCCTAATCTCTTCATTTATTTGTTGTACTTGCATAATGCTTGTAAGTCTATCTTTATCACTGTAAGTTGGTACTTTCTCCCATGAACTATAGGTGCATTTTCCCCACAACAGAATGGCGACTCCGCTGGGGAAAGCCTAACTGCTTAGGGGTATCCAAGGTCATTTCTTTAGTTTTGTTTGAAGGTCTTTCTTCATTTTCTTGATTAAGATCAGTTAGTAGGCTCTGTTTGACCCTCCTTGGCTCTTACAGACCCTTCCCATCCCTTGCAAACCCTTGTGGACCCGGGTGTGGTGGTTTTAACCCCATTTTTCCAACTTTTTCCACCTATACACTACTGTTTGTACCAAACAGTAGCGCCCATACGCTACTTTTCCTTTACACGGTAGCGCCCATCCTGCTATGGGTGCTAGTTTCCTTCATACATAGTAGCGCTCAAAATCTGGGTTTGATTTTTGTTTTAAGCTTTTGGGTTGTGGACCCAAATCCGGGGGCTGTGGCTACATTTTTTGGGGTCTCTGATGACCCTAGGTCTGAGTTAAACCACTGTAAGTGGTCTCCCATCCTTGTATTGATTCTACATTCATGATTTGAACCTCTTTTGATCAATTTGGGCTTGTTTGGAAAGTTTTGGGGTTTGTTGACCCAAGTTGGGGGGTTATGGACCTGTTTGGTGTTTTGTACCCTAATTTGAGTCTGACTGAACTTGCTTTCCCCATTTCCACTAGATTTTAAACCTCTTGAGTCTTCTTGACCCTGTTTGTATCTATTTGAGTGAAATTTCTCTTTTAGCTTGGTTTCTTATCCTCCCTTATGCTTTTAGTTTTTCTTTTGTAGTGAAAGCTCAAGTGTTTTGGCCGTTGTTCAAGACCTTGTTTGCATTGTTTATGTGCAGACCGAACTTTACCAAACCATATTTCTTCATAGGTCATTTGCTTCGTTTGGGTCTAAAAGTAGTTTTTGTACTCTTTTTCCAATGGTTGGCAGGCTTACATCAATAAGAATTTGAAAGTCATATTTGGTATCTTTTACTGTTTCATAAAGAGAACCTGAAAGTTTCTTTGCTTTGCTTTGATAGTAGGTTAGTTTCAAGTTTTGTTTCTTACCTTTGAAAATCATAAAGAATTTTGATTCATTTTCTGAATAGAGTACCTTGCAAGTGGCTTAAAAGATTTTAGAGTGCTTTGCATCAAAAAGAACAAGTTTTCTTTTGCATACCTATTTGCTTGAGTAGTTGCATTCTTAGGTTTATTTAGACTTTACTTTTACCTTTTTTGCATTCGAAATATTAAAAATTGCATTTTCACATGCATTCTAGATCAGAATTTTAAGACTTGCATTGAAAAGAAAAAGATTTGTTTGGTGGGAAATATTTCATTTTCAGTACTTTATCTCTATTATAACCACTCTCACACACCCACTACCTTTTTTAGTAAGCAATTAACCTTTAAAATGAACTCTAATAAAATGAACTAGCAACATTTTCTTTTCTAGGTTACACTACACCAACTAGTCTTGGTTAGGATCTTGGGTTTAAAACACTTTAAACCACCCAAGATCACACATTATGCAAAAATCGTAGTGAGACTATCACAAGTAAACCCACCTCACTCAAAACTTGCCTGGGATCTATGCAGTAGGTCATTGTGAGATCAGATTGTTGGGAATACTCCTCCTACTTTATGTTTGAGCATACGCCAGGATTGGATCGCGTATTGGGGACTCTTTCGAGTTTCGGGATTAGTTACCCTGCCCACGCTTTCTAATTCGACCGGTGACTGTTCCCCCAGGAGTTTTTGGTGTTGTGGTATCCTTAGTAGCTGACTCTAGGTTCATACACAGGTGACAACAGAGGGTATATCTATTGTACCTAAGACAGACATGGGAGGAAATCCCTTGCAGGTCTTTGGGAGGGCGGTTGGGTGATTCCAGTGCTTGCACCCTTAGTCATTGTATTGTGGACCCCGGGTAACTGTCTTTCTTCCTTCGTTGATCTGTTTTGGGCCCTCATCATCCCAGACTCTTCTCCGGAAGGCATCTGTTTGCCTGGTTTGATTTACCTAGGACCTTTTTTTAGTGGTGTGCTCTTTGTGCTACTTTTTTTAGTTTGGCTTAGAGAACTTCTTGTTCATTTGAGAAGGAAACTATGTCTAGCATTCTGGCGAGTACCAATCAAGGTACCCCTATTCCGGGGGATCCTTGTGCTGTTTGATTCATTGGAAACATTGGTGCTCCCTTAATGGCTACTCTGAATCTTCCTAGATTCACTATTGGGCTGCCGGTTTGGTTGTTTTCCACTCCGAATGCCTTGCATGCTCCTGACGCTTCTTTTGTGAGCACCTCAAATCAAGAGCATCAGAACCCTGTGCCTCCCTTGCCAGTAACATCTTCTCCTCCTCCTTCTACCTCAGGTGGCGAAAGTAGCAATACTAGTAACCAGTAGTCTAAAAGTAATAGATGGAGGAAGAATGGGAAGAAGATGCCAAAACAAGGGGGCAGCAACCCAGCCTCTGTGAGCCATGCTGGGGGAAAACACACTTCCTCTACAATTCATGCAGGGGGCACCTACCCATTCTTTGGAGGTCATGCTGGGAGAAAACTTTTAGTCACTGAAAATCATACTGAAATTTTGTCTTCAACCACTGTCAGTCATGTTGAGGACACGTCATTGATCACTGCTAGTCATATTAATGACAAGTCACCAGTTCCTGTGAGTCATACTGGAGACACCAGATCAGCCACTGCAAGTCATGTTGAGGGAGTTGACATTGTCAACAAACCCAACAAATAGAAGCTTAAGTTCCCTTGTAAGTTTTGCAAGGGAGATCACCTTACTTACTTGTGCCCTGTACTTCCAAAAGTGCAAAAAGTGTGGTCCTTAGTTCAAAAGTCTGATGCTTCTGAGCAACCAGCCTCTATGAGTCATGCTGGGGGCAAGCTGTCAGCCAATGCTAGTCATGCTAAGAGTACTGACGTTGTAAAGGAGTCTAAACCTATAGGACGGAAACCAAAGTTCCCTTGTAAACTTTGTAAGGGAGATCACCTTACTCACCAATGCCCTGCCATTCCAGAGGCATGAAAAGTGTGGTCCATGTCTGAAGGAACCTCTGTTCCTAAGTTGTCTATAGATTCCCTGCAGTCAGATCAACCTTTGGTTGATAAAGTGGTTGAACCAGTGCAATATTTGGTCAACCCCACTCTTCCTTCGGAGAGTGAAGTGATCGAATCGATGCAATCTTCGACCGATCCCATCAGTCCTTCGGAGATTGATGCACCTACTATTGAAGTCTTCTGCATTACCAGTTTGGATATTCCTGAAAAAGGGGGCACTTCATCTGTGCCATGTGAACCCCTACCAAGCCCTAGGATTGTTTCCTTTGATTGGAATAGTCTAGCCGAGCCTCGTCTTCCTTCTTCGACACCTTTCCAAATAAAGGTTGATATCGGGAACCATACGGTTGATCGATGCATTGTTGATGAAGGTGCTTCTGTTAGTATCTTATCTGCTTATGCTTGGAGAGATTTGGGTTTCCCTAATGTTATTCCAGCTGTTAATTGGCCGTTGACCTTCGATAAAAGACCTAGTGAACCATTTGGATTCCTCCGTCAGGCACCTGTTACTTTGGGTGGAAAAATAGTCTTAGTTGATTTTATGGTTTTAAAGGACCCCATGGACTTTGATATGATCCTTGGGCGTGATTATGTTTATGCTATGCATGCTGTGGTGTCTACGCTTTTTCATGTGATGCATTTCCCTCATAACGAAAACATTGTCACCATCGACCATCTTGCATTCGTTGATCCTCCTTATTACCCAACTATAGACCAGTCGGATCCCTCGTCATCAGGCACTACTATGTCACATGGGAATGTTGTGGCATATTGTTCCTTGAGTTCAAATGCTACTGAGAAGAAGTCTCTGAATTCATGCTTACCTTCTCAGGACTTGGTCCCAGCTTTTGACCAAGTGACACCTCCATCTGAATGTTTAGATATGTATTCTATCTGGGATGATATAATTCCTTCCGATGAAGTTTTCCTAGAGTCTATAGTACAGTCTGCTATTCACTTGGATGTTGATCCAGTCACATTTATGTCCAGCCCCGGTTTGACCTTAAAGTCTGATCTTCCTACTGTTGAGTCTTTGGACTCTCCTATAGATCCGCAAATCGGTGTTCCTGCTGAGTTTGATTATGCTTCTAGAATTTTCAACTCCCGTGATGATGAATTTGTTTCTGCAGATTCCATCATGTCCTTCAACTTTGATCTTCATCCTAAATTCGATCTTGTTGATTGTAAGTCCTCGGGCTTGGGTACCATAGAGTCTTCATTCGAAAACTCTGCCTTGTTTATGCTTGCTATTGATGATAGTGAAGTTGAAAGTATTTCTACCACAGTGACTTGTATCGGGTCTTTCCTTACATATGTTTTAGATATAATCCTGGTACTAATGTTTCTTGGAGACAGGATTCTTAGCTGGATGTATACTTGCTTACTGGTCCTTTTCGACACCTTGTGCGACCATGTCAGGTATATTCAAAACTTTGCATATAGGTTTAGGCTTCCCCGCTGTTATGTTGCATTTGAACCTTTTGCCATCCGAATTCGCCATAAGGTCGAACCTGTTGGATATTGGTGTGTTAGCCATCTCTTTATGCATTGTGCACCAGTCCGACAGTAGAGCCTACCTAACATGGGTCACCCTAGTCAGCACCCTTATGCCATTCTGGTGCCCATGCTGAGTTTTTCTCATAGGCTTGGGATCCTTTTTAGATTTACCATGACTTTGAGAAGAAGCCTCATATCTTTCTTCCTCATATATTTCTGGCCATCCCTGATAAGACTCCCATCTTTTTGTTCAAGTTGTATGTGCATCTGTTATGATCTCGCTTGCGCTAATGATCCTGAAGCCGGCTTCCACGCTTTTAGCTCGTTATATAAGCCTCCATCTTTGATCTCATTTCCACTAAGCCCTGTATCATTTTGCCCTCACAATTTGACACCTTTTACCTGGAGGAGACACACCCTAAGTGTCCTTATCTTTCTCATGTTCCTTGAATTAGGCATAGCTTTGTTCCATGCGTTTGGAGCTAGTTTTGCATGTCCCTGACACTCGTCTCCCCCCATTGCGAGCATTCTTCTTTTACTTCGAGCTCGTTAAAAACAGTAAGTAGGTTGCGAGCATTCTTCTTTTACTTCGAGCTCGTTAAAAACAGTAAGTAGGTTTCGAGCATTCTTCTTTTACTTCGAGTTCATTAAAAACAGTAAGTAGGTTTCGAGCATTCTTCTTTTACTTTGAGCTCGTTAAAAACAGTAAGTAGGTTACGAGCAGTCTTGCAACTTTCCTTCGAGCTCGTTAAAAATAGTAAGGAGGCTATGAGCATTTCTTCCACCTTTCCTTCGAGCTCGTTAAAAACAATAAGGAAGTTATGAGCATTTTCTATATCTCCTTTGAACTCATTAAAAACAGTAAGGAGGTCATGAGTTTACTTTTTCGGACTCGTTAAACCTTTACGGAAAAGATCCCTATGGAGTTCTTTTAAGCCCTTTTCAGACTCCTTAAATAGGAAATGTTTGTCGAGCATAGTTGTCTTTTCGGGCTCATTAAAATAACTGAACCGACATCCACTTCAGTATAGAATTACCCCTTTTCCGGGCCTTGCTGGATAATTTACGAAAAAGGTATACTCTAGGTATACTCTTGTATGCGCTAGAAGAGTTCTTCTTCCATCATTTTACACTTTTTCAGGGAAGGAGACTAAATTTACAAAAAAGGACCTTTGGAGTCATCTTTAGGGTTTTCAGAATCTCGAAATGTGAAAACACCAAGCGAGCATTCACCTACTCGGGCTCGATGTGAAATCCACGAGATGGTTGATAGAGGACTGTTTAAGTTTTTCAATTCTATAAACAAGAAAACACCGCCGAGCACATACCAATCCGGGCTCGATATAAAATCCACGGATAGGTGTGTAGAGGACTGTTTACGTTTTTCAACTCTATAAGCAAGAAAACACCAACGAGCAAAGACCAATCCGGGCTCGATATAAAATCCATGGATAGGTGTATGGAGTTTTCTTCTAGGTTTTTTCAGACTCCTTAAATATGAAAATACCATCGAGCATGCTTTAGTTCTTTGTCAAGCTCGTTAAAACATGAAAAAGGAAAGGGAAGGGAAGAATGTTAAAATATATTTCAATATGATGGCAGCAAATCAACTATCTCCTTGAACAAAGCACCTATTTTGAGTCTATCAAACAAGTTGGGTTCTTGTGTTGGCCTTAGGGTAAACCTGATCTCAGAGTTCTTACTCCTCCGTTTGGTTAGTCTTACAAACATATGGAGAATCTGTTAATGTATCCTACATTGCAGACTTGCATCGTGGTCCCTTTGTGTTCAAAGCTTCCTAAGTCACTCTTGTGTCGTGCTCACTGTTCAAGGATATAACCTGTGTCGGTCATTTTGCAGTTGCCTTGACCTCATGTGTCGGCCATTCCTTGGTGTCAGTATGTTTAATCATGTGTTTGGTCCTACTCCAAATCAGCTCAGACCTGTTGAGTGTCCCTCGTGTTGGATGATGGAGGATGCATTAAGGCCTCCCTTCCAATGGACTTCTTCCCATCGACTTCAGCTCATTGTGCTCTGGGAATGAAGTTTAGAGTTTCGGTTAGTACCTTGGGGATTGCAGTCATTAGTGGCAGTTTCCCTTGCTATTGGATAGATGGGAATACATCAATGTCTCCTATCCAATGGATTCTTCAAGTGTCCGATGGTAATACCACTTATTCACACTTGCTTGAATGTACTAGGTACCTTGGGTTCCATTTTCATTATTGGTGGACACCCTCGCATTTGTTAACGGTATACATCAATGACCGGTAATCAAACGACACCTCCCATGTTCGACAACAACTCATTTATTCGCATGGATAGGTTTGTACCTTGGGTTGCTTTTGGATGAAGACCTTGGGATCCTCGATAGCATCACCTTATTTATGCTATCGCCCAAGTTGCGCAAGACTGAGCCACACTCTTTTTGGGCTCTTGATGAGACATAGATCCAGCTTGTTCTCTATGGCTATGTTCTCCAGTTTTGACATAGATCCACCTTGTATTTATGTGGCTATGTTTACCCTTATGTTCCTCATGGATCCACGCTTGTATTCTAGTGGCCATGATATATGCATCAGTATTTTGGATCATTATTGTATCCTCTTGGAGGTCATGTTCCACCATTTGAACATGGACAGTTACCCCAAGAATGAGTTTGTCTGACATTTCCTTTGCTTTCAGGTACTTCATTTGAGCCTATGATTCTTGGTTTCTCTGTTCCTCCATGATTCAACTCTTTCTTCTTTATAATGTATTTCAGCCATCATTTCCCATACTCCCTCTGACCTCATACATTAGGCGGCATCTGTTATAGCTTGAAATGACACCTCTCCATCTGTGACGACACTTGCTTCCCTTGGTCGCATGACGATATTTCTTGAGATGAAGTTCAGTCACATAACAGGACATTTGTGAATGGAGGAGTCATTTGGGACACTAAAAATGGTTGAAATTACCTCATTCTTGACCCATTTGATGTATATGACCCTTAGGAACATTTTTCAAGACCAAACCATCTCCTGAAAATGAGCAGAAAAGCCTGTTTTGGGCCATTTTTTAACATGAGCATGACTCCATTGTTGAAATAGTAGCGTGTGTATGCGGCTTTGCCTCATTTAAAGTAGCACTCAAATCCATATGTACGTGACTTTGTATACTGTAGAGTAGCGTACACCCCTGTTTTGGTCAAAATCTTGAAATTCGAGTAAGTTAAGATGGTTGGGAAACCTCTTGAGCGGTTATAACTTCTTTTCCTATTCCTCACTGACTATATAAGGAGGGTAGAAGGGCCATGTGAGAGGAATAAGCCCAATTACAAAGTTATGCTGGAGGAATGGAGACCCTCATCCCCCTCTCTTGTGCTTCAGTTTTGGTAAACCCTAGTACAGTTGCTTAGAGGCTGGGATCCTTGGAGAACGGAAGCAGGAGATCTTGAATCTAGGTTTCGTGAAGTGCCAAGCTTGAAAGAAGGTATAACTTTATGTACTTGCTTTCATTCATTAATAAAGATCAGACGTTCTTCTCTTTCCAAATATGACCTATTAATGTGTCTTAGATTTGATTACTGTTTGATTATAGTTTGATGTCTCTTTATATTATGGATATCAGTGTTATATATGTAGTCAAATGTGTTTGAGAAAGGTATCAAGTTGTTTTGCAGGTATGGGCATTGCAACACTGGATAAGCATTGAAGAGCGAGGGAGGCAAAGCTAGGATCAACCTTCTGAATAAGGTGCCTACATATCTAAACCCTAATCTCTTCATTTATTTGTTGTACTTGCATAATGCTTGTAAGTCTATCTTTATCACCGTAAGTTGGTAGTTTCTCCCCTGAACTATAGGTGCATTTTCCCCACAACAATGAGTTATGTAAAAGGCAAGTCAAGTCAAGTATAAATAGAGTGCGGGAGGGACTCTATTTGTTCACTCACTTGTCACTCATGCGCTTAAGGAGGAGTGGCGCACTTATGGAGGAGGAGGATCTGCTGCTAGGTTATGTCTATCTCTCATGTTTGGGTTGTATCATTGCTCTATCTATCTCTGAGGAAGTTATTGGGGTTTTTCACCTTTATGGTTTTCCTTAAGTAAATCTTTGTGTCTCTTGTGTGCTTGCATTATTGTCTCCATGATTGATATGCTGTAGATACGCTGTACATGTTGTTCTCTTAGTTAAGATCCTAGATCAGATTGAAGTAAATTCTGAAAATTTAACATGGTATCAGAGCTAGCCTGAAAGAAGGCATGATATGGCATGTATGACATGTGTTGCACTTACGATGCTAGGGCTTGATATAGCAAAAATCAGTCGTCGTAGCACTTTCACTATAAATCTGTTTTGGCGAAGTTTTCGGATCTGAAATATTTACAGGTCGAAGATTAAATCTCCATGTACCTTGTGTCCAAAGGACAACCTTTAATTCATTGTATTTTGTGATTTATGATCTGTACAATATAGGGTTTCTGTCTCTTCCAGATCTGATTAAAATTCAGGTGACCTTGGGAAAAAGGTCATAACTTGGGCTAGGAAGCTCCAAATGACATTTCGTAAAAAATGACAGGTATTACACAGATTGTGCTATCTCAGAAAAAAATTTCAGAGGCCGAAGATGAACTAGTGACACATGGAATGCCGTACAAGTTTGCTCTCCTATATTATCCCATAAACAGGTCACGTTGCGACACTTGGCATAACTCTCTCTCAGAGAGTCCAATTGAGGTCAGACCTATTAGGATGGAAAGATAACAAGGTGTTCTGTCTCAGAAAACATTTTCAAAGGCCGAAGTTGAAATAGTGACACGTGGCATGCCGTACAAGTTCGCTCTCCTGTATTATCCCAAAACAGGTCACGTTGCGACACTTGGCATAACTCTCTCTCAGAGAATCCAATTGATGTTAGACCTATCAGGATGGAAATATAACAGGTCAGGATATCTCAGGAAACATTTTTAGACCCTGTGGATTGAAAATTTTGGAGTTACACTAGAAACAATCAGGTACATATTTCTGTCAAAACAGAATTATTTTTGAGTACCTTCATTCATGGCTTCCGAAATTTAGGGCTTCGGAGAAAGTTGGAATTTTTGTAATCGGAGACCATGGCTGGATGATACTCATAAAAATAGAAATTTAGAGACCAAGATCAATATTTTTGGTTGGACAGAAGGTCGGGCTTGATTAGACCCTAGTTCAGGACTTTGATCAGAAAAGTGGAAAATTAGGGCTTCTGTAAAAATGGAAATTTTTGAAATCTGTGACCATAGCTGGAAGCTCCTCAAAAAAATAGAAGCTTAGAGCTTTGGATCAAACCTTTTGATGGGGTAGAAGAGTGGGATTCATCAAACCCCAGTTCAGGGTCACATCCAGTGAATCCGGAAGTTTCAAAGGAAAATTTGAGGAGTGAAACTTTGCAGTTTTCAAATTCTGAATATACCAGCTTGATCAGCTCATCAAGGCACATATTTCTATCCTTTAGGAAGTTTGAAATTCAAAGTTTGAATTTTTGGGGTTTCTCTGACAAACCCATATGCAGCTCTAGGTCCAGTTCTTGCAAATCAATTGGATTGGGTTAATCCTAGAAGAAGATGGATCGGTCACCTGCATAAGTGAAGAAGTTCCTGTTTCAGAGGGAGATGAGGCTAAGGCCTTACATAAGAATATTACAAGCGATCTCGACAGGTATGACTCATCGAGGTATGTTTCGATATTTGTTCATGATTAAGTTTATGGTATGTTTGTCTTGATGTTATTACGGTTAGTACAATCTTGATTTTAGATTTGTCGTATCACCTTAACAAAATTATGAATGCATGATAGAAGATATTCATTGATTAGGGTGTTAACACTTATGATTGTACTAATGTGTTATGGTGTTGTATGAGGTTTATGTTGTCTACTAACACAAAAGGTACACCAAGAAAGACAAATCATGTTCTACTTCAAGAACGTATGATCATGGTGACATGAAGACAAGGATTCATCCATTGTCATGGATCACATAGAAGATCTACTCTCGAGGTATGTATAACTTGTTTATACAATGGTTAACTTATGAGACATGCAAGTTACTAGCACAAGTCACTGAAGAGAACCAAAAGACATTATACGGGTATGTTAGACATAACTAGCTAGCATGCTAATCCAGGTATGTTTTTCCTATATCAAGACAGAATCCTACCTTGGGTTAGGATCTTATACTGTTGTATTGTTGATAATGATTATTCATGAAGCCATAAGTTTGAATAATCATGGGTATATGCATATTATGTGTCTTACCTTAATTAATGATAGGACTAACCCGAAGAGTCATAGGTTTGAGTAATTATAGGTTTAGACATGTTATGTTTCTTATGATTTGACTAACCATAAGAATCCTACATAAACCTTGAATGCTAATGCTTATTATTTCTGTTTGAAATGATCATGACTATACATGCTTGAGATTATTGTGTCTTAATAGTATACTAATGGATGTATGATTTTATATGAGATCACAAGGATAACACAATCATGATACTAATAAGCATGTATAGGGACTAAGGATGAATATGAGTTCAAGAACAGGTAATCCAGGAAGCAAAGATCAAGAGGGAGTACACTCCAGTGGTTTATGCAAGGATGCAGATATTCAGAGGGAGTTGACCGTCTCTCTACATTCCACAATAGAAAAGTGTAGTAGAAGCTACTTCAGATTAGGACTCCAGCAGCTCCTGCAAGGAAGCGAAGACTCAGAGGGAGTCCACCCAACGAACAAAGAAAGATAAGTGTTTTAATTATCATTTCTTGCATATTTGTTTGTTTAAATAAAATTGTTCAATGATGTATATGCTCATGTACCTAGACTTAGGATATGTATTGTGCATATTAGAATAGTTGCATTAATGAACAATATACTACTAATACACATGGGTAAGTGGCCTATGGCACTATACAACATTCCATTGCTACTTATCTAGAATGAAACCTCTTTGCTGACATGTTGGGAGTTGTGCACACTCTTAACAATGTTCTGGTAGAGATTGGAAGGCATCTAGAAAGTTACGGGATATGGATAAATGTTGTATTGAAGCATTGGCTAAGATAATTGCATGATTGTATGACATATTTCTTTATGTGTAAGAATTTGTTCTGAAAACTATGAGATGTTTTCTAATCATGCAATTTAACTTGTTGTGTAGGAAAGATCGTATGCCATCTCCTACAAAAGAAGAACTACAACATTTGATCAGCAACAAAATTATCTAATGAAGATATTGAAGTTCCTAGGATACAGGAAGAATGCCATGATCTGTCGATCATGAAGAACGATGTTTGGGATGCAGTCCCAAGAGCTGAAGGGAAGTCTGTTGTGACTTCCAAATGGAACTATTAGATCAAGCATGTTGCAGATGGCAGCATTGAGAAATATAAAAGTGATGAAATAGAAGATGCACCAGATGGATTTCAAGATAGCATGGTGTAGTCATATATGTGTGCAGAACTTGGTATGGTAGGATAGACAGCTTTCTATCCAGTTTGGGCTTTACCAAGAATAAAGCGGATTCCAACCTTTTCTACAAGGTTGAGGAAGGAAATCAAGTGATACTACTTTTGTATGCGGATAACCTGTTTGTTACAGGTGAAGATAGATTGATTGCTGACACGCAGTGGAAGCTTGCTGCCGAGTTCGATATGAAAGATTTGGGAATGATGCACTATTTCCTAGGCATGGAGGTGTGGAAGAGTGCAGGTGGGATCTTCCTTGGTCAAGGGAAGTACACAGTAGATATCCTGAAGAGATTTGGGATGATGGAATGCAAGGCCATGGCCACACCTATGGCATCGAATCTGAAGCTTCTATGTGATGCTTCATCTGAGCCGGTTGATGTTTCCATGTATCGTCAGATGATGGGATCCTTGATGTACCTGACGAACACGAGACCAGACATTTGCTTTGCTGTGACCACATTGAGCCAGTTCCTGACGGATCCGAGGAGTGTTCACCTGGTTGTTGTAAAGCATGTTCTGAGGTACCTGAAGGGTACAGTGGATTATGGGCTCAAGTATGAAGCGAATCAAAAGTTTAACCTGCAGGGTTATGTTGACTTAGATTAGGTTGGCATTGCTGCAGATAGGAAGAGCACATCTGGGTGTTGCTTCAGTATGGGATCAGGTGTGATCTCTTGGTTTAGCAGGAAGCAGTCCTGTGTAGCACTAAGTACAGCTGAGGCAGAGTATGTTGCAGCCTGTTCAGCTAGTTGTGAAGCAGTATGGCTACGGAAGCTACTGTCTGAGTTATTTGATCTCCCGTTGGATGCTACTAGTATCTTCTGTGATAACCAGAGTTGTGTGAAGCTATCCGAGAACCTAGTGTTTCATGATAGGTCGAAACACATAGAGATCAAATATCACTATATCAGGGATATGGTGCAGAGAGGAGCTGTGAAGCTCCTGTATGTTGCGACAGACGAGCAGATTGCAGATGTGCTGACGAAGCCACTAGCCAGGGTGAAGTTCGAGTACTTCAGAGAGAGGCTTGGCATGCTTTAGATTGAGGACACTTCGAGGAAGAAGTGATGAAAACATTTGCTGAAGCCATTCCAAGCATGTTGGAAAGGGGATCCTTCACATGGCTGTGGTTGTAAGCGCTGGATGATGAGCATCAGGATGATGTTCCGATTTCTGCTTGGATATGATGAGTTGGATCATTATATGTATATATGTATGCATCATGTTGGATGATCGATATGATCAGTTGGATCATTTATATGTATGTACGCATCATATTGGATGCTGGATATGATCAGTTGGATCATTTGTTTGTATGTACGCATCATGTTGGATGCTAGATATGATCGGTTGGATCATTTGTATGTATTTGGTATACACATCATGTTGGATGCTGATGGATACAATGTGTGGATCATGTATCTTTGTATGATCAGGTAGATCATGTATGATTGATGGATACATTGTGTGGATCATGTATCTTTGTATGATCAGGTAGATCATGTATGTTGATGGATACATTGTGTGGAACATGTATCTATGTATGTATCAGATGGATACTTGGTGTGCATCAGATGGATGCATTGTATGATCAGGATGATCGTGGATGACGAGCTTCTCCAGATGACATGCAGTAGGATGTTGCAGTGATGATGATCAGGATGATCATGTGTACATCAGGATGATGTTTGATGAGTATCAGATGATACATTGTGGCCGTGGATCAGGTTGTGCAGGTAAGCATGTAATTTGTGCCCTGGGAGATTTGCAGATTGTCTTTCAAGGTTTTGCCTATGGCATGTAATTCGATGCCCTGAGACATCTGGCGAATGCTCTTGCGAGGTTTTGCTTGGGAGGACATATAATTTGTGCCCTAGGAGATCTGCAGATAGTCTTTCGAGGTTTTTCCTATGGCATGTAATTCGGTGCCCTGGGATATCTGGCAGATGCTCTTGCAAGGTTTTGTCCTATGGCATGTAATTTGCTCCTAGGAGATCTGGACAGGATGAAAAAGGCCTCAGATGCTTCAGCTAGGTTTTTCCATGACCACATGTAATTTGCTCCTGGGAGATCTAGACAGGATGAAAAAGGCCTCAGATGCTTCAGCCAGGTTTTGTGGTGAGATCACATGTAATGTGCTGCCGGGAGATCCGACAGGTAGAGCCGCGTGCTCGTAACAGCCTGGGATGCTTCAGCCAGGTTTTGTGATGGGTCACATGTAATGTGCTCCTGGAAGATCCTACAGGTAGAGCTGTGTGCTCGTAATAGCCTGGGATGCTGCAGCCAGGTTTTGTGACACACGTAATAAGTCCTGAGGATTCTACAGTATGGCTAGTGATGATGAAGACCTGCAGATGGCAAGCTCTACATCCAGTATGAAAAAGGACTGGCTCTGTAGAACTTCCTATGATTAGTAGATTCAGAGATTGATTGAGATAGCAGCAGTAGTGATGATGATGATGACGATGCATCGATGACGATGATCCAGAGAAGATGACTTGTGCTAGAAGACCTGTGCTGAGAAATACCTTCCTAGTTAAGAGGGAGTGTTGATGTATATGTAACTTTGGAATGTATTTCATATATGTATGTTGTATGTACTCTTATAGAGATGGTATTATTCCTCTATACGGAAGTGTCATCATTTATATTGTAAATGTCGTAACTTATACTTGATGGGTTATTAGACCACCTTGTTGGGGTCGGCCCTATATAAGTCATGTGGGTCAAAGGGTTATTAGACCACCCTATTGGGGGTCGGCCATGTGGGTCGAAGGGCTATTAGACCACCCTATTGGGGGTCGACCCATTCAGCATTATGTTATGTGGTTAAGTTCGAGCCTACATGAGTTATGTAAAAGGCAAGTCAAGTCAAGTATAAATAGAGTGCGGGAGGCACTCTATTTGTTCACTCACTTCTCGCTCATGCACTCAAGGAGGAGTGGTGCACTTATGGAGGAGGAGGATCTGCTGCTAGGTTATGTCTATCTCTCATGTTTGGGTTGTATCATTGCTCTATCTATCTCTGAGGAAGTTATTGGGGTTTTTCACCTTTATGGTTTTTCCCAAGTAAATCTTTGTGTCTCTTGTGTGCTTGCATTATTGTTTCCATGATTGATATGCTATAGATATGTTGTACATGTTGTTCTCTCAGTTAAGATCCTAGATCAGATTGAAGTAAATTCTAAAAATTTAACAAATGTATTTGTAACTTCAGAAGATATTTACTTGTATATTGTATGTATCACGTTTGTACTTTATTGTATCCCCAACGAAGATGTATTATTCCTTTGATTGGAAGTGTCGTCATTTGTATTTGCAAGTGTCGCAAGTATTATTGTAATTGTCGCAACTTACATTTGATGGGTTATTAGACCACCTTAGAGGGGTCGGCCCAGTGTGGATTAAAGGGTTATTAGACCACCCTAGTGGGGTAGGCCTAGTGACATGTGGATGGGTTATTAGGCTTCCTTAGGAATTCAGCCCAATTAGAGTAAAAGGCAAGTCAAAGTAAAGTATAAATAGAGAGTGTGACTCTCTTTTTTTTTCATTCACTCACTCACTCACTTCGCATTAGTGAGAGAGAGGAGCAGTGCACACAAGTGGAGGAGGAGAAGCTGCTAGTAGACTATCTCTTGTTTTGGGGTTTGATCTTTGTGATAATTGTATTGGTGCTCATTCTATCTCTAAGGAAGTTGCGGTGTTTTTCTCCTTCTTGGTTTTCCTCGGTGAAATGCTTTGTGTCTCTTGTCTCTTGTGTTTGATATGCTATACATGTTGGTCTCTCAGTTAATATCCTATATCATATTGAATTAAATGATGAAAATATAACATGGTATCATAGCTAGCCTGAAGGAAGGCATGGTATGGAATTTATGACACTTGTTGCACTTGTGACAAATTGGAAGCTAGGGCTCGGTATAGTAAAAACCAATCATCGTAGAACATTCTCTATAAATCCATTTTGGCAAAGGTTCAGAATATGAAAATTTTATAGGGAGAATATGAAATGTCCATGTACCTTGTGTCTAAATGACAACCTTAGATTCGTTGTACTTTGTGATATATGATCCGTACAAGTTAGGGTTTCTTCTTCTTCCAGAATGTAGTCCTAAATAGGTGACCTAGGAAAAAAGGTCATATCTCGGGATAGGAATATCCAAATGGAATTCCGTAAAAAGTAACAGTTAGGGCACGGTTATTTTCACAGGTCTAGGTTTCAGAGGACAAAGTTGAAATAGAGACATGTGGAATGTTGTACAAGTTTTCTATACTGTTTCATCCCATAAACAGGTCACGTTGCGACACTTGGCATATCCCTCTCTTAGAAAATACATTTGAGCTAAGATCTATGGGGTTGGAAAGATGATAGGTCCATCTACCATAGGCCAAAGTTTCAAACCCTGAGGATCCTAAATTTGAGATATACATTAGAAACATATGGCATATATTTCTGTCCAAATAGAATTGGATTCTGAGCACTTTCATTTTTGGTTTGTCACTACTGCGGGAAATTAGGGTTTCAGAGAAAGTTGGAATTTCTTGAATCTAAGACCACGGCTGGATGCTCCTTAGAAAAATCAAAATTTAGAGATCAAGATCGAACCTTTTGGTTGGGCAAAACCCTGGGCTCTATCAAACCCTAGTTCAGTATCTTGATCAGAAAAGGAGGAAATTAGGGTTTCTGCAAAAGTTGAAATTTTTGGTTCAAGTTTTAATTTTTAGGGTTTCTCTGACAAACCCTAATCCAACTCTAGATCCAGTTTCAACAAATCAAAGTGGATTGGGTTAATCCTAGAAGACAATGAATTGACACCTACTTAAGTGAAGAAGATTCAGTTCTAGAAGGAGATGAGACTAAGGCCTTACATAAGAAGACTGAAAGCAATCCCAACAGGTATGACTTGAGGAGATACAAGTATGTTTTCAAATCTGTCCATGATTAAGTTTATAATATTTTTTTCTTCATATTATTGAGGTTAGTAACAATCTTTATTAATTCTAGACTTGTCTTATCACCCTAGTAAAAGTATGAATGCATGTGAATGATAGAAGACATTTATTGATTAGGGCTATGTCACTTATTATTGTACTAATGCACTGTGGTGTTGTATGAGGATGATGTTGTTCACTAACATAAAAGGTACATCAAGAAAGACAAATCAAGTACTAGATCAAGAACATATGACCATGGTGACATGAAGACAAAGACTCATCCATAGTCATGGATCACATAGAAGCTCTACTTACGAGGTATGTATAATTTGGTTCTACAATGGTTAACTTATGAGATTTGCAGGTTAATAGCACAATTCATTGAAGAGAACAAGAAGACATTATGTGGATATGTTAGACATAACTAGCAAGCATAATAATCTAGGTATGTTTTTCCTATATCAAGTTAGAATCCTACCTTGTGTTAGGATCTTATATAAGTATACTTGGTATGATTGATAATTCATGAATTTATAAGTTTGGGCAATCATCAGTTTATGCATATTGTGTTTCTTAGTTTGATTAGTGATATGACAAACTAGAAGAGTCCTATGGTCAAATAAAAATATGCATGAGTAAAAGAAGTCCTCCCTGAAACCTTGAAAACTAACGCTTGTGATAAATTACCTATGTATGAAATGACCATAACCATACATATTTAAGATTATTTAGAAACATAATGTTTTGATAATATTGAGATTATACTAATGCATGTATGATTATGTATGAGATCTTGAGAATGACTCAATGATGACACTAGTGCACACTTAAGCATGCACAGTGGTCCAGGATGGATAGAAGTTCAAAGACATATAATCATCATGATATCATAAAGGAAGCAAAGATCAAGAGAGATCACACTCTAGTATTTCATGCAAGGAAGCAAAGATTGAGAGGGAGTCCACCCAACAACCAAACAAAGATAAGTATTTGAATTGTCATTTATTATATTCTTCATTACTTAAATGATGTTGTCCATTCATGTACATGCTTATATTCCTAGATTTAGGATGTATATTATGCATAATAGAAAAGTTGCATTAATGAACAAGATACTACTAATATGCAAGTAATGGGTAAGTGGCCTATGGTACTGTACAACATTCCATTGCTACTTATCCAGAATGAAACCTCTTTGCTGGCATGTTGGGAGTTGTGTACCATCTTAACAATGTTCTCGTAGAGATGGAAGGCATATAGAAAGTTACGAGATATGGATAAATGTTGTATTGAAGCATTGGCTAAGATAATTGCATGATTGTATGACATATGTCCTTATGTGCAAGATTTTGTTCTGAAAACTATGAGATGTTTCTAATAATGCAATTGAATTTGACTTGTAGGAAAGATCATGTACAATCACCTACAAAAGAAGGAAAACAACATTTGTTCTAGCAACAAAGTTCAAGAAAACTATCTATTGAAAATATTGAAGAATCTAAAGATGCTAGGATATTGGATGCAGTAATAGAAGGATGCCATGATCGAGGAGTACCAGTCAATCATGGGAGAATGATGTCTGGGTTGTGGTCCCGAGACCAGAAGGGAAGTCTACTGTGACTTCCAAGTGGATCTACAAGATCAAGCATACTGCAGATGGAAGCATAGAGAAATACAAGGCAAGGTTTGTGGATCGTGGCTTCTCCCAGAAAGAAGGGATAAATTATGAAGAAACCTTTGCACCTTTTGCCAGATACACCAGATTGTTAGATTTTGAGCATTAATTCAACATAATCTAGGATCTTTACTGAGAGAATAACATGTACAACATATCAATCATATCAAGCATAACAAGCAATCACATAAGACAATGGACACACAGAGTTTCACTGGGGAAAACCATAAGAGTGAAAATCCCCACAACTTCCAAAGAGATAGAAAGAGCAATGATACAACCCAAGTACAAGAGATAGTCTCCTCTAGCAGCTACTCCTCCTTCCTCACTAGTGTGCCACTTTCCGAGTAGTGTAGAAGTGAATAATCAAATGATCAAATAGAGTGCTCCCACACTCTATTTATACTTATCCTGACTTGCCTAATAAACTATCAGGGCTGACTTCTCTAGAAGAGTCTAATAACCCACGGTTACATTAATCAGGGCCGACCAACACTTGGCGGTCTAATAACCCATCATAGCAAGTTACGACACGTGTGACACTTGTTAATACAAATGATGACACTTCCGTATATAGGAATAATACCATATCTATAGGAGTACAATATACATAGGTGAAATACATTCTGAAGTTGCATATACATCAACACTCCCTCTTAACTAGGAATGTATTTCTTGACACAGATCTGCTAGCACAAGTCTTCTTCTCTTGATCATCGTCACTGGATCATCGTGATCGAATCATCATCATCGTCACTACTGCTGCTATCTCAATCAATCTCCAATATACTCATCATAGGAAGTTCTACAGAGCCAATCCTTTTTTATACTGGATGTAGGCCTAGCCTCCATGTAGGTCTTCAACATGTCTGTGAGCAAGCCATCAAGTAGGTACACCTCAGGACTGATTACACTGCCTTTGCAAAACCTGCAAGATCTCCCAGGATTGATTACATTACCTCTGCAAAACCTATAAAAGCATATTAGGACTGATCATATTCCTCTACAAAACCTATGTACCATACTGTCACATCATCATCTTCAGATCATCGTCATCATCCACGAAGCACAACCCAGATGCACACACACAACACTTACACTCACTAGCATGGAAGGACTTTCCTCTGACCATCTAGGAAAGGCTCAGCACTTACACTCACCAGCATGGAAGGACATTCCTCTGACCATCCGAGAAAGGCTCACTGCACTTACATCGACGACCATGGAAGGACTTTCCTCTGATCATGTCGGAATGGCTACAGCAATTACATCACGACCATGGAAGGATTTTCCTCTAACCATGTCGAAAAAGATTGGCAATTACATCACGACCATGGAAGGACTTTCCTCTAACCATATCAGAAAAGCCATGCCTAGCACTTAGATATTACCATGGGAGGAATTTCCTACCACCATGTAAGAATGGCCCTAGCCCTTACATCTTACCATGGGAGGACTTTCCTAGCACCATGTAAGACTAGCCCCAGCCCTTACATCTACACCATAGGAGGACTTTCCTACCACTATGTGATCATCCACATATAATAGTAGTATCACTAGATTGCCTTCCTCAACCTTGTATTAAAGGTTGGATTCCCCTTTACTCCTGGTAAAGCCCAAACTTGATAGGAAGCCATCTATCCTGCCATACCAGGCCCTGGGTGCATGTTTCAAACCATATAGGGCTTTCTTTAGTTTGCACACATGTGACTCTTGGTCATGTGTCTCAAACCCGAGTGGCTACTCCACATACACTTCCTCTTCAACTACACCATTCAAGAAAGCTATCTTGACATCCATCTGGTGTACCTTCCATTTCATCACTGCAACCAAAGCAAGTACTGATCTAATGGAAGTGTATCTAGGCACAAGAGAAAATGTCTCTTCATAATCAACCCCTTCTTTCTGGGAGAAACCATGAGCTACAAACTTAGCTTTGTATTTCTCTATGCTGCCATCTACAACATGCTTGATCTTATAGATCCACTTGGAATTCACCATAGACTTCCCATCTAATCTTGGGACCACATCCTAAACATCATTCTTCATGATCGATTAGTATTCCTCGATCATAGCATTCTTCCATTATTGTATCCCGAATCCTGGGAACTTCAATATCTTCAATAGATAGCTTTGTTGCTGGAACGAATGTTGTATTCCTTCTTTTGTAGGTGATGGTATATGATCTTTCCTACAAGACAAGTTAAATTGCATGATTAAAAACATCTCATAGTTTTTCAGAACAAACCCTTACTCATAAAGACATATGTCATATAGTCATGCAATTATCTTAGCCAATGCTTCAATACAACATTTATCCATATTTCGTAACTTTCTAGATGCCTTCCATCTCTACCAGAACATTGTTAAGAGTGTGCACAACTCCCAATATGTCAACAAAGAGGTCTCATTTTAGATAAGTAGCAATGGAATGTTGTACAGTACCATAGGCCACTTACCCATTACATGCATTAGTAGTATATTGTTCATTAATGCAATTATTCTAATATGCATAATACACAACCTAAGTCTAGGAACATAAGTATATACAATATTATTTAAACAATCAGATATACAAAAAATGACAAATCCAAATACTTATCTTTGTTTGTTTGTTGGGTGGACTCCCTCTGAATTTTTGCTTCCTTACAGGAGTTGTTGGAGTCTGACTTTGAAGTAGCTTCTTTTACTCCTTTCGGTTGTGTATTGTAAGGAGTGGTCAACTCCCTCTTAATCCCTGAATCACTGCATAACTTCTTGAAGGCTTCTGAAGTGAATTCTCCACCATTATCGGATCTAAAGGTCTTGATCTTCTTTTTAGTGTGGTTTTCTATCAAGGCTTTGAATTCCTTGAATTTGTTGAATGATTCATCTTTGTTCTTCAAGAAATAAGTCCAAGTCTTCCTAGAGAAATCATCAATGAAAGAACCATAGTGCACATACCCACTCAGATAACTGGATGACACTGGACTGCATACATTAGAGTGGATAATTTCCAAAATTCCTTATGCCTTGCTTTTACTGCTTGGAAATGCCTTCTTTGTGTTCTTTCCCTTTGCACAACCTTTGCAAATGCCTTCATTCTTTGTCTAGATTTGAGGAAGACCTTATACAACTTTGCTTGCAATTGGGAATGCCCTATAGTGCATGTGTGTAATCCTTCTATGCCAAAGTTCACTTCGCTCTACTGAGTCATGGACCATGCCTTATTCTGGTTGGCCCTTCAATTTGTATAATCCTCCCTCTTTCTCTCCAATCACCACTGCATCATCTATAGTCTTACCCTTTGGCCACATTAGGACTTGGCCATTTACAAATGAAACCCTCATGCCTTTTGCATACAATGCAGATATGGAGAGTAGATTCTTCTTAAGACCTGGAACATATAGTATATCTTTCATCTTCATATACTTTCCAAAGTCTAGTTTATAGGACGATTCACCACTCCCTTTTATTGGATACTGGTAGTCATTCCCAAGTTTCACCTTGTGTTGTGATTCATATTCAGATAGGTTCATAAAGGATTCCTTGAATCTTGTCATGTGTTTAGAAGCCCCACTATCTATAAGCCAATCATTACTTCCATGAGTAATGGTTCCAGTGAGAGTAGAAATGAAAATATATTCTTCATCACTTGAGGAATCTTCACTTTCTTCTCTATCCCTCTTCCTGGGAGGTTCATCATCCTCTGCAGCATGAGCATGCTGTCTTCTTTTGATGTTCTTCTTCTTGTGAGATCCATCCTTCTTATTTTGGGGACAGTCTCTCGAATAGTGTCCTTTTTCATCACATGTATAGCAACAGACATAGGACATGTTTCTTCGAGGTTTGGGACTACCCCTCTGATTCTGATGGTGATGTCTTTCTTTCTTGCCATGATGGTGAGTCTTTTTGTCACCATGTCTTTTGGAGTGTGCTGTGAGAACTTGGTCTTCATTCCCCATCTTCTCTTCTCGAGTTAAAATTTGAGCTTCTTCCTGTGAGCATTCTTCCCATAGCCAATTGAATGTGATAAGTTTCTTCCTAGCACAAATTCCTTGGATGAAGGAATCCCGTGACCTAGGAAGGCCATTAAGAGTGGTCATTACCACTTCTCCATTTTCTATGTCTTCTCCCACAGCTTCAAGTTGTTCTTTTATTTGGGAGACCCTTTAGAAATAAGACTGCATAGTCTCTGCATTCTGGATCTTGACATTCTTCAATTGATTCCTTAAGGTCGTCTTCCAATTTATGTTCTTCCCTTCGAATAGCTTGGTCAAGGAATCAAACATCTCCTTTGGTGTCTTTAGAGATGACACATGTGGTATGAGATGGTCTTTGATAGAATCAGCAATGATCCTCTTAGACTTGACCAAATTCCTTTTGTCTAAGGCATTAGCCTCTTCTTCCTCTAGGATAGGGACCTCTTCACTTGTGTAAGTGTCCAACTCATTTTCTTCTAGGATTAACCCAATCCTATACTTCCATGCTCAGAAGTTATCATCCCCTTCAAGCTTATCCTCAAGCTTGGTGTGGTGAGACATCTTTAAAGAGTACTTCAAATGGAAATAGAAAAGATTTAGGTCTTACCACTTGATTTGTTGAAAACTGGATCTCATCCCGGATTAGGGTTTGTCAAAGAAACCCTAAAAATTCAAAATTTGAATTTCAAAATTCTGAAAGGATAGAAAGATGCACCTTGATGAGATGATTAGCCTGGTATACTTAGAATTTGAAAATTGCAAAGTTTCACCTTTTAGAAATGTCTTTTTGTCTTCCCGAATTCACTAGGGAGGACCCTGAATTAGGGTTTGAGTTTGTTGGAGCTTCACCCAACCCAAAAGTTTGATCTAAAGCTCTGAACTTCAATTTTTCCAAGGAGTGTCCAGCTATGGTCTCTGATTTCATAAATTACTATTTTTGTGGAAACCCTAATTTTTAGGGCCAAAAATAAAAGTGCCCAGAATTGAGATCTGATTGGACAAAAATATTCACCTTGCTGAGGAGAGTCAATCTATCATATTCCTTTTCCAAAATCTGTGGAGACAAACCCAATAAACAAGAAACCCTAGTTTCTGCAACTGCACAGTGTCTTCTTCTCAGGTTTGCTCTGATACCATGTTAGATTTTGAGCATTAATTCAACATACTCTAGGATCTTTTCTTAGAGAATAACATGTACATCATATCAAGCATATCAAGCATAACAAGCAATCACATAAGACAATGGACACATAGAGTTTCACTAGGGATAACCATAAAGGTGAAAAACCCCACAACTTCCTTAGAGATAGAAAGAGGAATGATACAACCCAAGTACAAGAGATAGTATCCTCTTGTAGATACTCCTTCTTCATCACTAGTGAGCCACTTTCAGAGTAGTGTATAAGTGAATAATGAGATGATCAAATAGAGTGCTCTTGCACTCTATTTATACTTATCCTGACTTTTCTAATAAACTAGCAGGGCTGACTTCTCTAGAAGAGTCTAATAACCCGTGGTTACATTAATCAGGGCCGACCCCACACTTGGTGGTCTAATAACCCATCACAGCAAGTTACAACACTTGCGACACTTGTCAATACAAATGATGACACTTTTGTATAGAGGAATAATACCATCTCTATAGGAGTACAATATACATAGGTGAAAAACATTCCGAAGTTACATATACATCAACACAGATGGATGTCAAGATAGCTTTCTTGAATGGTGTAGTCGAAGAGGAAGTGTATGTGGAGCAGCAACTCGAATTTGAGACACATGACAGGGAGTCACATGTGTGCAAGTTGAAGAAAGCCTTGTACGGTTTGAAACAAGCACCGAAGACATGGTATGGCAAGATAGATAGCTTCCTGGCTAGTTTGGGATTTACCTAGAGTAAAGCGGATTCCAACCTTTACTACAAGGTTGATGTAGGCAATCCACTGATAGTCCTACTGTATGTGGATGACTTGTTTGTGACAGGTGAGGATGGATTGATTGTTGACAAGAAGAAGGACATGGGTATGATGCATTACTTTCTAGGTATGGAGGTGTGGCAGAGTGTCGATGGAATCTTCTTTGGATAAGGGAAGTAGGTAGTAGAGATCCTGAAGCGGTTCAGGATGATGGACTGCAAGGCCATGGCCACACCTATGGAATCAAACATGAATCTATTGAGTGATGCTTCATCATAGTCGGTTGATGCCACGATGCATCGTCAAAAGATTGGATCCTTGATGTACCTGACGAACACCAGAACAAATATTTGCTTTACAGTGAACACATTGATCCAGATCCTGACGGATCTTAGAGATGTTCACTTGATTGCTGTAAAGCATATTCTGAGGTACCTAAAGGGTACAGTTGATTATGGGCTCAAGTATGATGCGAATCAAAAGTTTAACCTGGAGGGTTATGTTGATTCATACTGGGCAGGCAGTGCTGTAGATAGGAAGAGCACTTCAAGGTGCTGCTTTAGTATGGTATCAGGTGTGATCTCTTGGTTTAGCACCAGGCTCTATAGAACTTCCTATGACGAGAATAATTGAGAGATAGCACCAGTGATCAAGATGAAGAGTATAGCAGTAGTGACTATGATGCTCCTGTGATCCAGTGATGATGATCCAGCTCTAGTATTGAAGACTTGTGACTATATGTATTGATGACTTGTGTCAAGAGAATACCTTCCTAGTTAAGAGGGAGTGTTGATGTATTTGTAACTTCGAAATATATTCACTTGTATAGTTTATGTATTGCATTTGTACTTTATTGTATCCCCAACAAAGATGTATTATTTATCTGATTGAAAGTGTCGTCATTTGTATTTGCAAGTGTCACAAGTATTATTGTAAGTGTCACAACTTACATTTGAAGGGTTATTAGACAACCTTAGAGGGGTTGGCCCAGTGTGGGTTAAAGTGTTATTAGACCTCCCTAGTGGGGTTGGCCCAGTGACATGTGGATGGGTTATTAGGCTTCCTTAGGAAGTTGGCCTAGTTAGAGTAAAAGGAAAGTCAAAGTAAAGTATAAATAGAGAGTGTGACTCTCTCATTTATTCATTCACTCACTCACTCACTTTGAATTAGTGAGAGAGAGGAGGAATGTGCACAAGTGGAGGAGGAGCAGCTGCTAGGAGACTATCTCTTGTTTTGGGGTTTGATCTTTGTGATCTTTGTATTGGTGCTCATTCTATCTCTGAGGAAGTTGTAGGGTTTTTCACCTTCTTGGTTTTTCCCAGTGAAATGCTTTGTGTCTCTTGTATCTTGTGTTTGATATGTTGTACATGTTGTTCTCTCAGTTAATATCCTATATCATATTGAATTAAATGATGAAAATATAATATCAACCACTATTTTGGGAATTAGATTATGAGATGCACGAGAATCTATTATTGCATTGTGCAAAACCATATCATGAACATTCAGGCTCAAGTAAAAAGGAGGAACATCCTCATCATCTGTATCTTCTAGTTTAGGCCCAAAAAAAATGGTGGGGGCATCATATGTTACCTCTAAAATATCTTGTTCTAAATCACCTTGACCCTTTACCATTTTAGTAATTTCTTCCCTATATTCATTTTTCTTCAACAGTTCATTAAAAGGGATGGACATTTTGACCTTAGAGAATTCAAAATTCAAACTAAAAGATGGAACTGGTTTTCCTACATCAAGGGGTTATGATTGTTTACTTTCCTTTGGTTGTTGTTCTTTATTTTTTGGGCTCTTTTGTGCAGCAGCTTCCTGCTGTTTTTCTTTCTGATTCTCTATGCTCCTTTGCGCAACAGCTTCTTGTTGTTTTTCCTTTGGTTTCTCTGTGTTCTGCTGAGCACTGGAAGATTGGTTTTTATTATTTTTTCCTTTGTTTATTGTCACATCCTGATTTCTTAGTTTCAACTTCCTCTGAAAATCATCCACTGCATTTTGATAGCCCATTTGATACTGTTCTGAGTCTAGATCTGAAATGGAACTAGTACTTTCTTTGGAGAAGAAATCATGCTCTCTCTTAGTCATATATATCACATGGTCAAGGCTATCAAAGTGATGAATCTTCTCACTCATTAGGTCCTCTTTCCCTTCTTCATCCACCAATTTTTTTGGGAAGGGGGGTCTTATTTGCTTATCATCCTGGTTCCTTGGGTTTCTCCGAGGAAATGGCCTTCTTAAGTTAGGTTTCCTCACTTGGTTTTCAGGCTGCTCTCTATTAGGAGGTTTTTATATCTAGGGCCAACCTATCCATCAACTTCTCCATGGTCTTCATCATCATTTCAAACTTCACATCACTAGCAGAGGAGGAAGTGGAAGTAGAGGTTTGGATTTCTATTTTCCTCTTTTCTATTTATGTTTTACCTTTCAACTTCCCTGAAGCCATAATGTTTGCTTCTACCTCCAGGGCATCCTTCAACATACCTTATCATACATGAAAAAACTCCTTCGAAAGAACCTATATAATGAAGCTTAGAAGCACCTATCAGGGGTTTGATATCAGCTGGGATTGAGTTGTAGACCCTCATGAATCTGCTAGGAAACTCATGCACAGATTCAAAATTCCCTTTCTTTAGGTGGTTGTATTGGGACAATAATTGCGAGGGATTCTTTATTGCTTCCGATCTATCTAAAAATAGTGTTTGAAATGCTGCAAATGTAGGGATAGATGCATCTGGTAGATCTCTGAACCATCATTTAGCTTCCCCATATAAACTTTGTGCAAACAACCTCATTTTAGCATCATCATAGTCTACCTCCTATAGGTCAATAAAATCTTCAAACCTATCCATGTGTTGCATTTCTATAAATTTCTCATCCCCATCATACAAGGAAATTATTTGTGAGTAATTTTGAGGGAGATCATGCAAGGCAGCTGGTAAATCCAAGGGTGCAAACCTAAATGCCATGGGCCTAGGTGGATTTTAGGCTATGGGAGGGATGTTCTGAAGGATATTCTAAGGATTATTTTGAGCCAAGTTTGTAGTACATGACTGAGAGTTTAGGGAATGTGGGTCTCTTTTTCCAAATTTCACAATATTCTGCAGATTATGCCACACACAATCTATCAAATATGACTAAAAAACGTTTGGATTCACTTCAGTTAGCTCTAGATCTGATTCTAACTTTGACATTAATAAGGGCCTCCCAATATTTACTTCTAAATTCAATTCATGGAAATCACACAATTCTTCTTTAGACAAAGGTCTTTCACTATCAGAAGTGCCAGTCTTATCTTTTTCACTTCTATGCCTAAGCATAATTTTAGGTTTTCCACACTTAGCAAAAGTTCATAAATGGGGTTACCTCTTGTATGGATCCTTCTAGGGGCCAGGGTGCCTTCTGAACTTTCTTTGGAAATAGGGGTCGAATCTTCAATATTCCCAGTGGAGTCTCCTTCATACAAAAATCCTGATGAGTGGAGTCGCCAGGGAAAATGCACAACCTTCTTTAAACTTGGAAACCTTTGTTTGCACACATAAATATCTTCTTTCTATGAAAATTGGAATTCTTTGTCATTTCTACTAGGGTTAATGCAACATTCGCTCCCCGGCAGCGGCGCCAATTATGTTAGCACCCAAATTGACCCTAAGGTTGTGGAAAGGTCTCCTTGAGGTAACACACTGAACCACTTAAGGAGATATAAGTTGGCTTCTTACTCTCCAGAGAGGGATCTCTCACAAATTGGTTTAACAAGGCCAGATACATGAATGAAACTAAGGGGAAATTATTGTTTGGTTGAAATCGAGATGGAAATCCATTTGGCAGTGGAGTTGGGAAAGACAAATGTGATTATCATGACAACGCTTTGCAAAGAAAACCCACGCAGAGGCAAGATAGCTACCAGTTCACAATCAAAGAGATTTCGTTTAATGATTAAGAAGAATAAATGAACAATCCATCGATACAGAGCATATAATAATGAATTATATATCAACTTTAGCAGAAAATGCTGGTGGATGCTTGAAATGAAAGGAACATAGCATAACATCTATGAATTATATTCCAATACAACACTTATCCAAGCATGAAAAAGCATAAAAATATGAATTAAACAATGAAGGAAAGCATTCACATGAGAAGAGAAGTAAACAGACTGTGAGACCAACAACACATGAATCTCTGATAGAAAAACTTGCTCGGCCTTGCCAGATTTTATTAAAATATGCCTCAGAATGCTTAAAACAAAAAACTCACGGGTCCAACAAAAGTTTCCAACCCTTTTTCATTCCATTAGACTGGTTTTATAGATCTTCCTATCCCTCTGGCTCGAACAGTCTCAACAAAAAATGGTTACACTACGAGTGACACCTATTCAAAACGGCCCTGCCACTCCCAAGACTTGGTTAAAAAATAATAGAGATGGTAAAAACTAGGCCTAATTTTTACTTTTATAAATTTATTGAATTCTCTACACTATGACAAAAGACTCCTAGAAAAACTGAATAAGATTCCTTTGTGACTACTTTCTCTAGCTGGAAGCCTTCACAATCTTCAAATATTTCATGCGTGTAGCTTTAGCTTAGCTTTGCCATATTTCTCAATGAGCTTCCATTGTTCGGCGGTTGGAAAATATGACGTCGCTAGATCCTTAAGCAGCACCCACATCTCTGTGTGATCCTTATAAGAATAATTATGGAGGTGTGCACCTACCTCTCTAAACATCATACCCAACTCGAAGTCTTTGGCTAACTTGTCAACCACTGTCTAGCTAGACAACAACTGGTCCATACCTGCAAAATCTGTATAGTCTAGCTTACACCTTGCCAATTTGTTCTGATATTCATCCTGGGTGATCATAGTTCCATCTTCCTCCCGAAAAAGAGGAATCCCTTTCTTAAATAAGTGATCAAACATATCCCTGAGACCTTTCATCTACTATGTCATAATGTCAATTCCAGACTCAACATCCTTCACATGTTGATGCTTAAGCATCACTTTCTTTTCCCATATGATAATGGACACCCAGTCTTTTATGCCAGTCATCTTATCTTCATCCTGAGATAGGTCATTCAGGAACTCCATAGCATTCTTAGCATGCTCTGTAGGCCTCCTTTTCAATTTCTCATTAGCAACTATCATACCTTGCTTTTCCACCTTTATCACAACTTCTTTGCCTAAGATAAAATCGAGGAAGGGCCTCAATTTGTTTGCCTCAGTGATGATGTTGTCCCAAATCACTAGCTTGGTGTCTTGAAGTGAAGTCTGGCCTATAGCCTTCCTTGTCAATTCATCACATTCAGCCTTCATATCTTGGTACTTGGTTTCCCAAGCCTCCTTTTCCTTTTCTGCATTAGACATCATAGTTTTCAGATTCTCATTCTTCTTTTTTAATCTTGTCATGCCGATGTCCTCTAGACTAGCTTAGGATATGGCTCCTACAAGGGAGAAATATCCAGCTTCTATGGAAGGTGTTTCCATAGTATCCATTTCTTGATTCTTATCCCGCTCTTCCATTTCTTGATTCTTATCCTACTCTTTCTCCTTCAGCTTCTTCTCAATATCCTCAACTTGGGCCTTCAAGACCTTCTCACTTGCCACCATAATGGACATATCTATCTGCCACTTCTTTTCCTTCTCTTCAAAGTTCAACAACCTAGCCTTACATTAAGTTAGCTTCCCTCATACATCTTCTCTCTTTTCTTCCATCTCAGCTAGCTTAGTTGCCTCCACCAATTGGATGGAGGGAATTTTCAACTTTTGCTTCATTTACTAGATGAGATTGTCCTTCATACAACAACTTCTGTATGGTTGATCTTTTATCTTCTTAGGTCTCAGTGGCTAACAATGCAGTTTGGTGCTTTTTACCTTGTGCTTTAAGGGACTTAGTTTCTATCTTTTCTATTGTTAGCTGATTCTGGACTTTGTCTTTATTGGCCTCCACTTTAGATAGATCCAAGGAAGCTTTCAATAATTTGTTATAAATGACCTCTCCAGTCTCTTTGTTCAAATTAATCACATCTCGAACAGGGATGTCTTCTAGTTTTACTTTCAACTCGATGGCCTTATTCTTGGTGACCAAGGAAAGAATTAGCGTGTTATGGACAAGGCTCATGCTTGCCACCAATGATACATCTTTTTTTTTAATATTTCTCACATCTGCATATAACTTAGCCTCCCCTAAGATTGTTTGTGGACTCTCCTCATATTCCTCTAGTAACTCAGCCTTGCTTTTGATGGGTGCTGCAAGCTGAGTGGATAGTTGGTTTAATTTATATTCTTTAACTTCAAAAACAGGTACCTAGACCTTCACCTATTTCTTCTTTTGGGCCTGCCCTGCTAGTACTGTCACCAATTTCTATTCAAGCTTCTCTATTCTCTGCCTCTTAAGGACCCTTTCTGCATCATTATCCACATCCATGGGATCACTGCTCTCCATCCTGCTGGATTTCTCTGAACTAATGGTAAGGGCTACAACTACTGACACTAATGGGAGCATGATAGGAGAAAGAGGCACTAGTGATGTGTTTCCTTGTGCCAAAGAGGGGTAGCCCTCGGGTGTGTATATCTCCATATGGCCTTTGCCAGGATGCTCTAACCAATTTTCCATCTCATCCAAGCCTGTAAGTTCGAAATGCTCATAACCCTTCCTGTTACTCTCCTTCCTCCTTTCTTAAATGATGTGGTGAGGGTTGTAATTCCTGGCTTCTTTGGATTGGAATCCCATGTCACTCATCATCTATTCAATGCATGGGAGGGAAACCTTTTTCCTGACAATGAAAGGTTCTATTTTCCATGGGAAACTAATGTCTCGAGACATTTTGTCATCCAAGAAGTGCTCACATTCCACCTTCAATTTATGTCTTAAGAATTTGAAGGTAAGTATTATGGGGGTCAAGAAAACAGGTAACACATAAGGTGCATGGGAATAGCCATAGAATCTGAGTACATTGCCATGTTTCAGAAAGAACCAGTCTCCAACTCTTTTCCCCATGGAGGGTTGCAACAAGTCTTTCATTTCGGCCACCACCCTAAGCAGCTTCTTTTGGAGGAAAATGAAGTAGACCTCTGACATAAGGTCATTCATGAATGCTTTTTAATATGAATACATTTCTTTGGCGAGCTATATCTCTGGCACTTGTAGGTTCTCTTCATCTAATGCCAGGAACATCTTCAATAAGTATGACTAGAATCTGAAAGTCCTTGTTTTGGGGAATTCTACTAGTTGAGAGTGGATTCTTTTAGCCAAGGCTTCGTCAAACTTGAGACACACACACTAGGTAGGAAGGTTGGGGTCCTCTGACTCAATAGGGAAAGTACTTAAAACAAGCATCAATCTTATCAGGAGCTCAATTATATACTGGTCGCTATCTAACCCTAGGAACTGGGCCAACATGGTAATAACACACTTTGATTCTTCTTTAAAAAGGGTGGATTCACCAGGGAAAGGTGCTCCCTAGAAAGAGGCATTTGGCTGTAGGGAATCATGGTAAAAACTCTATTTCAACTGAATTGGGGAAATCCATTAGTGTTGGATTAGGGCTTCCTCCCTATAGCTTTGGTATTTTTGACAAAACTCAACTAGAACGACCAATGATTTTCTAATAGTGAGGGCATTTACATAGCACAAAACTCTTGACCTAGAGGCATCCATGATCCCTCTCTGATTTGGGGAGTAGTTGCAGGTGCACCATTCTATGAATTCAAGACAACTTGGGGTTTGACTGGTTGTGAACAAGTGGAAGAAAGAGTGATAAACCATATGAATGCCTATTTTTTGGGCCCTTATGACCTCCAATCTCTCTTTAGCAGTCCCTATGGAGTTGTTAATCAACATAGTATCTTAAAAATCACTTTCCTTATCCTCCACTAGCTCATTTATCCTTTGGTGCTCAAAACTCGAGGGTTCCATAGATCCAACCATTTAAATACTTTAGTGGGTAGGTGGACAGCCTACATAGTTGTTTGACAGTTGGGTTGAGATTCTGGGCTCTCGGTCATTTTGTCGGCTCCTGCACGATCCGCTACTATCGCTTTCCGATGCCAACAAGTCAAAAGGGATTTGGATCTCTGTGCAGGTGAGTCCCTTTTATATTATAAATATTTCCATATCATCCCTGTAGCCATGATAGTTATGGAGCCATGTTAGCGGTTCATCCACGTGATTGATCTTGAACCATATATCTCTTTAGTCTTTAACTTCATCATCCTTCGTGGCTTCCAACTCTGCTACGTGCCATCTGGCTAGCACCTTTGACCTATGAAAACATCGCCAGTTGTCGATCTGGTCCCTACCCATCTCTCGATCGTCCGAAGGTGCAGCCCTTTACCGAGTTCATAGATTTTTGGCCCGTCGACTTCACATGCAAGTTAGATTCGTGAACTTACTCCTAGTCTTCGATCTCCATCCCTCCCGATCTACACAGTTGGAAAGTGCGGGGTCTACAAAAATTTCACAAATATGAAAGTCACCTTTCTTTGTGCATGTCCAAAACGTGAACAGCTTCCCGACCATAGATTTGCACCGACGACTGTTGATCAACCTTTAAAATTTCCTCCGGTTAATAGTCCCTCCTATGCTTAAACAACCTATAACTCTTTTTGCGAAGGATGTTTGTGACCATATATCTTCACCACTCTTGATCGACACTGCTCAGATGTTGCTGCATAACTGTGGGCATATTTTCACCATTTTACCTCTATTTGCAATATTTCAGACCTCGGCTTCGATTGCCTCCTTCTCTAATCCACAACTATTTATCCATATATCTACCTCAACAATATTACAGGCTATTTGACTCAGACCACCGAGGTTTTCTCCATTCTCTTCAGGGATTCAATCTCCCATTTCACCCAGCACAAAACTAGCGCCAATAGGTGGCATTAAGGTGGAAGCACCATACTCGTCTTCCTCCTATGTCATTGTATAAATTACTTTTCTTTTTATGTGGGTCCTTCTCCTCTTACTGACACTTCCATTTTCCCCTATTTTCTTTTGCTTCCTTTATTTTGTGTAGGGTTTTCTCCTAGGCTTGGGATAGCCTGTAGGTTTATAAATCCATCCCTGCTTATTGTTAGGAACCTCTCCCAAGGAATTTGGTGAGGTTTCTTGGGAATCACACACAATTAGTTTGATTTACCCATGATGAGTTAATGCATATTTTTCCCTTTCTATACTCTTGAACTCATATCCTTTATGGATTACAACAAGTAATAAGGGATAGTCGAGTTCTTTTCTAGATTCTTTTAATAAAATTCCTTAGTTAATGCAATAACCTGAAGTGAAAGGAAAAAAAAATTGTTCCTACCTTTATAGGTTATATACTTAATGAGTTATAGAGCCACCTCAACCCATAGTGATGGTAGTATTTATCTATTTACACCATTCTTTGTTTCTTCCATTTATTTATAGGACTAGAAGAAAACATCCTTTGCATTTAGTATTGGTTTCCTTTCCTCTTTGTCCCATTGAAACCCAACAAAAGGTCATGTTACTCTCACAAATATTGGTTCATTGACTTGAATCTACAAACCCTTTAGTGTGATTGAATACTTTTGTTCCTTTATTTTGTGGTGAAAATTCTATGGCAACATTGTCATCAAATCCTTGAATTATGTTGAAGTAAAGCAACCAATCTGATTTATGGAACACTTAAACGACTTCTGAGTTGGCATATATTTTATAGGTGTTTGTAGGTTATATCTTGTTGAAACCAACCCCCATTATTGGAAATTTATCAGGCCCTTGTGACATAGACAATATTTTTATGCTTAGAGTATACCTTACATTGTTGTTTCATTGATGGTATAAGCCAGAAAAAACCTTTGTTTTAGTTTGAAGAGTTCAATCTCGAAGTGGTATTAAAGTACAGGAAACAAAACGTTCGACTTGATCATCTTTATTAGATACAAAATGGGAAACCATGGGGACAATTGATGAATTGTCTGATGATGATCTCTTTCATGTGGAATATGTTTCAAACTTATTCACTTAGATTGTTGAATTCCTCATTCCAAGTTTTATGCCTGTGGATTATGATTAGCAACAACAAAGGAAACTAGCGGTACAAGCAGTGAATTATTAGTTGATAGCCATGAATTTTTTAAGTTGGCAATAGATAGGATTCTATAGAGATGTGTGTTGGGTTGTGAGCGACTTTTAGTACTATGGGAATCTAATGATAGTTATACTAGTGAAAACTATAAGGGGAAGTTATGTGCAAAATTTTATACACGTAGGGATATGGTGGCCTACTCTTTTCATATATGTCATGAAATATGTGAAGTAATGTGATGTTTTCTCGTAACCCAAAAACATATCTCTATGCATGCACAAAAAACATTATTTCTCAATTTCCATTCAACTGGGGTTGAAGCATTGTTGATTGGAAAATAAATTCAATTGAGTGCTAGCTCGAGCATTGGATCACCCTTACATTGAAGAAAAGCAATCATATAGGTATGCTTGCAAGCCAGAATCATATCAATCAACCCACATAAGCAAGGATGAAAGAAACACATCTATTTCAAAACCAAATTGTTGCTTCTTGGATACCTTCTCTTGGTATGAAACAAAAAGGGACCAGGTAGGGAAGAGCAACCTTAGAAGAAGATAAAATATCCATTGTTTTTCCTTACCACCCATGGAATCCAAAATAATAGAGAATGCATGGAACTGTGATGTGGTTTCCTCCAATAGAACATAGAACATACGAAAAGGGAAAAGGGGTAAGTAATGCATGTGCACTACCACACATTAAAGCATTGACCATTGGCTCTGCTACCTACTACAGGACATCAATGTTAGCTGGAACAAGCTATGGATCCGGTGGTTCTGGTCATAAAAAGGTTCTTCATCAATAAAAGAAACTTCCCTATGGATTTTCTAGTTAAAATATTGTAATCACAATTTAGTGGTAAATATGATGGCATGTCAAGCTACCCGTTAATGTAAACAAGCAAAATATGCAAAGTAATCATTCTTTATGAGTCATACCATGGGTATGTACTATATATTCCCTTATAAATCCATTATCATATTCCTATATTTGCTAATGATAAGGAACTCATGCTCTCTTTTTTTATTGTACATGTACTATATTTTCAATGTGTTTCTAGTTTACATAACTCTATAACACGAATAAGGTAGATCTTATTATTTGTATTATTGAAATTGTACAAGTGTTGCAAATATTTAAGTCTAATTGTAGTTGTCTAAGGATGACAAAAATATTTAAAATCCTATACACGGAATAATCCTTCCATTTATTGAAAATGGATATGGGTCAATTGACACAATTTACAACCAAACTTGAAGCCTCATGGGTTAAATTTAAATTTTGATGGGGCATCCAAGGGTAACCTAGGCCTTGCAAAGGAAGGAAAAGACTTCAAAGATGAGAAAGGTCAAATTATTGGGATCATGTCTATGTTTTGAAGACAAAATCAAACAATCAAGCAAAATTGAAGGTTTGGTACTAGATGTAACATAAGTGTTATGGAAAAAGGATAGAAAGACCTAGTCCTTGAAGGAGTCTCAAAACATATCGTAGACCATACCAATGGAAAAATACAAGAACCTTTGTGGGAGATGATTAGAAATTTTTTTAAATACAACAAGAAAATAAGTGTTCTTATAATTGGGAGTTCAGGCATGTAAGAAGTCTTGTTAATAAGATTTCCAATTGGTGAGCTAACCAAGCAATTATAACTAGGACCCCCGATATTCATTCCTTGGAACCCCTTTTACCATATGAGCATAACAACTTATTATAGATCTAGATTTACAAATTTAAAATCCATAAGGGGTATAACCATAGGTCCATCTCTCATTAATGACTAGATATATGATACAACTTCAAGGCATGGGAATCTTGTAAAGGTAAACCTAGCATAATACATGTGAAATAATATTAATAATAAGACAAAAAAACTCATTTTACTGATAAAAAAATGTGCACGCATGCAAAAATCTAATCCAAAATCCATGAGAAATCCCATAGAGAAAATATATACTCCAAAAATAGAAAAAAATACTTTTAATTTTACTTAAATGGTAACTTTAAGATTTGACTAAAGTTGTAACAAACCTTCAATCATGTACCAATCCTACAGTATAGGTATCCATGAATTATCTTAGAAACTATACAAGAGTCTAACAATAGATGTAGCTTTCCAAACATGTCCCCATAAATCTTGGCAATACCATGAGATCAAAGTGAACCTAAGGGAAGCTCTAGCATCACATTAAAAAATGACCAATCTGTTGGAAATCTGATTGATAATTGAGACAAACATCAACAAGGACTTGCTTTGATCATAAAGTGGGGTTGTCTCTTACCTCCCACCAAGTTTCAAATCCCCAAAGATACATTTTCCCCTTCATTTATTGCCTCACCATGCAAGTGGGCCATTTCATGCAGTGAGAGCTAGGTGCAAGTCATGGGAAACTTTGGCATAATATATATCCCACACCCCAATATCTCATCCATAGGGATTATTTCCAGCATTGTAAGCTAGATACATTCCATTATAATACTCCCAGAATGTGGAAGGGCGGGATTTTAGTAGCAATAATTCGAAGCATATTATAAAAAAAATGCATCAAGAAAGAAAGATACATTGACACCTTTCTATATTGTAGTAAATCTTCAGTACCAAGAGTTATATATGTCAAAAAAAATTAAAATCCATTGCAATAATTAAATACTTCAATATAGTCATCATTCCTTGGGAATTGGTTCCTTATCCTTGGATTTCATTTATCTATTGTTATCTAAGAATCAATTTCAAAACAATTCTCCAAAACAATTTTTTTTCTCTATCCAGTTTCTACATATCCTCCTAATCTCAATCAGAATTTCTAGAGGAATTTTTTCTAAAGTTATAAACATACTTCATTCACTAGTACATTTTGATTCATAAATACATTGTTTCACACCAAAGATAATGTCTCTCTTCATTGGTTGTTAAACCACAAATTTATACAGCTTTTTATCTAGTATTAGTGAGAAACCATTTCTAATAGTTCACATCATAATGTTTGGGTGTCATGACCAGACAGACATGGAATTGATTTGGGTGGAGGAATAACATTGTTTAATTTGGGTCTGTCCTTTCTTTGGGACCATATATAGGACTAATCAAAATTTACCATTCAACGCCTTCGAGTGACTTTGTAGGATCCCTTTAGATGCAAGGAATGATTTGTATAGAGGACCAAGTCACCAAGACTACTAAAGGTGAAATGGTAAGTAGTTATACTATGATGATCAACACTTCATAGATGGCTAGTGCTGACCTACCATGATACAATAAGAAGATGGGTTCCTAGTAAACATGGACTCACTAGCTCTAAGACTCACCTGCTGAAGATAAATATATAAATTTGGGTATATGTCATATTGCATCTGATATCATCCCCTAGGGTGGAGAAGTTCCCAGGTATTTTCTCGTGTTGCATCATCAGTTATAGAGTTAAAATTAACTAGTAAATTAATGTGTATGAGGGATTGGGTGTCCATCACCTAGGGATATAGGTTAAAATCTCAACAAATAGAGAACATAAAACAATTGTGTTTGAGAATAAAATTTAATATTGAATTCTTACACCCTTCTTTGATATTCTCCTATGTAAACTTCTTACTGCAAAATTTTTAGGGCATGAATCCCTTCCAAAAACTTGAACATGCCCACCTTTCCATTGTCTTGTGCAAGAAGATAATGGATCATATTTTCTAGTGACTAAGTTCTCACATGTAAATCCTCCTGAAACTCCAAGGGAAGCCATGGATATGAACACTTGGCTTTCACTTATTTTTTAGTGGATGCCTATATCTACTACAGATATTGTTTCTCAAATATAATTTGAGAAGTAATAATTACATTAGGTCATCCTATCAAACAAATACTTTGCACTCCTTATATTTCCACATTGTGCATACATGGTAACAAGGGAGCTTCCAACAAATTTTTTTTCCTCAATCCCAAATTAGATGCCATGGCTATGAACCTGCTTACCCTATTTTAAATCTCCCATGGTACCGCAAGTTGAAAAGAAAGAATATAAATTCATACATTTAAAAATTCAAATTGATATTGTTCAATTTCTTTAACTTTCTCTTTCCATAATAATTATTTTATTATCATCATTTTTTACTGTTATCATTATTAAATATATATATATATTTACGAAAATGGTGAATAACCATTAAAAATAGAGGCATCATACACTCTACAACTATACAAAAACAATATATGCATATATAGAGGCACTTACAAATGGTTGGAAACACAAAATTCTCAAATGAATTACAAACATCAACATTGTTTATTTAAAACATCAAAATGAACAATTTTATCATGTCATACTTAAATAGTACATAGGTCCTCGTGGCCAACCTCAATCAAACTAAGAATGATGGAAATAGGCTCAATGGATTTGACAACTTAGTGATTAAAAAACATACATAATTACATATTTAAAGAAACTTTAATAAATATCAACATGATTATCATAAAAGTTTTTATAAACCTTTAAATATCAATTAGTTATTTTTTTTCTGTAAGCTATCACTAGAACATACACTGAAAACGAATATTTCGATGTTTCCTGTGTGGAAACCACTATTTCAATGTTCCTTGTCAACTTATGAATACTAAAAAATTTTAGGATAAAATTGAAGTTCATATACTATGATTGGAGATGGGGAATGTGACTCATGTTCACATGGCATGATAGATGCTCTGGTTGATGTCAAGATTAATACATTCATGATAATAGCATTTGCAAGAAATATATCATGGTATGATAAGTTCACACATTTTTCTAGAGAGAACATTAGTTGGATTTGAGCATGAGTTCCTGGCAATTTCAGTTGGATAACGCTAGGACCCCTACAGTTCCCAAAACCCCTGCATGCATGAAAGACATTTTTTTTTTGAAATGCACAATTTCATTGTCAAAATTGTAAATTTTCATTGCCATATTTTGTCAAATAACTTGTTGGAAAGGAAGAATTCTCCATGATTAGTCTACTTCATTAAAATTTACTAATTTGTTGTCAAAATTGTAATTTTCCATTGTCAGCGTGACACAACTAAAAATCACCAATTGTTAAGTGGTCATTTTTAGTTTAGTTCTTATCTTGTGATCAAATGGTCATTTATCTTGGTCATTTTTAGTTTATCTCTTATCTTGTGCCCAAACTGGTCATTTATCTTGGTCATTGTTAGTTAGCTCACTTAAAATTTCTCAATCTTGGTCATTTATCCATTGAAAAAATTGCGGTGACCAAATGTTTTGGTCACCTGGTCACTTATCTCTCATTTTGTACTAGTGAAATAGTGTTGGAGGGGAAGAAAGAAAAATATTGTGTTCTATTGTATTTTCAACTTTTCTTCTTATAAGTTCACTCGAATTTCAAGTGTATGCAATCATTGGGTGCATAATTGCGATCTAAGTCCAATGAGTACCCACATTACGAAATTTTAATGTATTTCTAGTTTATATGATGGTGATTCTATTAAAAGTATGAAGTGTGATTTCTCATATGATGCATAACTTAATTAGGCATCCAATGAGTGCATACACTTGCAATTTGGGAAAACTTAAAAGGAGATAAGTCAGAAATACAAGGAAAAAAGTAGTTTTCCTTCTTTCCCTCCAAAGCATCTTATTTTATTATTTTCCTTAGGAGGCCCATTTTACACCTCAAATTTCCCCTAATGCTCTTGTTATCGTAGACTCCATAAAAATTCATAAAATCAATGTATTTTCCTAACTCAGTAACATATAAAGTGCATATAATTATAAACTCCTGAAATGTGTGTCTCTTGAAACTACAAGTACTCTTTAATCCCACTACAAGTCCTCCTTATCTTTCCCATGAATATTGCTACAAAAATCCACTGTTTTAACATTTTTTCAAGATTATACATAACATATCTACTACTGACTGTGGTCTCTTGAAAAAAAGGGTATGCAACTTATAGTTATGGATTCTCCTTTTATGTGTATTTTTCTTCAAGGGAGACCCTATTTCCCTAATGCTTATTGATAAAACACTCACCTCTTACCCCAATCAGACACATTCTCTTTTCCATACGCCTCTTTTGTGGACTTCTACTTTCCTTTCCAACTTCTTCCTCTAACTTCATTTGTTACACTTATACATCATATTTTCTACATAAAACTCTATGGGAAATATTCTTGCAATACAATTCCAACTAGCCTTTGTGAAGATCATGTATCTCTCTATTCCTACCTCTTTGGAGGAACATAGAAGGTACCTTTATTTTGATGAGCGTAAGTATTTTATGTTTTATGATGAGAATGAAACTAAGATTTCAATTGAATTATAATCTCTCTAATTTTTATTATCTATAATAATATATAATCCTTCATAGGTGGAATCGAACAGGATAGTTCCAATACTTTCACCTTCTTCTGTGTTTCAAAATCCATCATCCATTCCATATCTCTTACAAAAGAATAAATATACAAATATAGAAATAGATATGTACTTGAGGCATCTAGAATTCCTTTCATCACATATTTAGGCTTAAGTTTCATGTTTATTTCAAACAACAAGGTATAAGGGGGGTTTTGACACTTACCTTGTGATAGTTAATCCTCATAGGATCTAGGGGTATTTCCATTAGTGTCTTCCTCACTTCCCATATCCAATGCTAATTTATTGAAATCCATTACACCTTACTACCATAAGAGGTATTTTTAATATTATTAAGCAATTTGTCCCCATGCCTTGATTTATTTAACATCACTATAGCATCACCCAGGATGTATCCTTCACCCATTTTTAGACATGTACTTTTTATGTTTCTATGATATGTACACTTGGTTCAATTCAGCGGCCCATATTTTTATTTAAATATTTTAATGATCCTTTCCTCGCACCATTACATTTATGTATTTAGGAATTTCATTCCCTAAATCCAATTCAACACATTGTATCCATAAAGGTGGTAGTGCATTATGTGGTTGTCTTATCCTCTAGTGTTACATATCTTCGTATATTATTTCCCATGGATTTGATGATTTATTTTTCCCAAAGTTCCAATTTCATGTACATGGGATTTTTACCCATATAGAGGATATGTTTTTTATGACCTGGAGTAGATCACAGCTAGTTTAATAATAGTGAACATTGATATATCTATCTTCCAATAATCATATACCCACACCAAATTTATCTTTGTCATCCCTACATTTGAAAATAAAATGAGATAAATCCCACTGACATGAAAAAAACTACGGATAATATCATAATTGTTAAGTTTAAACCAAATAGACAAACAAGATCTCTGAAAGAAACACAATCACAAGATAGACACACAATATACCCTGGGAAACCCTCATGGGGTAGAAAACCCAGCAAAGCTTTCCTCAATAAGATGATCAACTAAAATACAAGATGTGCTCCTTCTCCTTGACTCCTTAGCAGATCTCCTCAACTAGTGCGCACTCTTCCACAAGTGAGTGAATGATCTAATGAGGAGTTCACCTCCTCTATTTATACTTGACTCCCAACTGACTAAAAGACTAATGGGGCCGACCTCACCTGGAGAAGTCTAATAACCCCTAAAATATAACTTCCGGGCCGACCCACACATGGTGGGTCTAATAACCCTAGTTAATACAAACCCCTGGAGGAATAAACATCTCTAGATACATGATAGGGTTACCTCGGAGGAATGAACCATCTCCGGAATAATAAAGTACAAATATAATATTCTTTGAAGTTACAATATTCAACACTCCCCCTTAACAAGAAGGATATTATAACAACATCTGCAAGAGCAAGGAGTCATCATATATGATACATCTACAAATCATCGGAAGCTTTCTTCAATTCATCTTCATCAGTAACTCAACCAGTTACTGGAACAGTGTCGATATCAATCCGATCATCGGCATCGTCATCAGCATCGTCATCATACGATCATCAACATCGCCATCATACGATCATCAGCATCGTCATCAGCATCGTCATCACACGATCATCAGCATCGTTGTCACACGATCATCAGCATCGTCATCACATGATCATCAGCATCGTCGTCACACGATCGTCAGCATCATCATCACATGATCATCAGCATCGTCATCACACGATCATCAGCATCGTCATCACACGATCGTCAGCATCATCATCACATGATCATCAGCATCGTCATCACACGATCATCAGCATCGTCATCACACGATCATCAGCATCGTCATCACACGATCATCAGCATCGTCATCACACGATCATCAGCATCGTCATCACACGATCGTCAGCATCATCATCACATGATCATCAGCATCGTCATCACACGATCATCAGCATCGTCATCACACGATCATCAGCATCGTCATCACACGATCATCAGCATCGTCATCACACGATCATCAGCATCGTCATCACACGATCATCAGCATCGTCATCACACGATCATCAGCATCGTCATCACACGATCATCAGCATCGTCGTCACACGATCATCAGCATCGTCGTCACACGATCATCAGCATCGTCGTCACACGATCATATTCCGAGGATGATCAATCCTGCTCCTTTTAGGACATAGGTCCATGGATGATACAATCCAATCTCCAGTTCTCGGAGACTTCAGTCTACGGATCAATTCTGGGACCTCAGTCCGGGGACGATGCAATCCCCTGCCTGTTCATTCAGGACTTCATTTATCGGAGACCCAGTCTACGGTTCTATTCTGGGACCTCAGTCCGGGGACGATACAATCCCCTACCTGTTCATTCAGGATTTCATTATCGGAGACCCAGTCTACGGTTCTATTCTGGGACCTCAGTCCGGGGACGATACAATCCCCTACCTGTTCATTCAGGATTTCATTATCGGAGACCCAGTCTACGGTTCTATTCTGGGACCTCAGTCCGGGGATGATACAATCCCCTACCTGTTCATTCAGGATTTCATTATCGGAGACCCAGTCTACGGTTCTATTCTGGGACCTCAGTCCGGGGACGATACAATCCCCTACCTGTTCATTCAGGATTTCATTATCGGAGACCCAGTCTACGGTTCTATTCTGGGACCTCAGTCCGGGGACGATACAATCCCCTACCTGTTCATTCAGGATTTCATTATCGGAGACCCAGTCTACGGCTCTCTTTAGGACTGAAAGTCCAGGGATGATCCAATCCCCTCAACTGTCCGCTAAGGACTTCATTCTCGGAGACCTCATGTCTACGGCTCTCTTTAGGACTGAAAGTCCAAGGATGATCCAATCCCCTCAACTGTCCACTAAGGACTTCATTCTCAGAGACCTCACGTCTACGGCTCTCTTTAGGACTGAAAGTCCAGGGATGATTCAATCCCCTCAACTGTCCACTAAGGACTTCATTCTCGGAGACCTCACGTCTACGGCTCTCTTTAGGACTGAAAGTCCAGGGATGATTCAATCCCCTCAACTGTCCACTAAGGACTTCATTCTCGGAGACCTCACGTCTACGGCTCTCTTTAGGACTGAAAGTCCAGGGATGATTCAATCCCCTCAACTGTCCACTAAGGACTTCATTCTCGGAGACCTCACGTCTACGGCTCTCTTTAGGACTGAAAGTCCAGGGATGATTCAATCCCCTCAATCTGTATTCTCATCAATACAAGTACAAGTATCCTCATCCATACAAGTACATAATCAATATCTAGCATCAACAGCATGTATACGTCATATATCAAAAGCATGTATTCTTACTAATACATCTAAAAGCATGTATACATCTGTCATCAAAAGCATGTATTCTCACTAATACATCTATCATCAAATCATATATACATCTAACATCAGAAGCATGTATATATCTAGCATGTATTCTCACTAATACATCTATCATCAAAAACATGTATACATCTAACATCAAAAGCATGTATACATCCAGCATGTATTCTCACTAATACATCTATCATCAAAATCATATATACATCTAACATCAAAAGCATGTATACATCTAGCATGTATTCTCACTAATACATCTATCATCAAAATCATGTATACATCTAACATCAAAAGCATGTATACATCTAGCATGTATTCTCACTAATACATCTATCATCAAAATCATGTATACATCTAACATCAAAAGCATGTATACATCTAGCATGTATTCTCACTAATACATCTATCATCAAAATCATATATACATCTAACATCAAAAGCATGGATATATCTAGCATGTATTCTCACTAATACATCTATCATCAAATCATGTATAAGTGAAACTAAATGAAAATAAAATAGTCCTAAATCTAACTATTTCTAAGTGACTAGGTGAAGTCTCATTGTTGATGAGACTTGCTTGTCATCAGGAACCATGCTACTCCCCCTTTCTAGGAGAGTCCTTTTGAACTACACCAAGCTTGTCTCGAAAGTATTCAAATTTCACACGAGACAGTGGTTTGGTAAGGATATCAGCAATTTGATCTTCAGTGCTCACGTACTCAAGCTTGATAGCTCCTTTCTGCACCATATCTCGAATATAGAAGTATCGGATCTCTATGTGTTTTGACTTATCATGGAACACAGGATTTTCTGTCATCTTGATGCAGCTTTGATTATCACACATAATCATAGTGGGATCCATTTCTAAGTCAAACACCCCAGATAACAGTTTCCGAAGCCATACAGCTTCACAGCTGGCAGAGCAAGCAGCTATGTATTCTGCCTCAGCAGAACTGAGGGCTACACTGGATTGTTTCTTGCTGAACCAAGAGATCATGGCAGATCCAAGGCTATAACATCCACCTGAAGTACTTTTTTTTCTGTCTGAGACACTGCCTGCCCAATCAGAGTCTGAGTAACCATGCAACTTGAGTTCATGACTTCCATCATAGAGTAAACCAAAATCTAATGTACCTTTTAAGTACCTCATTACATGCTTTGCAGCTATTAGATGAACCTTTCTGGGTTCTACTAGATACTGACTTAGGGTATTTATAGCAAAGCATATATCTGGTCTAGTATTTGTTAAGTACATTAGTGACCCAATGATCTGTCTATATAAAGTTAGGTCCACTAATTCTGATGAGTCATTAACCAAAATCTTTAAGTTGGAGTCCATGGGAGTGGCCATGGGTTTACACTCCAACATATCAAATCTCTTCAGAATTTCCACAGTATACTTACCTTGATTTAGAAAGATTCCTCTTGGTTCTTGCCACACTTCTAATCCTAAGAAGTAGTGCATCAATCCGAGATCTTTCATCTCGAATTCTGAAGAAAGCTTCTTCTTGCTTTCAATGATTTGTTTCTCATTTCCAGTTAGAAATAGATCATCTACATATAATAAAAGTATAACTGGTTCATCATCCATCACCTTGAGATAAAGGTTTGGGTCAGCTTTACTTTTGGTAAAGCCCATGCTAGTTAAGAAATTATCAATCCTTCCGTACCAAGCTCTGGGAGCTTGTTTCAACCCATATAATGCCTTTTTCAGTTTGCATACATGAGTCCTTCCGTCATTTACCTCAAACCCTTGTGGTTGATCTATGTATACTTCTTCTTCAATTACACCATTCAGAAAAGCTGTCTTAACATCCATTTGATGTAGTTTCCACTTCATCATGGATGCAAGAGCCATGATAGTTCTAATTGAAGTGTACCTAGCAACTGGTGCAAATGTTTCTTCATAGTCAATTCCCTCCTTCTGAGAGAAACCTCTGGCTACAAATCTTGCTTTGTATTTTTCAATACTTCCATCCGCAGCATGTTTTATTTTAAAGATCCATTTGGAAGAAACCACACTTTTGTCTTTTGGTTTGGGAACTATATCCCAAACATCATTTTTCATTATTGACTGATATTCTTCAGTCATTGCTTCTACCCATTCTTTCTTTTGAGCTGCCTCTTCATAGCTGGTAGGTAGTTGATCCACTAGATCACACATCAGGGCCATATAGTTGGATACTAACTTTGGTTTCTTTCTTTCTCTAGTGGAGCCTTCAGGAGCACCATATCTTTCTGCTCCTTGAATAATGTCTCTAGCCCATGCTGGTCTTCTTTTCCTTGACAATTCTGTAACAGGAGGTTCTTGTGGTTCCAGCATGTCATGATCCTCTGGTGTGTCCTCTTCAGGAATGTGAGCATTCTCTGAGATTCTGGGAGATGTATCTTCTTCATAAACTTCTTCAAGTTGACACTTTCTAGATTTCTTGAGGGCTGCTTCCTCATCGAAGGTAACATCTCTACTTATTTCTATATGATGGAAACCTGGTATGTAGATTCTGAAGGCTTTGGAGGTTTCACAATAACCAACAAATATTCCCTTCTTACCTGAGGGATCCAATTTGGATCTCTTTTCTTTTGGAATGTGTATGTACACAGGACACCCAAATATTTTGAGATGACTTACCTCAGGCTTCTTTCCTGTAAAGACTTCTTCTGGAGTTTTGAAGTCAAGAGCACTATGAGATAGTCTATTTTGAACATATACTGCTGTCTTGGCTGCTTCAGCCCATAGATACATGGGAAGGTCTTGATCATGTATCATAGTCTTTACAGCTTCCATGATGGTTCTATTTTTCCTCTCAGCTACCCCATTTTGTTGGGGATTGTAAGGAGTGGTTAGTTCCCTTTTGATTCCAGCTTCTTTACAGAACTCTTCAAATTCCTTGGAAGTATATTCTCCACCATTATCTGTTCTGAGAATCTTGATTTTCTTGTCTGAGAGGTTTTCTATTAGAGCCTTGAACTCTTTGAATTTTCCAAAGACTTCATTCTTACCCTTTAGGAAGTATATCCAAGTTTTTCTTGAATAGTCATCAATGAAAGAGAGATAGTATTCAAACCCACTTAGAGATGTGGTAGGCATAGGTCCACATACATCTGAGTGTATTAGCTCTAGAGAACCCTTAGTCTTTGTTTCACTTTTCGGAAAGGGATTCTTGATATTCTTCCCTTTCTTGCATCCTTTACATGAGCCATCATGATCAACCTTCAAGTTTGGCAAACCTATAACCATCTTACTCACATATGGTAAAGCTTTATAGTTAATGTGAGCTAGTCTTCTATGCCATAGCTCACTGGGACTAGAAACTTCATGAGCAAGGGCAGATTCTGGATGACCCTTGAGTTTATAAAGTCCTCCTTCTTCTTCACCAATGACAATTGCATCTTTGATTGATTTTCCTTTGGTCCACATGAGTACTTGACCATCTATGAAGGCTACTCTAAAGCCTTTCTTGTCTAGTGCAGAGATAGAAAGTAGATTCTTCTTTAAACCTGGGACATATAAAATTTCTTTCATCTTCAAAGGTGTTCCTGAATCAAGCTTGTAGCTTGCTTCACCAATTCCCTTGATGGGATATTGATAATCATCTCCTAGAGATACCTTCTGTGGTGAAGACTTCTCTTCAATCTTGGAGAGAGTTTCCTTATGACCTGTCATGTGCTTTGAAGCACCACTGTCAATGAGCCAAGTGCCTTCACCAGGGGACACAGATCCAGAGAGAGCAGAAAATAGTACATATTCTTCTGGTTCTTCTTTCTTTACTTTAGATCTTTTCTTTTGAGGCCTTTCCTCCACTTCTTCTTCTTCTTCTTCTTCTTCTTCACTGTCATCTTCTGCCATATGAGCATGATGTCTTTTGTGAACAAACCTTTTCTTCTTCTTCTCTGGTAGGGTACAGTCTCTGGCATAGTGTCCTAGCTTGAGACAATTGAAGCATTGGACTGTGGAGATGTCTCCCCCTTTCTTTTTGAATCTATGAGAGGGTTGAGGCCTTTTGTGGTTCACTTTCTTGAAGTAGCCTCTCTTTCCTCTTTTGGTGTGGGTGGCCAAAGCTTGGTCATCCTCTTTGAGAAGTGCTTCTCTGTTGGCAACCCTAGCCTCCTCTTGAACACAATCTTCCCATACTACATCAAACTTCATACTTTCTTTTCTGGCACACATAGTTTGAATGAATGACTCCCAAGGTCTAGTGAGACCATTTAGAGCTGTCATCACAAGTTCATCTTCATCAAGAGTATCACCAATGGCATCTAGTTGTTCTTTGATTAGAGAGACTCTTGAGAAGTAGTCTTGAATGGATTCTCCTTTGTGCATCTTGGTACTTTTCAACTGAGTCCTTAGATTCATCTTCCTGTTGATGTTCTTTCCTTCATACATTCTTCCTAGGGCATCATACATTTCCTTTGGAGTCTTCTTGGAAGACACTTGGGGAATCAAGTGGTCTTTAATGGAATCAGCTATGATTCTCTTTGCCCTAATCAGGTCCTTCCTGTGTTTTTCTTTGGCTTCATCATCTTCTGGTTCTGCAACTTCCTCCTTGATATAATGAGCAAGATCATTCTCCTCAAGAATGAGACCAATTCTGTATTTCCATGCCCGGAAATTCTCTATGCCTTCTAGCTTGTCTTCAAGCTTAGTATTTGGAGCCATCTTCTCTTGGGGGAGTCCAAGAGACAGAGCAAACTTACCTGGGAAGTTACTTTTCACTTTTCCGGAATCTGGAACAGAATTTTATCGCACTTTTGGTAGAATTAGGGTTTGACTTTCCCGGAGTTCTATCCAACCAAAAAGTTCGATCTATAGCTCAAAAAAATGCTCTTGAGAAGATCTATCCAGCCATGTAATCAGAAATCAAAAATTACAACTTTTTTCTGAAACCAAAATCTGACGTATCACACTTTTGGTAGAATTAGGGTTTGACTTTCCCGAAGTTCTACCCAACCAAAAAGTTTGATCTATGGCTCAAAAGAAAGGTATTGATGAGAGCTATCCAGCCATGCAACCAAAAATCAATAATACCAACTTTGGGCTGAAAACCCTAACTTCACCAAAGAGAGAGAAAGAGGTATTCTTACCTTGTGAAAGATGTCCTATTCAGTCTAGCTCTGATACCATGTTAAGTTTAAACCAAATAGACAAACAAGATCTCTGAAAGAAACACAATCACAAGATAGACACACAATATACCCTGGGAAACCCTCATGGGGTAGAAAACCCAGCAAAGCTTTCCTCAATAAGATGATCAACTAAAATACAAGATGTGCTCCTTCTCCTTGACTCCTTAGCAGATCTCCTCAACTAGTGCGCACTCTTCCACAAGTGAGTGAATTATCTAATGAGGAGTTCACCTCCTCTATTTATACTTGACTCCCAACTGACTAAAAGACTAATGGGGCCGACCTCACCTGGAGAAGTCTAATAACCCCTAAAATATAACTTCCGGGCCGACCCACACATGGTGGGTCTAATAACCCTAGTTAATACAAACCCCTGGAGGAATAAACATCTCCAGATACATGATAGGGTTACCTCGGAGGAATGAACCATCTCCGGAATAATAAATTACAAATATAATATTCTTTGAAGTTACAATATTCAACAATAATAGTGACATCCATTGTTTTCTCATGCAAATTTTAAGTGTTGTCTTACAATTTTTTGACCCTAAAAATTTCCCAATCAATGTCATTTCTACATAATTTGTAGGACCACAATCCCTAATTCCAATTCAATTCACATATTTTCTTATGAGTCTAATCACATTTACCCTCTTTTTTCTCCTAATGTTCATCGTTTGGTTTAGAGTAAGGTGCATGTTCTTTGAGTTGTCTTCCCAATATTTTATCCGTTCATCTAGCTTCTATGGGTATTGGATTGAGAAGTATTATTGAACATTTTAGAGCGTGAATTATATATAGTATCTTCTTTAAATGCCTAAGGAGGTATACTTTTAGACCTTTATATTGACAAATGCGCCCAAAAGACTTATATTCAAAAATTATTTAACCAAGATGTGGATCATCCTAAATTTTATTTTCTTTCAGGATGATCAAAATATAGTTTAAGAATCATGATCTATAATGGTATATGTACTCCCAATTTCTCTCATTCCTCTAGATGGATTGAATCCCTCCATATCTCTTCCATATTTCAAATTCATATTCGAACTAGCGTTTGATTCATATGATCTTCTTATTTCACCATCATTTGTGTTCTTGGTTTCCTTTTTTGATTGTTTCTATGATAAGAGTTTAATTTATTTTACTAATTTTTTTGTCCCTATGCAACTCTTTTTACTTGCATAGGCAGAGTTAGAGGATTTAACTTGATTTAGGAGAGATGGGACCATATGCAAACATTATTTGTTCTATAGATGTGAATACTAGATATGATTTGAAACACTAATTTTTTTATCTCACATCCATGTGTATTTGAGATGTCATGCTTCTATATAAGGAACCTTGGATCTCTTGTAAAACTAATGTCACATGTACAATATGTGCACTAAATTGATTTCTTATTTGGATCTCTTATCCTCTAAATAGTTTTCTTCCTTTGATGTCTTCTATAATACCCTTGTCCATATAGATCCCTTCTTGCTTAGCCAACCACATCATGTCACCCATCCATGCATCCACTATTTCAACTAAGGTTAGGAAAATGGAGCCTAGGGACTCTTATTGTGGATCATAAGAGTAATCAACCCGCTTATCTTCTTCTATCATTACCTTTTTTCCCTTCAAACCTATTTTATCCTATGTAGATATAAAAATAGACATTTGAAAAAAATTGTTCTCAATGTTTATCTCATTACTCTCTGATGTCTTCATGAAAATACATTGAGTGACTACAAATATGATAATTCAATTATAAATAAACTCCATGGAGATAAAATAACACATTTTGGTAACAATGTTTTTCCATCAATGCTTATAATGAACAATACTAATTTATAATACATATGTGAATGAATTTTGAGTTCATTTTTTATGAAACTTTATTTTGATTAATTATGTATTATGCACAAGCATAAGATAATTAGCATGAAGGAGAAGAGAATTCCTGGAATTACTCTATATCTAGTAAAATTTTATATGAGGATGTTGATTGTTGGGTAAACCATTGGAAGAGGGGCTCCACAAATTTATAGAATATAAATACCATTTTAAAAGCACTATCACAACTAAATTTAAGGAGAAATTGTGACACAACAAAGAAATAAAGAATAAGAGAGTCATAGTATTCCATTAAGTCTATGTTAAAATATCAAAATCATCTTTACACTATATGTAGTTTAAAAGGAAAATTTAACATTACCAAAATAAGAATGAACCCTAACTAGTTGCATCAAAGGGGCACTTTCTAGAAAACATGTGGGCCACATGAAAAGCATCACAGCTCTAGGGATACAAAAAAATTAAGATAAACATATACAATGTAGATTTCACAATTAAAAATATTAAAATATAGTTTTAAAAAAATATTATTAATATTATTAAAAGAAAAATAGTTTGTATAGATATTATTATAGTTATTTGTTTGTAAACATATATATGTTGGCCCGGTTTTGCAACCAGGCTTAGTGCTATGGGCACCTGCTAACTAGTAGCAGCAGTTTCAATGGAAATAAATAACAATAAACTAATTAAACAATACTTTTCATGGATCTAAGCAAGAATCTAAGCAAATAATGTAAACATTTCAAAATCAAGAACAAGAAACATAAGAAATAATTTTTTGTATTGAAAAATGGGGGGCAAGCAAGTGCTTGCGATATTACCTTCAATGGTGAAGGTTGATGTTGAGCAACTCCCAAGATGAGTAGCTCCAAACTCCAAGAGGTCTCCTTCTCCAAGGTTGCTTCAATGGCTAAAAGTGCTCAGGGGAGATTTCAGCAGCATAAGGATGAGATAATGGAAGGATCTGAAATGAGGAGCCCCTACCACCTTTTTATAGGTTTTGGTGGTGGGAAATACCATTTGTGGTTTTGTGGAAACCAAATGGTATTGACCAACATGGTTTAGGTACTTTTTCCTCCTTTTTCCTTTTTTGAATAAAAATAATATTTTAATTCCCTTTTTAATATTTTTGGGAATTTGGACCCTTTTTGAGGGTTTTTTATGCTTTTTTGGGAAAAATAATCTTTTTTAATGGAAAAAGGGGTGTACTAAGGTCTTTTGGTGACCTTTTGTTGGTTTCAGAGGCTCAGATGGTGGAAAAGTGGACAAATGGGTCATGTGAGTAAGGGAATGAGCTAGTGAGCACTTTTTAGGTGTTAACAGATTGCCCCGTGATGTGTGAGGGCAGGAGCTCATCGTATGGCCGATAGACATCATAGTTCTTTTGTCCTTTTTTTTCTGGGGTTTAGGGGAGAGAAGAGACCGGTTGGAGACTGGAGCCACAGCCCTTGGAAGCTGCAAAAACAAAAAATATTACATGGCCTCAATATGAATGAGGTATAATCTCTGATAAAGGACGAGGCGGGCATTCCCATGCTCGTATCAAGACATATACAAAACAATTAGTCCCAAGAAGGGGGATCTAATACGTAAAGAAATATACTGGTACATCATAATGGTCCAGAGGGGACATTATTGTGGGATATACTCATGATCATGGCTGATCTCAATAACTGATACACTGGAATAACTGTTGAACTGCTGAAACTGAAGGTGTCCAACATTTGTATGGACTCAATGACTGTGAGCCATCTGGAATACTGTCGCCATACACAACCCGGATATCTATAGAAAAAATGTAACTGGTTGTATCCATAGGTAGACTCTCAATTGTGGAGGAGTCAGGTGGTATCCGGGGTCTTCGACTAATAACTGAACTGACCAATACCCTGTGCGAGTCTCAACGATGCGATCAAGGTGTTGAAGTCGAGCATGTGAGAAACAACCATTCGGAGAGGCACTGAGGATTCCTCTTGAAATGATTCATAGGCACTCATCATAAATGGTAATGAGTCCAAGACACAGGGACCTCTAGGTATATCCTCTGGAATCAATGTAGTTGTCGTCGATAGAGGGAGACCAGCAACTAACAAGGCAATGATGTTTCCTTGATAGGAGCACGAGGTGTAGAACTGAAGTGATGTAGTACTGATGGTAGGACTGACATACTTGTGGGGAAGGGAAATAACTGGGTCAAAAATTGGGTAGACTCAAACTTCCTTTGTTCAGAGCATGATGACATGGTTGACCTGGCAGCATAGGGAACTGACTTGTAGGTGTGGGGATCATTGCTTTGACTGAATTATATATATTGACTCTGGGGGGGAGGACGAGCCGATAGGTGCTGTCGAGGGATTATCAAGGTGGCTTACTGCAGAATACTCTGAACAAAGGCTACCAAAATGGGGAAGCTTCCATATGAGTAGATGTGATCTGTCGTGGCGCCAAGAGGCACCATTGAGTCCTTCTTCGTGGTTTTAATGAGCTCCAAGAAGGGATAAAAGTGTGCTCTGAAATGGTACGGTCCTGTGGATTTTGTGAGCCCAGGACGGCGCATGCTCATGGTTGCTTTCATGTTTAGAGAGTCTGAAAATGGTAAGTGGACTCTGTTGGTGTTTCTTTTTCGTAAGTTTAGTCTCCAAGGCCTGAAAAAGGATAAAATGATGCGGATGGAGAACTCTTCTAGCCGATGTGACTAGAGTATACCTTTTTCGTAATTAGTCTACAAGGTCCGGAAAAGGGGTAAACTTATACCAGGTAGATGCCCTTTCAGATACGTTTAGCGAGCGTGAAAGGAAGCAAGATTACTCGGCGATCTTTTCATTGTTTTAGGAGTTAGAAAAGAGCTTAACAGAAACTCCCTAAGTGCCTTTTTCGTAAAAGGGGTTGCTCGGCCCGAAAAAGGGATAAACTTATACCAAACAAAAATGGATTGATGAGGGCTAGGAAAGGTCTCAAGCATCGTCATCTATGCGGAAAACTGGATCCGATGACATAAGGATTGTCAGAAACGGAGAACGGCCGATGTGGCACGCAAACCGAGGTAACAAGTGGGCGTGGAGAAAATGCCCGAAAAATCTAAAGGTGAGAGCGAGAAATGATCTCAAGCATCATCATGAGCGTGGAAAACTGAATCCGGTGATATAAGACACATCGAAAATGGAGAACGACCGATGTGGCACGCAAACCGAGGCGACGAGGGGGCGTGGAAAAAATGCCCAAAAAATCTAAAGGTGAGAGCGAGAAATGATCTCAAGCATCATCACGAGCGCGGAAAACTGAATCCGGCGATATAAGACACATCGAAAACGGAGAACGGCCGATGTGGCACGCAAACCGAGGCGACAAGGTGTCGGGACACAATGTTGATATTGGTCCTGGTGAGAGCGAGAAATGATCTCAAGCATCATCACGGGCACGGAAATATGAATCCGGCAGTGCAAATGGTGCGAAAAACGGAGGTCATAAGGACTCCGGAATGGTTAAAGGAAAGAACTAGGTTAAAAAATGGCTACAAATAAAGGTGATCCCACCAAGCGAAGGATGTAGTGGTGGGGAGAAATGATGACCCGTGGGGGAAAAATACTAGGTGTATCAAATCAACTGAAATATACAAGTGACACATGACCTCAAAAATGGTTGAGATTACGAATATGAAAAAGTGAGCAAGGTTAATGACCTGCCCCCATGCTATGTGCATGGGGTTTGTGATTGTGGATCACATATGTGTTGTTTTGAACGATGGGCTCATTGAGGTGTTGAGATAGAGATCATGGGGAAGGTTCAAAATGATTGATCATGCCCCCTATCCCAGGGTCGAGGTAATCTATTATGCCCCCTAACTCAGAGGTGTCAATGTGGTGTTCAATAATGGCGGGGTCGAGACCAGGCATCTCGGTATAGGACCAGGCAAAGACGTCTCAGAACTCTTGAAAGAGTTTTTTGTATGCCTGAGTTTCTGCTTGAGTGCAAGATGCATCCAGCGAGATGAGCTCAGGTTTCCCTGGTGTTGTGGAAATGTCTATCTGTATAGTGGGGGAAATGTTTGACATGTTCCCTTCTTCAAAGGCATCCGGTGCTGGGATGGGGTCCTTTAACCAATCGACCTTAGCGGGTATGAAGTCTTTCGACTCGACCGATAGCTGGTTGGATGCGGTGGAGGTAGATGCTTCCGGGAGGAAGTATGAGCGATGATGCATATCATCCCAAGGGTAGTCGGGTGCAGTGAGTGTCTCCAAAATTTGCTCATCAGTATTGAAGTAGTCAGACCATAAATCAAGGGGTTCTGGTTTGAAAGTTGTTGAAATCATATAAATTGTATTGACTTCTTCCGACGAGGATGATGGCGGGGGGTGGATCTCCTCAATGAGGGGAGGAGATATCTCTAAGTCGACGTTGTTTAACTCGTACAATGCTGCTCTATAGTCAGGTAGATCAGGACAATGGTGAGAATAGTGGCCATAAACACTGCATATAGCACAAGGATGGTTAGTGCGCAGTGACTTGTCGCGAGGCTGTAGAGGTGGCTCTAACCTGACTACTGGGATGCTGATGTCATCGTCCAACATATTCATATGCTCTTGGAGTGCCGGTAAGTGTGGAAACTGATGGGTTGGATGGCCTAACTCATCACACAGCGAGCATTTTGGAGGAGCACGGAATACGGGGGGAGGTTTAGTTGCCTTGGGTGGGGGTACTGCAGTGTATGGTTGTGGGCCTCTGCCCCCAGTGGGCCTGACGAATGGAGGGGGATTCGTCGACGACGAAGGAGTCGTGATACCGGGAGGTGGTTGGGTAGAAGTAACAATGGGTTTCACTGGTTGTAGGATGACATTTGGTGTCGGTGGAGGAACGGGAGGCGTAATATACCACACGGGTAATCCCAATGTTAACCCGGGGAGACTAAGGGTAGCCATAACCGGGGCGCTTACTACACCCGAAGGAGGAAATAGAAAGGGGATTGTGTGGATAGGTGTAACACCGATGTGACTAGGGACCAATGATGGTTTGGGTAACAAGGAGGGTTGATTACCGGGTGTTTGTGAAAGAGTGCAGAGGTTAGCGACCTGGGTCTCTGGTGACGGTGGTGGAATGGCCTGGAATGTAGAGGTCATCGGTGCCTCGGAGTAAAGTCCGGGTCCTACTGAGGAAATGAATGAGGTAGTTGCACCACAAACAGGTTGTTCAACCATGGGGAGAACATTTTCAGGTGTGGCAGGGGCCTTGGGATCGTAATAGGTGAGCTGGTCGACCTTGACCACGCGTCCCTCATGGGGGAACTACATGGTGCGAAATACGGATGAGGCAACAGCCCGCATGGCGTACATGTAGCTGCGACCAAGTAAAAGGTTATAGTCTAGTTGGGCATTGATGACCTCAATGTCAATGAGCACAGTTTTACCTGCCAGCTGGACAGGGACATTGGCTAAAAGACCTTGGGGTTGAGCCGAACGGCCGTCATAAGCTCGTAATGCAGTGGTGGATTGCTGGAGAGTAGGGGATCCCAACTTCTGCCAAACGAATGTGGACATGACGCATGTGGAGGCCCCTTCATCGATAATGCACCGATGGATGACAAGATTCCGAACAGAAACGGAAACTTGGAATGCTAAAGAGGAAGGCAGGCGTGGTTCAGATTGGTCTGAATCGAATGCGATCAGCTGTGAATCATTGGGGTCAATGGCACCAATGGCAGAGAGCAAAGTTTTGCGCTGCCAAGGACAGTTTTTCAAAACCTCTAAAGCAGACATGGCTACAGGAGACTGGGCTAAGTCGTCTACGATGTTGTAATTCGACGCAGCGCGAGCATTGGGATTACTGTTGATGCGACGAAGTGGGAAGTGAGGTGCTTTAGAAGCACCATCAAGTGGAGCCGGAGGTATACGTAACGTTTGATCTGTGGGATTAACGTTAGTGTTTTTTTCGGTGGGAGGGGCTTCAGAGGTGGAGCCATATTGGTTCCGACGGGTTTGGAGGTTGGCAGCGGTAGTGGACATCATCAATAAGTGGTGAGTGCCTGAATCAAACATGGGTTGATCAGGAGCGGCGTAAGTGATTTGCTGTGGTTGCACGTTGCCCTGTGGGGGGGCTAACGACTGAGTGTTCACCACTCCTTGTGTTGGGAAAGGGTTTTGTAGCACCAAAGGCTGTTGTTGAGGTGGTGGAGGGTTGGGTGGCGGCTGAGGAGCTGCCTGCCCTTGACGATGGGCGTCATCTGTCCATAGTTGTCGAGCTCACTCCAGATGTGGGCAAGCGTGGGTATAGTGGCCATAGACACCGCAAATGGAACAAGGATGGTTTGTTCGTAGATTAGCATTTTTGGCTTGCTTAGGTGGCCGATCAGGATTCTGATGAGCAGGCGCTGCGTTATTGTTTTGCGGAGGATGGGTAGGTTGTGGAGCTTGGTTATGGTTTTGGTTGTTTCCACGGTTACGTCCTCTTCCGCGGTTTGGTTGCCCACCCTGGTTGCGTTGGTTATTTTGGTATTGGGGCTGATGTTGTTGTGCGTACACATGCCCTTGAGCATTGGGGGGATTCTGAGGAGCCACAGGTGCGGGAGCAGGTTGTGGTGGGTAGTATGCAGGTGGGGCTGGAGGTGGTCCAGTTGCCTGTTGGGGTTGTTGGTACCCCTGAGCTATTGGATGTTGTAGATTAGCTGGTGCAGTTTGCTGTGGGTACTGCAACGGTTGTGGTGAGAAATGAATGGGGTTCTGTGTAGTAGGTTGAGCATAGTATGTAGGAGGTACATACGCTGATGGCGTTTGCCCATAACAATGTTGTGGACAATAGGGTCCATGAATGTGATGGGTCTGGTTTGTTGGAGCATAAGAAGTTGTTGCTCTGGAACTGGATGTAGCCCTAGAGAGGTCTGGGGTGGGCATGGTGCTCACCATGCTGAAAGGTTTAGGTTGCGGGGTGATTTGGCCAATGATGCCATCAGCGGCATGTGATGCCCCCGGTGCGTCACCACGTGAAGAGTCACCTCGTGGGGCGTCAGGTATGATTGTGTATAGATAACCTGATTGGGCGTATATGAGATCAAACTGTTGGGCCTTGCGAATGGCCTCCTCTTCAGACTGGGGTCTTTCAGATGCCACATCCTTCGCAATGAGAGGGAGGAGGGATTTTAGGAACCAATCTAAGAAGATACGGTCGTCTAATTTGATTTTGCAGAGGCTTCGGCGGCGACGCCACTCATGAATGTGGTGCATGATGTGGGTGGCCGTATTCTGTCTGCAAGACAGTAGGATCTCGACGCCCGCATCGTAGCGGACAGGTAATTGGAAGAATTGTAGGAAAGTCGAGGCAAGGGAGGTAAATGTGGCATGCGTCCCATGGGGCTGCTCGATATACCATTTGGCTGCGGAGCCAGTGAAGGTGCGTTGTAAAAGCCGTAGGCGGATTGAGTCATCCACTATGGAGTTGGAGGAACACCATAAATGGAAGGACATGATGTGATTCTGGGGGTCTTCTCCTGCCTTTCCCTCAAACTTAGGGATGTCAGAGGGAAGCTTAGTGGGCATATGGGGCCAAGCAGGATCATGTCTGATGGGGTCATTTGTGAGCCTAGCTAAATCTGGCAGGTTGAGACTTGCCATGTATGGTAGAGTAGCGGATGTGGTGACCGGAACCGGGACCTGCCTAGCCATTGTGGTATGGTGTAGGGGTCCAGTAGCGCCTATAGGTATGCTAGGTATGGAGGGTATGTGCCCTCCAAAAGGTGTGGGATGATATGGGTTAGCGCTCCCAAGTGCAACTTGGGTTACACTTGGGTTAGGAATCGCACCAGGGATTCCTGGTATAGCACTGCCAAGTGCAACATGAGTTACACTTGGGTTAGGAATCGCACTGGGGATTCCTGGGATAGGGTTTGTGGAAACCGAAGGGGTTATGACCCCCATGTTGGGAATGCCCATGACAGGTGGTGGTCCTATGCTAGGCATTCCTGAATGTGGAGTGTTACCCATATTGGGCATACCCAAGGGGGTGGTTGTTGCCGTGGATGGTACTGCCGCAGAAGGGTCTGCGGATGTCTGACCTATGGTTAATGTAAATTGTGGATCAACTGGTGTTTCAGACATATTTGTGGTTGGTGGTAACTCGGTGGGGTTTTCGGATTCTACCTCCAAGTCAAAGGTGAAATGGGGTATGTCAGAATCGGATGACCGTCTAATTGATTGACGATGTGTCGAATCAAGGGACAATGCTCTGCGTCTGTGACGTGGAGAGCCAAGTGGACTAAACTCTGGGAGTTCGCCCTGTAGCCGACGAGAACGTCTAGAATTCTCAATGGTGAGAATATGTTTCTTATGTAAAAAATGTGTTTTAAGTATCAGGTGGTGATATATATGTAAAAGACTCAAAACCCTAATGCAACCAAGGGTGCAAGAAGGGGAATGAAAAAAGAAGGCTCACAGGCCAAAAAATCAATCCTTAAAAAATGCACTTATTCTAGCAGCTGTGCTACAATAAGTGGAGGAATGCAACAACTGGTCAGAATACCAACATGCAAGCGGCTCCTAGAAAAAATAGGTGTAACTAGACTCAAAAGGTGGTAAAGATCATGCAAACACCTAATCTAAAAGTATTGTGACTCAAACAGACGATATCCTCTGCGAGGTGATGAAATCCAAGTCAGACAATATGAATGTTGAGACAACGGCTAGATATCCCCCTACCGGGAGGGACACCGGGTAATCAATCCTAAAAAGACAGGCTACTAGGATACTCCATTCATGACGCGTCGAGAAAAGGTAAATCTGCCGTTTGGTCCTTTGATCGCAATATCCCAATACAGGGATATCCTGAGAACTGCGAATGGTAGCCCTTCGGTTACTGAATGGGTTTCGGTATCCCACTCAGGCTTCCGGAACCATCCTCGCGACTTCAACCCTCCTAAGGGAGAGGCCTTCCCACAAACCGGTTGTGACCGCGCCAAAAAGTACTAAGACATTTTAGCTCCCTAATTGGACAACTTCTATGTCTCAGATGTATGAACTGAGGGGTGTTATTGGAACACCTATCCCCCCAATACTACCTAGCTACAAGAATTCTTTTAGTGTTCCCCAAGTGGGGTTAAAAGTGTGTTCAAATTAGGGTTCGTTTTAAGGCTTAGTTCAATTAAGTGATCGTGTGAGTGCACGTGAGGTGTTGTAAACTGAACTTGAAAAATGTAAATGCTTTATAGGAAATTTTCACAAAACAAAGGAGTTTTTGAAAATAAAAAGCAAATATTTATGACTTTTTCAAATAATGGGAAATTAAATGCTTTTGCAAATATCAACTCAAAAAACAATGGATCTTTTGATTTATGAAAGCAAATAATAGACCTCTTTTAAAGAAATAAATGGACTTCTTTAAAAGAAATAAATGGACTTCTTTCTTGAAGGAAATTGCTAAGGGCAAAATTTTTAAAGAAGTAAGCAGGAAAAATTTTAATCTAGATAAAAATGCAAAAATAGATCTTTCTTTCAATTGATGAAATTTTTTAAAAAGACTTCTTTCACATGTGCATTCTAAATAGTAAAATGTTCCTATGGCTGTAAACAATGTTGGAATCTTAGTACTGTAAAATATGAGCCAAAATGGGTGAACTGAAGTGATAAATAACACTAAAATACAATATTAGATAAATTTCTATGGAAAATTTCTTAAATCTAATAGCATATTTGGATTCCTTGATCGAAAACACCCAATTTGAAAAAAAAAATCGTTTCAAACGGAGTTCGGGAAAGGGAGATATGGTCGTTTGAAAATTGAGCTGCGCGGCCAAAAAATCACATGGACCGCGCGGGTTTTGGGCTAAAAGTCGCGATGGACCGCGCAGGTTTTGGGCGCACAGGCGCGATGCGCAGCGTGGATTTTAACCGCACAGGCGCGATGGGCAGCGCGGAAATTGGCCGCGAAGCCGCGGTGTGCAGCGCGGAAAAACGCAGAAAAGTCGCGATGGACCGCGCGACTGTCTGGGAAAAGGCCGCGATGGACCGCGCGGAAAAACGCAGAAAAGTCGCGATGGACCGCGCGACTGTCTGGAAAAAGGCCGCGATGGACCGCGCGGAAAAACGCAGAAAAGCCGCGATGGACCGCGCGACTGTCTGGCAAAAAACCGCGAGGCGGAAGCCGTGCACGGAAACCGAGAAACGAACCCGAAAATTGAAAATTTCGGGCTGTTTATGGGGCCAAATCTCAGAACAGCAATGGATCTGCTGTCTAAGATGGTAGATCTATGGATCTAAAGGTTAAAAATTCATAAAAACTAAGATTTAATGGCAAAGCTAGAGATCTAAAGTTCAAACCAAAGCGGAGTCGCCAAAAACTGTTGGCCCGGTTTTGCAACCAGGCTTAGTGATATGGGCACCTGCTAACTAGTAGCAGCAGTTTCAATGGAAATAAATAACAATAAACTAATTAAACAATACTTTTCATGGATCTAAGCAAGAATCTAAGCAAATAATGTAAACATTTCAAAATCAAGAACAAGAAACATAAGAAATAATTTTTTGTATTGAAAAATGGGGGGCAAGCAAGTGCTTGCGATATTACCTTCAATGGTGAAGGTTGATGTTGAGCAACTCCCAAGATGAGTAGCTCCAAACTCCAAGAGGTCTCCTTCTCCAAGGTTGCTTCAATGGCTAAAAGTGCTCAGGGGAGATTTCAGCAGCATAAGGATGAGATAATGGAAGGATCTGAAATGAGGAGCCCCTACCACCTTTTTATAGGTTTTGGTGGTGGGAAATACCATTTGTGGTTTTGTGGAAACCAAATGGTATTGACCAACATGGTTTAGGTACTTTTCCCTCCTTTTTCCTTTTTTGAATAAAAATAATATTTTAATTCCCTTTTTAATATTTTTGGGAATTTGGACCCTTTTTGAGGGTTTTTTATGCTTTTTTGGGAAAAATAATCTTTTTTAATGGAAAAAGGGGTGTACTAAGGTCTTTTGGTGACCTTTTGTTGGTTTCAGAGGCTCAGATGGTGGAAAAGTGGACAAATGGGTCATGTGAGTAAGGGAATGAGCTAGTGAGCACTTTTTAGGTGTTAACAATATATTAAATATTTTGTGAGAATTTATAAAATAAAATAATTAAAATAGTAGACACAAATGTTATATAAAAATTATTTTAAAATATATGATTATAATAATTATTTATTTGAAAAAAATGTAAATTGAACTGTTAGTGAAAATTTATAAAACAAAATAACTAACCTAGCATACATACATAATTTATTTTTTCATAACGAAAAACATCCTTTTATTAAAATAAAAATATGTGTCAACAAAACATTACATTAGTAGAGAAGCAAGATTGCTTCTCATTACACTTCAACCTTTCATTGATACATAATTACATCCAACTTAGAGCTTTACTCAGTAAGGTATTCTAGCTAATAACACATATAAAGTCAAATAAAGGACTACATAAAATTGTCCCAAAAAAAACAAAAGTGTCTTTTAACTAATTTCCAAATAGTTCTCTCTAACCAGAAAAGATCCTATGAACTCCTTAACCAAAATAAGCCCATCCATATCGCCCAGGGACAGCTTCGAGATACCTCCAATGTCCTTTTTGAAGCATCCGAAGATGTGTGAGAAGGAAATCTATGAAAAAAAATAATCAGAGAATGAGTCCTTTTCATCTAGTGCTCCAGTAGAATAGGTCTCAGTCACAATTTACCCTTGTACCAATCAATTATGCAATGAGAATCCTCGAAAATATGAACAGAATCTATGCTCATCATCCTCACAAACCACAATAGTCACCATAGGGCCAATAACTCAGCTCTAGTGTTTGTACCCCTACCGTCTTGGAGCAGTAAATGATAATAGTGATCCGAGGATAGTTTTAGAACCATACCTGCGCAAAAAAGTCCCCCTGAGCAGCTCCATCATAATATCCAATCGAGAAGGAATACCTTGCTTCATCAAAGGAAATAGATCTGACCCTGATATTTTTTGAAGGGCCAGTTTCAGAACAAGCCCCATCTCGGTTACACGCAAATACAAGCTCAAAATTAGGCTTTCGATTTCCAAAAATCACCCCATTTCTTTCACGCCAGACTTCCCAAATGGTGTAAAATATCGTAACCAAGTTCACTTGTGGGATATCATAACACTCAGCCATATTATCAATGAAATGTGTTCTGTCCCAAGCTGGAAGCATAGGATTTTCCACCCTCATCTCATGCCAAAGCCCACGAAAAAAGGAACATCATCCACAAAGATGGTTAATATCTTCTTGATTATGATAACATAACTGAATACCAGGCCACTTAAAACCTCGATTTTGAAGGTTCTTCCAAGTCAATATTTTGTTTTGCATGCATACCCAAATGAAGCAATTGATTTTTATCGGCACCTTTTCATTCCACAGCCTCATCAACCACCTACTATCCGCTTGGTTCTCACATTTTAAAAAATAGTGATATACGCCAACCTAGCAGTAATAGATCCATTCATCTTATTTTTTTCCTAGATCAACTGATTAGAATTTTCTGTAATAACAATGCCCACTAAGATAAGCTTATGAGTAAATGCATCCCATTCGTCATTGAGTAGTCTAGGGAAAGCTAGTTCCTTTGATGTGTACCAACGGATTGTGGATTCAGTTTGGGTCTTTCTCGCCTATTGCAATACAAAAATCGCTCTCTCCTGCAATTCCTTCAAAATTCCCGAGGACAACATAGAACCCTCTCCAAGGCCCAAGATCGGGTAAATGCCCACAAACATTTGAATAGCTCGGCCCACCGCCTAGCACAAAGAAGTGTTTATAATAGGTAATGCCCTTACAAGGCTCCTCCATACCTCTGAGTTGTTGGAGATTAGTATTTGTTAAAATTAATATATCATATATTTTAAAAATATGAGTGTTAACTATTAAGAGTCTGTAAGGTTTCGTGCATGGATTAATGATGTCATCTGAATGAAAGCTTTTGAGAGACTCCTTCTAGTGCATCTCTTAGAGCATGTACAGAATGTATGTGGTGCATCATCATTACAGAATAAAAACAAAATCTCTGACATGTGAAAAAATCTCTGACAGTTTTGTTATTAACAGATCAACACAAAAAAACAAAATCAACCATTCAATATTAACAAAAATCGACTGACATGTTTGTTACATTTATATTGAATTTTTTATACAACAATTATGTAACCATTGGATCTGGATATCATGGAAAAATTGAATTTACTATCCAAATATATGTATTTACGATCAAGAAAAGTATTTATTGTCCAACATCTACGTTAAGTTTCGATGAAAAACTAATTTACTGCACAATTTGAATTTCATTAGTGGTATCCATTGGATGAATCTTGTTAACCTTCTATATTAGGAAAATGACCACTGTTTTTTGCGTTTGAACTTCATAAAACGTTACTTAGTAGTATGCGCTTTTCTTTCAGCTACCTCTCCCGCTCCTCGTGTGTTGCATGTCAATGTGTTGTGTGGCTTTGTCGCCCTGCCATGTGCTGTGTGGGTCTTGGATCTATTGATTTTGGATTGTATATCAGAGGACAAATATCATGAATTATAGATAGTATCTTCTTTAGATGCCTATTGAGGTATCCTTGTTAGACTTTTATATTGCAAAATGGGCCCAACAACTTTATATTTCAAAATTATTTAACCAACATGTGGATCATCTTGAATTTTATTTTATTTTAGGATAATAAAAGTACAGTCTAAAATTTATGATCGGTAATGGTATATGTACTCCCAATTTCTCCCATTCCTCTAGAAGGATTGAATCCCTCCATATCTCTTCCATATTTCAAAGCTGTATTCGAGCTAGGGTTTGATTCATATGATCTTATTTCACCATTATTTGTGTTTTTGTTTTCCTTCTCAATTTTTTTTTATGATTAGATTTTCATGTATTGTACTAATTTTTTTGTCCCTATGCAAATTATTTTACTTGCAAAGGAATAGTTAGAGGGATTCAATTGATTAATGAGAGAGGGGACCATATACAAACTTTGTTTCTTCTATATATGTGAATACTAGAGATGATTTGAAACATTAATTTGCTTGTCTCGTATCCATGCTTATTTGAGATGTTATGCTTCTATATAAGGCACCTTGGATCTCTTCTAAAACTAATGTCACATGTACAATCTGTGCACTAAATTGATTTCTTATTTGGATATATTCTCCTCAAATTATTTTTCTTCCTTTGATGTCTTCTACCATACCCTTTTCCAAATAGCTCCCTCCTTGCTTATCCAACCACACTGTGTCACCCATCCATGCACCCACTATTTCAACTAAGGTTAGCAAAATGGAGCCTAAGATATCTTATTATGGATCATAAGAATAATCGAGCCACTTCTCTTCTTCTACCATTACCTTTTCTCCCTTCCAACCTATTTGACCCTATCCTACGAAGATATAAAATTAGACATTTGAAAAACAATATTCTCTATCTTTATCTCATTACTCATGTGATCTCTTTATGAAAATATATTCGATCACTACAGATATGATAATTCAATTACAAATAAGCTCCATGGAGATAAAATAACACATTTTGGTAATGATGTTTTGTCATCGATGCTTATAATGAACATTACTAATTTATAATACATATCCTAAGGTATTTTGAGTTTTTTTCTTGGATGAAACTTTTTTGATTAATTATGTATTCTATACAAGCATACTATAATTAACATGAAGGAGAAGAGCATTCCATGATTACTCTATATCTAGTAAAATTTTATATGAGGATGTTGATTGTTGGGTAAACCATTGGAAAATAAAAGGGGCTCCATATAAATACCATTAAGAGCAAAGGGGAAATTGTGACAAAAAAAAGAAATAAAGAATAAGAGATTTATAGTAATCCATTAACTCTGTGTTAAAATATCAATTTTTTTTTACTACTTTTGGATGTTAAAGGACATGTTTTTTATGTTTTAGACTTAGCTGTATGTTGATATGGTTTATTAAAAACCATCTATATGATATTTTGATCATACAAAATGTAACTTTTACTTAGTATATAAAGTTATGAGTTTTTTTTAGGAAAAAAAAGTAATCCATTAACTCTGTGTTAAAATATCAAAATTATCTTTATATTGTATGTAGTTTAAAAAGAAAATTTAACATTACCAAAATAAAAATGAACTCTAACTAGTTCCATCAAAGGGCACTTTCTACAACACATGTGGGTGAGAAGTGTCATGAATCTTGATGTGAGATAAGTAAGACTTAAGATAAAAAAATTATATATAATATAAATATTTATAAATATATGATTATATGATTATATGATTATAATATATGTGTCACTTTAAGTTTATAAATATTTTTGTTTAAAATATATGATTATAGTTATTCATTTCAAACAATGTAACTAACATAACATACACAAATAATTTATAAATTAAGTTGTTGAGGGTGTATTTGTTAAAATTAATATGTTATAAATTTAAAATATAGAAATTCTTTGACACTTGTAACATCCTGAAAATCCACTAAAAATTTAAAAAAATTAAGGTAGCATTAATTACTAAAAATACTGACTGCAGAAATAGAATGCTTGTTAACCATTTAACTAATAGCAATTTAACAAAGTGACACTTCGTAATTCTTAAACATAATAAATCAATAGTTCATTTGTTATAAAATATAATTCTGCAAATAGTATTTAACTTCTCATGTGATACAGTTTTTGCAATAAATACTGACTATTATGTTTAAATGTTGATGAAGGGGTTCTTACGGGGTGCCCGGAGGTTTACTTAGCTTTGATAGCTAAAGCATGGAACCTGCTTTCTTTTCGCAGATTTGCAGGTAAGGTATTAAGACGATTTAAGTACTTCAAGCAATTCAAAATATGTTTCAGCTATCCATCAATGCATTAAGATAGTTATGTGTATTTCTGTGCATGAAGGATATCAATGGTATGAATCTTCAGTTCTTTTTCAGTGTAACAAGTGCTAATTTATTCATTCAAACCACTCATGGAAGGCACTGTTATTATTATCTACACTTAAACTTTATTGAAGTGCTGAGAAGAAAAGTACTTACTCTGCAACCTCATAACTTCATGCTAGATTACAAATGTATAAATGTTATATGGATCCTATTATTGTGTCCAAAACCATATCATGAATACTTGATATGTGGGTATTCCAACTTTTATGTTGATTCATGTTATGGAAACATGTGTTGCATTCTATTCTAATACCTGCAAGGGTTAGATAACTTTTATAATTTTAAGTACTAGAATATAGTGATTTCTTACTAATGTGAACAAGGTTTGGCATATTTCATCCATTATTAAATGATGTTACAAATGCATAATGATGAAATCATAGAAACTATAATGATCCTTTAATTTACATGCTCACTATTTAAGATTTTAGTGTGACAATATAATAATATAACATTACTATGCACATTGTAATGTTCCCTAACCTATATGTCGAAAACCCATGCTACATAAATGTGATTTATGCACTATATGATTGGTGAACTATACAATGGTGATGATATGAATTTAATGTATCACAAACCCTAGATGCAATACTATACAATAACTGCAATAACCTTGACAACATTGAAATATTAATACTGTGTAATTCGCGCCAAGGCAGTGTTAATGGGAATTGACCAGTCCTTTACTGCTTCTACAGTCCTTTGAGGTTTGTTTTGTACGTGCATGAACTGAACTTTAATGCTCTCATCTAATCCATTAGTGGATTGTATTGTTGGCTATCCAAGTGGTGGATTGCATGTGAAGATTCTGTGTAATTTGCTGAATTATGCATTGATACATGGTAAGTTGCTCCTGAGTTGGACTCTGCATCAATGGAGTTACTAATGAAGTTTTAGTCATACCATCATTTTGAAAATCGTGGTGCTCAGTTGGCTTGATCACGTCTGTTGATCTAGATTGTCCTCGAGGTTGGGTCCTAACCCTAACTGCTCATACTACAATTTTGAGGTTTTGTTCTTTTGGCATTCATTTGGTAATGCTCGGCTTGGAGAGAGGCTGACCGTCTGTGTAGTTGTAGGGTTTGAAGGACGAACACCTGAGGAATCTTTCCTCAGTTTCGATGGTGAGACCTTCAGTTAAAAATGGTGATAGTTTCAGGTTGTTAATGGAGCTTTGAGTGTCAATTTCCCTGTGGATTTCGTCATGTACTTTGATAGAGGGTTGTCTCAGGATTTTTTTGTTGTGTTTACGGTTCAATTTTGAACCAGTGGTCCTTGAATGAGATCTAATGGTGAAATCGTGGCTTCTAAAAGCTTTCTTGTTACAGATGTTAAATGGATTCTGATCTCTTTGCTCTCAGTGTTCCAGCTTCGTTCTCCTGCAACAGAGGTAATGTTTTCGACTCTATGAGCATTGTTTGCAATGTATAGAGTTTGAACTTCATGTATCTTCTTGGTTTTAAAAAATGGGTTTTAACCTCGTGATTGTTTCTATGGCAGGTATTAACATTGTCTTGGAGGATTGCAATGATAAAATCTCTGTGGAAGGGTCCAACCTCGCTCCATCCGGTAATCCTTGGTGGTATAACTCCTCATAGGTCCTTCTGGCGTAGCTTGTTGATGACTCTGCTCATTCAAAACTTGTTGCTGGATCCTAGCATCATTTTAGCCAAAAACATAATAATTCTAATTTGATGTTTTAATGGACAGAGGGTGAATCCTCGTCATGTTTTGATATTTTCCTAAATGTATTGAACTTAAAAGGGATGAACCCTCAGATGTGATAATGAAATATAGGGTTACGTCTTGTGGAAAATAATGATGCAGTCTTGTGTTAAAAGCTATTTATAGTTTAACATTTTCAAAAGATAGTTAAAAGGATTAACTAAGTGGCTTGACCACTCGTTAGGGTTTTTGCTCAGACTTGGTAGTTGTTATGAATTTTTGTGATGGTTTTTTTCTGGTTCTTCAGTTGTATATTAAAACGATTTGTTCTTTCAAAACAATGGATCCACTCTAATGGAGGGATTTATCTTTTGCATCGATTTTTATGTGAATAAGTGCGAAGGTTTTGCCGAGAGGGTATTAACCCTTCGTTGATTGACCAAAATAAATAAAAGAAATTTCACAACTTGAATACTATTGTGAAAAAGTCTTTAACAGCTTCATCGTATGACGAGATGATAGTGATAAGGATGTTTAAAGAAATTAGGGTTTCAATTCAAGTGTTTGGAATGTCGGACGAAGCTAATTTTTTTTATGTTTATGAAAGACTTAAGATATGTTAAGAGTTTGACTGACTCTTGTTTTCCTAATCTACAAATGCTAAATACTACTAATATTTTGCATAAAATATTAAAGAAGAAAAGAAAAATAGAACTACTATAGCAGTTAGAAAAATGATATGAAAATAGCATAAACCCTAGACTAATCGATTACTGTCGAAAAAGAAAAGAGATAAACTATTTGATTATGTTATATAATTACAGCTATTAAAATTTCTTAAATACTGTGTAGCATAAAGAAAATTTCTAATGCTTAGATATGATAAATTGTTTGGTCTTATGATAAATATACTTGTTAGCAATGAGGGATAACAGTACTGTGTACTTAGGAAACAAATGTTTTTGCAGCTGTTAAATTCAATACATCCTGATGAAAGAAATACAATGAACCTGAAACATTTAACTAATAAAAATAATGATAAGAGAAAGACATAGAATCGTGTTATTTGATAGAGAATATTAATGGTAGGAAAAACTAATGAAATATAACAGGGTTGATCTTCTCATTCACCTGGCAATCTTCCTATCCATTTATCTACCTTAATTTCTTCTCTATACTAGAGTACAAAGCAAATCCATTAGCATGGGGAAAAATGTAGAGAATATTTTATTCAATTCATCATTCATAATCAGTACTATACATAATCCTAATTGACTCAGAAACTAAAATAAATGCATTTGTTCAATAATGTCTTTGAAAACAGTAAATCAATAATTGCAGATAGAATTTTAACTACTTAGAATTAGAAAAAGACAGTAGAACCTGTAAATGAAGATAGGGTCGACAAACACCCAAGGAGGCCTGTTCCTCCCAACCTTCTCCAGAAGCAGCAGCCAATCTACTAGCTTCCTTTGGACCCCCGAGCCTATTCACTGAACCACTAGGTAGAAGATTCTAGGTAGAAGAAAGGCATTCAACTTCAGCACTCGGTAGAATATCTTCAGCACTCAATACTATAGCTTCAACACTCAATTAGTATAGCTTTGCACTCAGCAGTATCAGAGGCAGACTTACTCCATGATCAAAAACTCAGCATATCCCCTCATTGAATCTCTTCGGTGCAAGCACAGCAAAACCCCAAGGTAAATTTCCTCATCAGGAAAAGTGATGAACCTCATTTTACAATTCAATGGCTCTTTTATAGATTGCCTAGGTCTTGAGTGGTCAGTTTCAGAATAAATGAGCCTCAAGCTCCAGTCCCACCTTCCAGTGCACTATGACCACATTTCAAGGGAGTTGTCCCATACCAACAGCTAGTTAGTTGAATCATGATGCTGCCATTTGTCCATTGCCTTCTACCCTAGATTCCATTCCACCTAGTGGATCAGTAAACACTCTTTCAATAGTCTCCTCGGGTGTTTGTCTCCTATTTAATTTATTAAATAATAAAATATTATGCAAATTACAGTGATCCTCGGACTCTTGTCCAACATAAAAACTTTACAATAAAAGTTAACATAATGTTTCCAACATAAACTGTTTTTCAGCAAAAAGGGTATGTTACAACACTTCTGACAAAATCTCTAACACTTTTGTTATTAACCAATCAACACAAAAAAAAAATCAACCACTCGATATTAACGAAAATTGGCTGAAAATTTTGAATTTTTTACACAAGACTGATGTTACCTTGGATACGGATGCCATGCAAAATTGGAATTTGCAATAGAAAAAATGAATTTATTGTCCAACATTTGTGTTAAGTTTTAATGAAAAACAAATGGTAACCCGACAACGCAATTTGAATTTCGTTAGTAGTATCTATTGGATGAATCTTGATCGAACCTTCTAGATTACGAAAATCACCACCGTCTTATGCGTTCGAACTTCACCAAACTTTATTTCCAAAGTGGTGTGATCTTTTCTTTCGGCTACCTCGCCCGCTCCTCTTGTGTTGCATGTGAATGTATTGTGTGGCTCTATCACCCTGCCATGTGCTATGTGGCTCTTTGATCTATCGATTAAGTTTTTGACTGTGTATTTTTTAAAATTAATATGTAATAAATTTAAAATCCAAAAGATCATGGAGTATTTTCAATCTTATGAAGGAATTTTTCCCAATACCTTGATTTATTTAACATGACTGTAACATCACCCAAGATGTATCCTTCACATATTTATGGACATGTATTCTTTATGTATCTATGATATCTACAATTGGTGTTATTCAAAGGCCCATATTTGTAATTTAAAGATTCTTTATGATCCTTTCTTCCCACCACTACATTTATCTCATTAGGGACTTCATTTCCTAAATCCAATTCAACACACATTGTATACATAAAGGTGGTAGTGCATTATGCAATTATGTCTTATCATCTAGTGCTACATATCGCCCTATATAATTTCCTATGGATTTGATTATTTCTTTTGCCCAAAGTTCCAATGTCATGAATGGGATTTTGACCCATAAAGAGGACATGTTTTCTATTCCTTTGAGTAGACCACACCTAGTTTATTAGTAGTGAACATAGACATCTCTATATTCCAATAATCATATACCCACAACTAATTGATCTTTGTAATCCCTGGATTTAAAAATAAAATGCAATAAATACCTTTGACATTACAAAAACGGCTGATAATGTCATACTAGTGACATCCATTGTTTTCTCTTGCAAATTTTAAGTGTTGTCTCATAAATTTTTGAGCCTAAAAATTGCCCAATCAATGTCATTTCTACCTAATTTGTAGGCTTACAATCCCTAATTTCAATTCAATTCACAAATTTTCTTACGAGTCTAATCACATTTACCCTCTTTTTTCTCCTAATCTTCATTGTTTGGTTTACAGTAAGGCGCATGTCCTTTGAGTTGTCTTCCCACTCTTCTATCATTTCGTCTAGCTTCTATGGCTATTGGATTGAGAAGTATTCTTGAAAAATTTAGAGTATGAATTATATATAGTATCTTCTTTAGATTCCTATTGAGGCATCTCTATTAGACCTTTATATTGCAAATGGGCCCAACAACCTTATATTAAAAAATTATTTAACCAACATGTGGATCATCTTAAGTTTTATTTTCTTTCATGATGATCAAACTTTAGTCTAAGAATCATGATCTGTAATGGTATATGTACTCCCAATTCCTCTCATTCCTCTAGAAGGATTGAATCCCTCCATATCTCTTCCATATTTCAAAGTTGTATTCGAATTAGGATTCAATTCATATGGTCTTCTTATTTCACCATCATTTTTGTTTTTGTTTCCATCCTTAGTTTGTTTGTATGATTAGAGTTTCATTTATTGTACTAATTTTTTTGTCTCTATGCAAATAATTTTACTTGCAAAGGCATAGCTATAAAGATTCAATTAATTTATGAGAGAGGGGACCATATAAAAACTTTGTTTGTTCTATAGATGTGAATACTAGAGATGATTTGAAACAGTAATTTTCTTGCCTCATATCCGTTCTTATTTGAGATGTTATGCTTCTGTATAAGGCACCTTGGATCTCTTCTACAACTAATGTCACATGTACAATTTGTGCACTAATTTGATTTCTTGTTTGGATATCTTCTCCTCTAATTTTTTTTCTTCCTTTGATGTCTTCTAATATACCCTTGTCCATATAACTCCCTCCTTGCTTATCCAACCACACCATGTCACCCATCCATGCACCCACTATTTCAGCTAAGGTTAGTAAAATGGAGGCTAATATCTCTTATTATAGATCATAAGAATAATCAACCCACTTCCTCTCTTCTACCATTTCCTTTTCTCCCTTCCAACCTATTTTCCCCTATCCTATGAAGATATAAAATTAGACATTTGAAAAAAAGTAATCTCTATCTTTATCTCATTACTCATGTGATCTCTCTATGAAAATATATTTGATGACTAGAAATATGGTAATTCAATCACAAATAAACTCCACGGAGATAAAATAACACATTTTGGTAATGATGTTTTGTAATCAATACTTATAATGAACATTACTAATTTATAATACATATACTAAGGGATTTTGAGTTATTTTCTTCAATGAAACTTTAATTTGATTAACTATGTTTTCTACACAAGTATACAATAATTAACATGAAGGATAAGAGCATTCATGGAATTACTCTATATCTAGTAAAATTTTATATGAGGATGTTGATTGCATGGGGGATTCACTCAATTAACCACTATCATAGCACGTTCGTTCATGGCATATGGAAAAATACCCCTAATTTCATTAAATATTGGAAAATACCTTCCAAAATCATTTTTATAACCCCCTCCCAATATGCCTTCCGAATTTTAAAAAAATCCCTATTTTCACTAGATGTTGTATGTATCAATTTTTTCATTAACATTTTTTATACCCCTTTATATTTATATCTAGTATATTGATATGATACCCCTCTTATGACCCCACATGCATTCTACAATGCACCTTGCTTCTTTTGATGTATATTGTGGATGCACATTACTTCACCCACAATGAAATTACTCAACCACATATCATTATGATTTGCAACATCTAATGGTCTAATGAAGAGATAGGAGATCACTTCTTGTATGTCACTAGATCCAATGCACATAGTACAACATTTAGATTGCATGTTGCAATTCCCCAATCACTGACTAAGCCTATTGTGGGCTAGGTATCCAAGCCCCCGGGGCCTGTAACAAGCTCTACAAGGCTGACTAAACCTCCCAAGTCATGTAATAGGCATGAGTGGTTGGGTATTCAAGCCCCCGAGGCCTATCGAGGGCCTATAACAGGCCTTGGAGACTTAGAGCCTCCCAAGGCTATTGGTAACAACTAGCTTAGTGTTATTGGTAACAACTGGTTGTCAATGATCATTGTCTCTTGACTATGATCGACTGGAAACCCTCTTTACCATGAAACCCCTGGCCTAAAGTATGCCTCAAGACGCGATTTCTCTGCGTACTGGTAAGCCCGAGCCTTGCCTCAACCCGATTTCTCATCCGGTCGTGATCCCGCCATCTCCATTTGGAGGATATTTGTCAGCTCGCCCATATAAAAAAGACCCCAAAGTATTTTTGTATTGTTACATTAAATAAAAAAAACCCCTTTCCCCTTAATATATAAGCAATATAATTTTTAGGTTTTCATGACTATTTACTACCCCAATATGAATGAACGTGATATTATATTGCCTTCTAGTGAAGTCCCCATGGTTGATTGTTGGGTAAACCATTGGAAGATAAAAGGGGCTCCATAAATTTATAGAATATAAATACCATTAATAGCAAAGGAGAAATTGTGACACAAAGGGTTAGCTCAAGTCGTTGAGTGTTGTAATAACAAGCAGACGGTCTTGGGGTCAAATACCTAGGTGGTGGCTATGCAGGGCCTCACTTGAAAAAAAAATAATTGTGACACAAAAAAGAAATAAAGAATAAGAGAGTTATAGTAGTGTTAAAATATAAAAAATATATTTATATTATATGTAGTTTAAAAAGAAATTTTAACATTACCAAAATAAAAATAAACTCTAACTAGTTGCATCAAAAGGGCACTTTCTACAACATATGTCAGTGAGAAGTGTCACTTCTCTAATTGATGTGAGATAAAAAAAATTATGATAAAATATATATAATATATATTTCACAATTATATATATATATATATAGATATATAGTTAAATATAAATACAATTAGGAAATAGATTTACATTGAATTTTACAGCTCAATATTAAAGAGATTGTAACACAGATGTTAGCCCTATATAATTAAAGAGAATAATTAAATGCATATATAGCCATAGCATTAATAGATTAAATAAAAAAAAAGTGAGCTCAATAAAAATGAAAAACAAGAAAACTAAATTTTTGTTTTGTTTATTTGTAGATGAGGAGATGAGGATGTATTGTATTATAGTTTACCAATTGTAAATATTTAATGTAAATATAATAAGTATTTAAAAAAAGAGAATAAAAATTATCATTTTAATAAAATAATTATTCATAAATTTAAAATAAATATCCATAATCCATTATAACTCATCACACATAATTAATAATTATCTACTTGGGTTTTATAGTGAAATTGAGTCTAACAAAAAATCCAAAACACCATGGGAACAAAGAATGAAAAGCAAGATCTCTTAAACTCTTTTCATATTCAAAATGTGTTTACAACTCTAGTAATCTTCATAACTTCTTAACATATGAAATAAAGAAGTTGGCATAGTAATCATCATTATTATCTACATAATTATACTAAGATATATATTCTCATTTTCCATCATGAATTAAGAGCAATGATAGAGATAAAGATTTTGGATTTTATTAATTAATGTGTATTCAAAGTGTATAAAATATAAAGATATTTACATATATATATATATATATATATCTTTATATTTTATACACTTTGAATACACATTAATTATATATATATATAAATATTTTATTATAATTATTTAAATATATAGTTGATTAATTATAATAATTCAACATTCATTTATAATTATTATAATATATTTTAAAAACTATTTAACCTAATTTATTAAATATTTTTAAATTGAATTTTGTATTATATCATGATATAGATTTTGGATTTGATGGAAGTGATATGGATTCAAATGATTAATAAATTAAATTATTAAAACTTGATATTAATATATAAAATTTAGATATTATTATTTAAACATATATTTAATTATTAATTATAAGATAAAATCTATTTAAAATTTTAGATTATTAAAATAAAATTTGAAAATATTAAAATTTATATATTTTAAAATTCAATTTAATTAATATTTAAAAACTTTTCAAATAAATGTAAATAATTATATTAAGCTTGAGCTTTAATTTCAAAAAAATTATGAAGTGAAACTGAAATTTAGAATAACAATTTTAATATTAATTTCAACAAATTTATGAAGTGAAACTAAAATTTATAACAATTTTAATGTTATCAAGGATATATTGAGTAATGTTAATTTCAAAAAATTTATGAAGTGAAACTGAAATTTATAACCATCTTAATGTTATCAAGGATGAATTGAGAAGAAAAATATTAAAATATAATTTAAAATATATATAATTATATTATTAAAAACAAAATAGTTTATTTAAATATTATTATAGTTATCTAGTTGAAAATATATTTAATGAAATTTTATAAAAAAAAATAATTAATATAGCATATACAAATATTTTTTATTTTATAAATTTTTTAAAATTATATAATTATAGTTATTCATTTCAAACCATGTAACTAGCGTAATATATACAAATAATTTATAAATTAAGTTTTTGACTGTGTATTTGTTTGTTAAAATTAATATGTAATAAATTTAAAATATACAAAATCTCTAACACTTCCGACAAAATCTCTGGCACTTCTGTTATAAACCGATCAATACAAAAAAACAAAATCAACCACTCAATATTAACAAAAATCGTCTGACAAATCTGTTACGTTAAATTTGAATTTTTTTAACAGCACACTGATTTTACCTTGGATGCCATGGAAAATTTGAATTTGCGATAAAAAATAAATTTACTGTCCAACATCATCGTTACGTTTTGATGAAAAACTAATCGTAACCTAACGGCACAATTTGAATTTCCTTAGTGGTATTAATTAATGTGCATTCAAAGTGTATACAATATAAAGATAATTAATTAGATTATTAATATATATATATATAATTATTTATAAATATTTTATTATTATTTATAGATATAGTTGATTAATTATAATAATTTAACAGTCATTTATAATTATTATTAAATATTTTTAAATTGAATTTTGTATTATATGAAGCTATAGATTTTGGATTTGATGAAAGTGATTTGGATTTAAATGAATAATAAATTAAATTATTAAAACTTGATATTATTATATAAAATTTATATATTATTATTTAAACATATATTTAATTATTAATTATAAGATAAAATCTATTTAAAATTTTAGATTATTAAAATAAATTTTAAAAAATATTAAAATTATATATTTTTAAATTCAATTTAATTAATATTTAAACATCACACACCTTTAGCATAATAAAAATAAATGCAAATAATTATATTAAGCTTGAGCCCTAATTTCAAAAAATTTATGAAAAAACTGAAATTTATGACAACAATTTTAATGTTATCAAAGATGTATTGAAAATAAAAATATTAAAATATAATTTAAAAGAATATTATTAATATTATTAAAATCAAAATAATTTATTTAAATATTATTATAATTATTTATTTGAAAATATATTTAATAAAATTTTTTAAAACAAAATAATTAATATAGTATACACAAATATTTTTTTAAAATATATGATTATAGGATTGATTTCAAAGCATGTAATTAACATAGCATACACAAATAATTTATAAATTAAGTTTTTGACTGTGTATTTGTTAAAATTAAAAATATATAAAATATATAAAATCTCTGACACTTCTGACAAAATCTCTGACACTTCTGACAAAATCTCTTCTGTTATTAACCAATCAATACAAAAAACAAAATCAAACACTCAATATTAACAAAGCAAAAATCGTCTGACAAATCTGTTACGTTAAATTTGAATTTTTTACAGAACACTGATTTTACCTTGGATGCCATGGAAAATTTGAATTTGGGATAAAAAATAAATTTACTGTCCAACATCTTCGTTCAGTTTTGATCAAAAACTAATAGTAACCCAACGGCACAATTTGAATTTCGTTAGTGGTATCCGTTGGATGAATCTTGGTATCCTTCTAGATTAGCAAAATCACCAACGCCACAATTTGAATTTCGTTAGTGGTATCCGTTGGATGAATCTCTTCCTGTAACTCTATTGTAATGTTAACCTTAAAAGCTCCAATGCATTACATCACATATTTGAGGTATGACATTTCATATTATAGCTTTCCGTTAGTTGTAGTGATGTCTATCACTGAAATTTCCTACATACGTGGATAACATAAATAAACATATTATGAAAATAAACGCAAAATTTATGTTTTAAATATGCTAACTAATCTGACAGGGTGGCAAAAGATCAAATGGAGTGTTCTCCACGTCTAAATATTATATAGAGGATTACAAAAATATCGAAACAAAGAGAAATAAAAAACATTTCAAATTTCAAATAGTGAGTAGCGGTTGAATCATAACGGGATTCTCGATCAAAAAGCGAAATTGAATTTATGAATGGAAAAATTCCTTTAATGGAATGTAATCCGGGGTGATCGTGTAGTTTGAAATTCAACCGTTAGGTTACTTCCATATTTGTTGAAAAAGCTACTTTCATATTTCTTGGAAAGCTTATCTTACCTAGTTAGGCTAATTTGAAAAAGCTTTCTATCTTACCTGATTAGGTTACTTACATCAACAATCTAGCCTCCTGCAACATGATCATTTCTGCAAGGATCAATTTGACACCCTCGCTGCACAAATTTCAAGGGCTGCAGAGTATTGGGGCTTCTTCCAGGTCATAAATCATGGCATCACGGACTCTCCTATTGCTCGAGTGCAAGCAGCGAGCAAGGCCTTATTCCAACGTCTGCCCTTCAAGAGAAGGAAGCCTACGCTAACGATGCACAGAACCCCTTCGGCTATGGCAGCAAAGTCGGATATTCGCCCGATTCGGAGGCTAAATTGGCTTGGGGTAACTATTTTCATAACGCTATTTGGCTTTCTGCTATGCGGGACATGAGCAGATGGCCCATACCACTGTCTGATTTCCTTTCAAAAGTTTGCTCTGTGTATATACTGTATTTGGTATCTCTTTGCTACCTCGCTCGCTCCTCTTGTGTTGCTCTGTCGCCCTGCCAAATCGTATATGCCTTGTATTGTTATTTTGAGTATTGTTATTTTGTTATAAGCAATATTTTGAGAGGCCAAATCGTATATGCCTTCATTCCTTGTTGGTCAGTATTTTTATTTTGGTATAAGCAGTGGGATCTGATTTAGCTGCAAGTGATCAGGGCAATATTTTGATTTATTATATTCCCCACGTTCCAACATTACATCCAACAGATCTCCCGTCTTTCTTCAACGAGACAGACGCCGATTCACAATTTCTACTTGAATTGTTGCGTAAATCGTTTCAGTAAAGTCGCGGAGCACATTGGGTTATGGTGCAAGTGTTGTGGGATTCGTTACTCATTGTGGGATGGTCTTTGATCTATCGATTCTGGATTTTATATGAGAGGCCAAATCGTATATGCCTTCATTACTTTTTTATTAGCAGTAAATTAAAGAGTGTATAGATCTCTGTCCTTTTTTTCTCTTCTCCTTTCTGTGTTCTGACTCAATTTCATTTGGAATTTGTTTATGAAAACTCTTTCTTCAATTTTTGTTGGCACTTTGTTGTTCTTGGCTTAGACAATTGGGGGAAGAAGCTGCAGCGACTGAGATATTTGATGAAGGAAATAGAAAACAGCTGAATTGTCTGCATAGCCAAACGGAGAAGTAAATGAAACGGGTAAATTGTTTCTCTTCTTTGTTCTCTGTTTTGAAATTTGTCTATGAAAAGTCTTCCTTTCAATCTGATTTGCTTTTTTTGTTGTTTTAAACTTTATTTTAGAAGAAGGAACCCATGAGTTGATGTTTTTGGTGGCTCGAATTTACGAGAATAAGTCAGTACTAATATCTTTCCTTCATCTTCATGGTTTAATTATTTTAGACGATGCAATTGCAAATCGAAGTTAGATTTCTAGCTTCTGAATTCGTGGTGTTAAATGGAGGAGGCACTGTGTTTCGCTGGCAGAGGGTAGAAGTAGCAGCGGCTGGGGTATTTGAGCAAGAAAATCGATAACAACTGGATCATCTACATACCCAAATGCAAAAGAAAGTGAAACAGGTACCGTTTCCCTCTCATAGCTTTCTAATGTATAATGCCGCATGTATATTAGATCGATTGTATGTATATAAGATTTTTTGTAAGCGTTCATCAGACTTTCTTTGATGGGATGCAAAACCACCTTAAGGGGGTCTCTAATGTTTATAAAGTTTTATGAGTTCTTAAATTGATTTAGGCTAATTGATTTTAGGGTGAGATTATCAATTTCTAAACTGATTTAGGCCAACTGATTTTAGGGTTAGTTTAATGGTTTATTTAAAACAATATAAATTCTGGGTTAATGTAGCTAGGTTAGTTTAACGACCTTAATGTAGATGGATAATGATTTTAGAACTTCCCTTATCTAGAAGCTTCACATCTTACTGGTTTCACGGATTCTTGTTATGTTTAATTGAGGAACTAGGGTTTCGATGACACATTTGATGAAAGCTGAACACTAAAACATATTAAGATTTTTTATTATTATGTTTTATGTTACATGGATAGAATCAGATTCACAAAAACTATGGTGCTTCTATGTCTCTTTCCTCGAATTATTTTCTCTTTCCTCACACAAGGCGTCATAATCGTTAATTGGTGCTCAGTCTTTTATAAGGAAAACGCACAGAATTATTATAATCAGGTTTCCCGTGCTCTATTATCCATGTTGTGAGCATCGGTGAATGACTGTGGTGTAGTGTGAGCTTACTTGGAGTCCAACTACGGTGACTTGACTCAGTGAGTAGAGTTTATGGTTAGTTTTAAAAGAAATTATTTTTAATTTTTTCAAAGTAATAATTAAATTTTTAGTTTTAAAAGAAATTATTTCGGAATCTCCTTTAATTAAGCGATCAATTTACAAGTCCGATGTAATCTTCAGTTCTTTCTCTACTTATGGTGAGGGTGCTCCCAATCATTTCTAGGTGCCCGAGCTAATCGTGATAACAGGATAGCGATAGCTGCCGAGCTATCGTGATCACATGGAGATCATTGTGATAACATGGAGAGGTTTCTCTCTGATTTCACCGACTTCACCTGTAAAGAAAGGAAATAAATCTGTAAAGAAAGGAAATAAATCAGTAGATCAAATTAGATTTATAGATCTTAGAAATGTAAAAGAAAAGATATTAGGAAATTAATAAATCAAATTATAATATTTAATAGATTATTTTCACTTCCATTATATTTATTAATTTCTATGGTAATGAAGAAGAACCATTGTCTCTAGTTCAAACCTGTAGGATTAATACGTCTATTTATATTGTCTGAATTCTCTGCTTCGCTGGCAGTAACAGAGGCTCCGTCGTCAGAATTCTCAAGGGTTACATCGCGCTCAGCACCGCCATCTTCACGGATATCTGCAGCACCCTCTTCTCCAGCAGCGCTTCTTCTTTTCTTTGTTTGATAATCTATTATTAACATAGGTAATGAGATAGGTAATAAGATAATTACTCTTATCTCCAGCGCGCCAACGTGTTCTAATCTATATTTTTATATTTGCTTCATAATTAATTATTAATATAGGTAATAAGATAATTACTCTTAGCTTTCTTTCCTTGTTCCTTTAAACCTTTAACATGGTGTGGCATTGATGATTAATTTAGTTTATCTCTGATTTCCTTCTTATAAATCTAATTTTAACATATCTCTCTTGATTTTCAATCTTAAGTTTCTCTTTCCATTAATTGACATCATTTAAGTTAATTCCTACTCTTAATTTTACAAAAACTCTTAATTTTACAAATAAAGCACATATATGTTTATCTCTATGTTATCCATGTTATAAGACTTCATAACTATAATAATTTACAGTGGAAATTATTTTTATGAAAAAACTCATTATTATCTACTTAAAATGAAATGTTTGCAAATGCTATTTTATGGTGACACTAGCAAATAACTTCAAAAAATAATTTTTTATATTTAAAATTATATAGCTGAGTGTAAAATATCCTGTTTATACTTATCAATTCTGGTTAATCTATATTTTTTAGTTAATATTACTTGTTCTTAGATTTCCATGATAACTTGATCATTATCACAATAGTAGAGCTAACTTACCTTTAGTCTAACCAAGCCATTATAGAGTACCTTGTATCCTTCATATAAAAGGAGTACTTTGTTATTTTGTTTGGATTTTATATGTTGATAAATTGATAGTTGTATTAATTGGTGCGAAATTCATAAATTTATGAATAGTTTTTAAGGATAGATTTATGAATAGTTTTAAAAAAGAAATTGATTTATTTTATGATTGTGTTCTCAGTTTTAAGGGTTTTTAGTAAAATCAATATTTACATTATAGAGTACCTTGTATTCTTTGATACAAGGAGTACCTTGTTATCTTGTATTATTTGGATTTTATGTTGGTTAATTGATAGTTGTATTAATTGGTGCGAAATCAACAAATTTATGAATAGTTTTTTAGAATAGATTTATGAATAGTTTTAGAAAAGGAATTAATCTATTTTATGATTGTGTTTTTCTATTTTAAGGTTTTTAATAAAACCAGTATTTACATTATAAAGCATCTTATATTCTTTATATATAAAGAGTACCTTGTTAGTTTGTATTCTTTAGATTTTATATGTTGGTTAATTGATAATTGTATTAATTGGTGCGAAACCACTTTAGGGAGGTCCATAGTGTTCACAAAGTTCTAGTTAATTCTAATTTGATTTGTTTTTTTATCTCATCTTGTCCAAACCCTGGGATGTAGGGTTACTCCTTGCTATTCTTAAAAATTTAAATGCTAAAGATTAGGGTTAGTTTAATAGTAAGAAAGAAGACGGATTTTCCCTTAACCCGAAGTTTAATAGTGGGAAAGAAGATGGATTCTGGATTAATGTGATTGGGTAGTTTCACATCTCGGTGGTTTCACATTAAATCACATTATATGTGATACGACAAACTTTGTGCCCACCAATGAGTGCGAGGTTACACTCACTCTTGTTATGTTGAATTGGCAGTAGGATTTTGATTTCAAATAAAGCTTTTTCTGAATTTGAATGAAGGGTGAACAGTAAAACCTTTTATGAGTTTCTATTATGTTTTTAATTATATTTGCTTACTATTATTGTTTTTATAAAAAAATTGATAATAGCTGGATCCCCTACACACCCACATGCAAAAGAATGTGAAACAGGTACAATTTCTCTTTCATAGCTTCCTAATGTATAATGCCCCATGTATATGAGATTGTTTGCATGGTATAGTATTTTTTTTAAATATTCATGATCGGATTTTCTCTCTGGGTTAACTGAGCTGTATTAATTGATGCTAAACCATCTTGGGGAGATTTCTAATGTTAAGAAAGAAATTTTATGACTAAACTAAGTTTTTTATTTTTTTCTCAGCTTGTCCAAAGACATCTGAGTAGAGTAAGTTGAACCTAAATTGATTTTATTTTTATCTCATCTTAAAATTTTGTTAAATACTCACGGCCAGGGTTAGTTTAATAGTTTGTTCAGGCACTGAGATTTTTGAGGAAGGAAATAGAAAACAGCTGGATTGTCTGCACAGCCCAATGGAAAAGAAAATAAAACAGGGAAATGAACCTACAAAACTGAAAAACTGTTTCTCTTCTTTGTTTTGGGTTTTGAAATTTGTCTATGAAAAGTCTCCCCTTCAATCTGATTTGTTTTTTTGTTGTTTTAAACTTTATTTTAGAAGAAGGAACCCATGAGTTGATGTTTTTGGTGGCTCGAACAAGTGAGTACTAATATCTTTCCTTCATCTTCATGGTTTGATTATTTTAGAAGATGCAATCTCAAATCGAAATTAGATTTCTAACTTCTGAATTTGTGGTGTTAATTTTTAATGACAGAACCAAAGCAATTATGGAGGAGGCACTGTGTTTCACCGGCCAAGGCTAGAAGTAGCAGCAGATGAGTCATTTGAGCAAGAAAATCGATGATAGCTGGATCGCCTACACACCCAAATGCAATTTAGAATTTGAAACAGGTACAATTTCCCTCGCATAGCTTCATAATGCCGGATGTATATGAGATTGATTGCATGGTATATAAGAATTTTTTTAAGTATTCAACGTGCTAGATTGATTAACAGAGCATGGTTATAAATCGGGTAGGTTCTGTCTGTGCAAATTCCAAACCTAACATTTTCATAACAAAAAATCTTACATTAAGTTTACGTCTTAGTATAATAAACTAAATCAATCTTATATAATATAATTTTTTATTTACAATTAAATTTATATATCAACTCAGATACTATTATGCTATTATTTATTATTATAATTATATTATATTCTAGTACAATTTGAAAGACATTAGGGAACAACTCACTGAGCTAATCAATGGGTTAAGACACAATTTTTGTTGAAAAAGATTGAGATCCTCTTATCCTTATACTCTTAGTATACTTACCTTTATACTCTATTATGTGTAACTATTAAGTTTTTATAACTATTAAAATAATTTATTTATGATAACTTTTATGTACTTCAATTAAAAGTGGAATTGAAATGGATATGATAATCAGTGTTCAGTAAATTGTCAAAAATTTACAATTTACAATTTATAATCAGTGTTCAGCCTTCAAAAGTTTCTTCTTGTTGATTTTATCGGTGATCCGTAAATCCTCCGATTATGACCTGTCATACACAAGAATTTCACCGTATAATTTCGGTGTTGATTTTATCATTATTCCGCAAATCCTCCCTTTATCGGTGTTCCGTAAATCCTCCGTTTATCGGTTTTCCGTAAATCCTCCGATTGTGACACCTACAAGAATTTCCTTTTATAATTTCAATCTTGACTCTTATTCATCAATGTAGATTCGAACATGGTTGTAAATCATGCATACTTATACATAATAAGAAGGATTTTTAAGTATAAGAAAATATTAAATAAAATATAATATATTTAAAAATTATTATTATTTTATGAAGATATTTGATTTCATTTTTATTTAATATTTTTAAAATTGAAAAATATATTTAAAAAAATCATATATTATTATGAAATGATTTACAAAACCTTTTACCATAATTCTCCTCTCATTCTAAAAAATAACCATTCATTTGATATGATAAATTGTTTCATAAACTCATGAGTAATCTCTTTAGGTATCCGTCTTAGAAGTAGGTAATTAATTCTTTTGAAATATTTAAGTGTCCAATTTAAATAAATATATAAAATTTATAAATTTAATAAATTTAAAAATAATTGTATTTATATATTATTGAAGAATTCCAATCCAATTATGAAAATAGTGTTGTAATAGATAAGTTTTTTTTATAAAATGGTTATAAGTTATTAAATAGTTTACATTTTATTATTTTTTCCATTACTATTATTAAAAGTATTTAAGTTAACATCTTATAAAAATTATTTTTTAGTTAACATAATGTAATTATAAATAATATAAATTTAAATTTTTTGGGACAGATTTCTTTATCTTTTAAATTTCTAAAAATGATTTCAATTTTGTTAAGAAAAGACTTTGATCAAATTCTTTTAGAGTTGAGGAATTTTGGCATAATACTTTAATATTAATTCTTCTTATTTTCTTTGATTATTCTTTTTCAATCATTAATTTTTTTAATGCAATTTTAATTTTTTCTTTTATTTTTTAAACTCCTCCACTATTAACAAGACTCTCTTTCCCTCACAAAAGAAAAAACACAGAACTATTATAATCATGTTTCCCTCCATCATCTTCTTATGTTGTTATTCATGTTGTGAGGATGGGTGACTTGTAAACATAGGATTTATTCGTAAACGTGTAGAGTAATTTTTTAGGCTATAGCATTTGATTCAAGATATTTAATGAATATGTTACTATTTTGTATATTTTTTCAATGGTTGTTTAACAAGTTGGTGGTGAAATTAGTCACAAATCCCTTTCTCCCACTTTTATTAATGATTTATATACAATGATCATGGTCACATGTACTTATATCTCTTTAGTGGCCCATGATTACATGCATTGATATGCCATGCTAATTATTTTCCCAAACCTGCTACATTGGAAAATCCATGGCCTTTATTTATGATATTGTTTTATCTCAAATGAGTTGTTATTTATTTATTATTTAAAAATTATATTAATAATTTTTTCTGAAAAATGATTGTCATAATCACATCTATTTATATCAAAGTTTAACTTTTATTTATTTTTTATTTACATATCTAACTAAAAGGGTTTGATTGGGACTCTTTCATAATCACATCCATTCAGTTTGCATTTACAATGTAAGTGGAACACTTTGATTTAGATGGCCAAATTTCCTCTCATAATTTCAATATCCCCATTTTCTTGAAGTTGTAATGTGAGTGTACAACAAATTCTATTTGTGTTGAGCCATAGAGAAAACTAATTAAATAAAAGCTATGGTTATGCAATCATTACTTCCCAATTATTAAAATAGTGTAGCAAGTGACAAGCAAATTTCCTTCCATAAATTGTATAGCTTGTCACAAGTCATTAAGTGTTACTCATTTCACTATTTTTTTCAATATTCCTCTTATTGAATATTTTTACTATATTACTCTTCAATTAATTCTTTTAATTTTTCATCACTAATTTATTTATCTCTCATTTTTATTTTCTTAATTTTCTTTTAAACTTCTAAACTAAAACTATTAATAATATGCTAAAAAAATTCAATTAATAATATATTCTTTTCAGATAAATTCTATGTCTCATATCTACTTATGGTGAGGGTGCTCCCAACACAAATATCATTTCTATGGTGACATAAACAATTAACTTCAGAAAAGAGTGTTTCACAATAACTCTTAGTTTTCCTTCCTTCTCCTCTTGGAACTTTTAGTTAACATAGTTTATCCATAATTCCCTTCTTGTAAATCTAATGTTAAGACATCCCCCTTGATTTTCAATCTCAATTTTCTCTTTTGAATAATTGACATCTTCTAAGTTAATCAATGCTCTTAGTTTTATAAATAAAGCACATATAATTGCTATAATCAGGATTCTATTTATTATCCTATACTTCCATATTATAAGATTTAATAACTACAATAATTAATAATAAGAATTATTTTTATGAAAATCTATCATTACTATTTACTTAAGGTGAAAATGTTTCCAACTGCCATAATTTTTATAATAACACCGACAAATAAACTCATATGAATAGATTGTAACATATCTAGTTTATGATTATCAATTCTCCTTAATCTATATTTTTTAAGTTGGTGTTACTTGCTCTCAGCTTTTTTTGAGCACTTTAGTATGGGCATTTGTTATAAATTGACTATGGCAGTTGATTATAACTTGTAAAGCATACGTTTAGTCTAACCAAGCTCAGATAGATAGAAGATTTATGAATAGTTTTATATAAGAGACTAATCTGTTTTATAGTTGTGTTTTTTTATCATTATGTTTTTTTGTTTTAGGGGTTTTTGGTAAAACCAGTCTTTACAATATTATAAGAATATCTTGTATTCTTCAAATTTTCTCTATTCTTTAACTTATAGTTGTTGTATTATTTGGGGCCAAACCAATTTACTGAAGTATGGAGTGTTCATAAAGTCCTATTAGTTAACTAAGTTTCCTAAATTGATTTTATTTTTATCTAGTCTTGTCCAAACTAGAAACCCTGTGCTGTAGGGTTACTCATGGCCACTCTTAAAATTTGTTAAATTTAAAATTTTCTCCAAACTCCAAACCCTAGGCTGTTTTAAGTGCTAACGATTAGGGTTTTAGTTTAGTAGCAGTAAAGAATATGGATTCTGGGTCAATGTGATTATGTTAAATTAAGGATAGTGGTTTATACTTTAGATCATAATATATACTTTTCGAAGATGCATTCTACATCAAAAAGGATGGATTGCCTCTTGATTCCGCCCCTCTTCCACTTGAATTTCAACTTGAATTTCATTTATGTCGTTTACAAATAAAGCAATGAAAATGGACGCAACTAAAGCATAGAAAATGGACGCAATTAGAATCAGTTTTCTTTGATAGAACCAGTTTTTTATCAAAGCTTTGTTGCAGCTGGAAACATTTTGAACATTAAGTTGAAAAACGTTGATCTATTGGATCACAGTGTCGCATTAACCAAACATGAAAACACCTCAAGATTTTAACTGCATGTTTTCTGTTCAATAGCTGTCACCATACAGCAATAATTTCTAAATTTTTAAAATTTCAATTTGGTGTAGTTGTGATCAGTGGCTATAAAAGCACAGTCTCAAAAAGGGCTTTCATGACCAAATGTTTAGTTTCCTTGTTGGCAACGCTGAAGCCATCCCAGTATCTAGACTAATTTGTATGCGGTAACGGGTCCTCATCTGATCTGATGATCTAGCTTGGTGTAGATACGATCACGAAAAACCTGGTATGCGAGGCAAGTAAATTATTTTATCAAAAGCATGTTTCCTCGCTTATTCCTGTCAGGTCTAAGAAGTTCCCATCCCGGTATCTGTAGAGGTGGTGGACGGCTCTGGTTATGTCAAAAGCATGTTTCCTCGCAGGCACAGGAATATTGCTGTCAGGTCTAAGAAGTTCCCAATTTAATTCTTTGATTATGTGATTGACCATGGCGTTGATATGATTGAGAGCATCTTTCTCTGTGATTGTATTTCATATAACACGATATACCATACCAATTTTATCTCTACATGTTTAGGAGCTTTCAGCTGTAGACAAATCCTCGTACATGTACAGCCAGAAACCATCCAGAAACTAATTATTGTACAGGAGCTACTATGGATCCCTGCCTTAGGAGACCAACTACTCGTACAGGGATACTTTCTTCTCGTACAGGGAGCTAAGATGGATTATCGCCACAAATCTAGGTATAGAGGGTGCCACGGAGTCTATCACATACCATTTAACTTCAGTTCCAGTACACACAGCCCAAAAAATAGCGCAAAGCAAGTTCACGGTACCTGCTGTAAATGATAAGGTTTTGAGCCTCAGAAGGGAGCGTCGAAAGGTTAGCACTTAAGACTTGCTATCTTCAGACTTCACCAGGGCTCTACTTAGAAATGCATTGGCAGCAAATCCACTCTTTTTACTGCCCTCAACATATTTTTTGACTGCCTTTCTTGCTACCATAGAGGTAGAGAAACCATCCACTCTGAACCATCCAACTAGTAGAAAGTTGACTAATATTTCTACAACCTTGGCAATATTAGGGAGGTAATGTGGAATTCTACTATTAATCCTTTTCTCAACCACTTTCGTCTTCTCTGATCCCTGTTCGATGGCATCCGAAACCTTGACACTGACTTTTTTGTCTTCAATATCTTTAGACCTGAAAGATTTGGTCGGCAGCTTTGTCTATTCATCATTCGCTGCTGCTTTCAATGGAATAAAAATGCAACTGTCTTTTTTGGACTAAACCCTCAGCAATTTCAAGTATTTCGCATGCAGCAATGGATTCTTGCACATTAAACCTACCCTCGTTGCATCCATGGCAGTCATTTCTCAGGCAGCCCGTAGATGGCAGTAGACACTGTGAATCAGACAGTCGCTTGAGAGGCATCTTGATCTCACCATCAAGCAGAGTTGTGATCTCGTCCACTGTACAGATTACAACGCATTTGCATGTATGGTTTCATTTACAAATATCAGCAACCAGTGCAGCATATTTTAAATGATAGCATGGAGATTTACTAGCCTGCAACTATAGAAGTACCAGCCATAGTTGGAAAATAATTAAAGTGTTGTTAGTATAAAGATTTGCTCAAATCTTAAATGCACTCAACTTTTTTTTGCTTCCTGGGCATAAATGTTCAAGCATTTGATCTAATGCTGGCCCGTTGTAAACGAGTAGGATAAACAACAACCAAAACTTTCTGCTTTTCCTGTGATTTTGGGATATAAACAGGGTAAAAATTATTGTTGGAAATTGCTATAGTATTTGTGTAGTTTTATTAATTGAGATTATCTATTTTAAATTAATTATCTAATTTTAAAACTACACAGATAATTGAAATTGCAATCTAACCACTCCAACCTGTGGTTTTGACAAAAATTCCTCTGCCAAATTCCAGTAAGTCCAGGGAATTTTAATTAACCCTTATACCTCAAATTCCAGCACGTCCAAGGAGTTTTAGTTAACCCTTATACAACTCGGGTTGTAGACCCCATATCCATGCTTCATAAGCAAGCTTTTTAATATAGTGTGTCATCATATGTATTATTCTGCTATTTTTAAATATTGTGCCATGTTATTCCGTTATTTTTTAAAGCATGTCGCTTTTCTTCCTTAATCCATTTTCGCTGGATTTAACATCTCCCTCCCTAAACTAAGGCTAGTTATCAAAACTAGAATTAGGTAGGTCCAGTTCCATGTCCATGCTACGCGAACAGACTAGGTAGGTCACCTATCCCTAAAATACATTTTCTGTAACAACTGGCCTCGACTAATTCTGAATCCCTTAAAATAATGATTATTTTTCTAAGTTGTTTTTAATTCTTTTAAATTATAGTAATAGTCCTAAAATGGTAATAAAATTTTATATACCAATAAAAATAATTAATAAAAGTATGAATTTATGTTTTTCTGAATTAAACTTTGTTTGTATTTTAAATTTATAACTTGCTTAACTTTTTTTATATTTGATGATTCTATTAGGTTCTAAAATTTTATAATTTTTTACTTCTAATTTAAAAATGATTATTTAATTTTTCATATTATTTTAATTTATAAAAAAATTATAATTTTTATTTCTAATTTGACATTGACTATTTAATTTTTCATATTGTTCAAGTTTATAAAATTTTATAAGATGCAAAGGTTTTGGTTATTAGAAAGTATGATTAGAAATAACATAATTGATTTTCAATAGATTACTAATTGGTTTGCTTTATGTTACTAATTCATTTTGCAAAATATTGGTAATTAAATTTGGTTGAAATTGGTTTTATGCATATTTTACGATATGATACTATATCGAATTTTTTCATTAAATTTGCAAAATATTAGTAATTGTTTCATTAAAATTGATTTTATATATATTCTATGATTTGATAGGATACTCATTATTTTATGGTCGAGGTTGAAATAGTTTACTCTTTTCTTAGATTACAATTGTTATCATGCTATTTTCTTAGATCGGAATTGTTATCATGTTTTCTTTTAATGATACTGAATTGTTTTTAAATGTGTTTTTTATGGTTAACATATCTATCCTTTATATATAAATTTAATTGGAGTATTTAAAGAATAATAAGATTGTAGAAAATATTTGATTTTTATGCATATTAAATTGTATACATATTTCTTATAGTGTTTACATTGGTATGTTGGCCATAGGATTTCTATTGAAAGTCTTGGATAGAGTATTTTCAAAGGACCATTTTGGGAAATTGCCTGGAAACAATTTCCTAACTCGGCATCTTGACACATGTGCCTTTGTTGTAACTGGGAACTGGGACGCCGTTGCGCTAGTAATAGGTGGAGGGAGGTGACTCCCAGAGAATCCCTCCTAGTACGCCCCAAGTTGGGTGGTCGACCATGTCTACACAAGGTTTTTAAAGTGGTCTAACGAGGGACCCCGCTTTGTTAACACTCTATTCATGCAACCTAGGATTTAGTATATCTTTCCTTAGTAATTATACCATATACTTATACCTTATTACAACATTTTTATGTTATAAGCCTTATCCACTTTAATCCCTATCAAACATAACCCCTCTAAACCTTAGCAAATTTAGCCATTATATCATCTAACAAGTATAACTTGTAACCACTAACTTTTAGAACATAACATTTATAAATCCTATTAATTTTAATGTCTATAAGTCCTAAACCTTGGAAATTTAAACCTTTGCAATCCTTATGGCCCTTAATATTGAACCTTAACACATGTAACACCTAAATTCTATAGCCCCACTCCTAGTCACTATAACTATTATTAACCTTAATACCAAAACCCTATAACTCTTAATTATACCCCAACTTCTCAACTATACACCCATTCTCTCTAATTTCTCTACTCCCAAAACCCCTAACCCTCATGATCTCTATCTCTTTCTCTCCCCTAATCCCCCTCCCTCATCCCTACCCCTAATCACCCCAACTAGAACTAACCAGCCCCCCTCTCTCTCCTCCTACTCCCTAACACCACCCCCCATCTCTCTCTCTCTCTCTCCTACTCCTACAACTAAACACCCTCTCTCTATCTCTCCATCTCTCTCTCTCTCCTACTCTCCCTAACCCTTACCTCCCTTTTCTCTATCTCTTATAATCACCATCCCCCTGCCACTAATCACCCTCTCTCTCTCTCTCTCTCTCTCTCTCGCTCTCTCTCTCTGTATATATGTATATATATATATATATTCCACTCCTAACCATTCCTCAAGTATACACCCCCTCTAACTAACTTCCTTGCTCCTCCTAAAACCTTTAACCCTCCTTATATCTATCTCTTTCTATCCCCAAACCCCTTCCTCCCCATTACCCCCAATAACCCCCCCTTAGCTCTCTTTCTCTCTCTCTCAATCAACTCCCTACTCCTCCACCTACCCCTTATCCCCACTCCTATCTCTCTCCCTCTCTAAAAAAAACCTTAGTCCTCTTCCTATCCCTAGCCCACACCCCTCTCTCTTTCTCTCTCCCTCTACTCCGTAAACCACCTCCCTCCCTCTCTCTCTCTCTCTCTTACACACACACACAACCCTATTCCTACCCACACCAGTAACCTCCATTCTCCCTCTTTCTTGATCTCCCCTCCCTAACTCTTACTAATGCCCTCTCTCTCTCTCTCTCTCTCTCTCTCTCTCTCCCCCCCATACTCCTCCACCTACCCCTATACTCGATGCCTTTTTATCTCACCCAACCCCATAAAAATATCCCTCTCTCCCTCTTTCTCTCTTTACCCCGATCATCATCTCTCTCTCTCTCTCTCTCTCTCCTCCACTTAACCCAAATCCCCCTACTCTCTTTATGTTTCTCCTAATCCCCCTCCTGCTACCAATAGTCAACTCCCCACCATCTCTCTCTTTCTATATGTCTATATATCTATCTGTCTATCTATCTATCTACCACTACCTCCTTTCGCACCCCTCTTTCTCTCTCTCCCAACTCCACACCCTAGACTCCTTAGCTATACCCACCTTCTCTTTAACTTCCATAATCGTCCTAAATCCCCTAGCATTCCTAATATCTATCTCTTTCTCTCCCCCTACTCCACTCATCCCCATACCCCTCATCACCCCGAACCTTGACTATCTCTCTCTCTCAAACCCCTACTAATCCACCTATCCCTAACACAACCCCTTTCTCTCTCTACTTACTCCCGAGCTCCCCATCTATCTATCTCTAACACAAATACACACACTCATCCTTGTACTCACACCCCAACAAATACTCCCCTCCTAACTCTCTCTCTCTCTCCCACCTCCTCCACCTAACCCTCACTAATCCCCCTTTATCTCTTTCTCTCGATTTCCTCCCCTAACCATTAATACCCCCGTTCTCGCTCCCTAAATCCCCTAATACCTCTAACCAATCCCCCTCTATCTCTATCTTTATATAACCCCCCCTTAAACACAATCCCTTCCTCCCCTAACCTCCCTCCTCTATCCTGCCCCTAATCTCTCTCTCTACTCCCAACCACCTTCTCCTAAACTATATATCAATTCTCTCTAACTAGTCCCCTTCCCCCAACCTCATTCCACCCCCTACGCCTAATCACCCCCCCATATCTCTTTCTCTCTCAACCCCCAACTACACTAGCCCATAACCCCTAACCCTCTCTTTCCCCCTACTCTGTAACACTGCCCACTCACACCCCACTACTCCCACCCCTACTGTTAACTCCCCTCCTCTATCTATCTTTCTCCCCTCCTCCCCTAAATCCTTAGTAAAACAATCTCTCACTCTCTCTCTCCCCTAATATTGCACCTACCCCTAACATCACCTCTCTCTATCTCTCTACTACACACCCCTTACTCTTCAACTATACCGAACTTCTCTCTAACTTCTCCACTCCTCCCCAAACCCCTAACCCTCTTGATCTATATCTATATATCTCGCCCAATTCCCTACCATCCACCCCTAATACCACCTCATAAGCCTCTCTCTCTCTCTCTCTCTCTCTCTCTCTCTCTACCCCCTATTAATCCATCTACCCCTAACAACAACCCTTCTCTCTCCCCCCCAAATCCCTCCTCCCTCAAATCCTTAGTAAAACTATCTCTCACTCTCTCTCTCCCCTACTATTGCACCTACATCTAACATCACCCTCTCTCTATATCTCTATTACACACCCCTTACTCCTCAACTATACCAAACTTCTCTCTAGCTTCTCCACTCCTCCCCAAACCCCTAACCCTCTTGATCTCTATCTATGTATCTTGCCCAATTCCCTACCACCCACCCCTACTAACACCTCATCAACTCTCTCTCTCTCTCTCTCTCTCTCTCTCTCTCTCTCTCTCTCACTGCTAATCCATCTACCCCTAAGAACCACCCTTTTCTCTCTCCCGCAAATACCTAACAGCCACAAACTCTCTCTCTATATCTCTCTATCATAGACACACTCACCTTCCTACTCCCACTCATATAACTAACCCCCTCCTCTCTCTCTCTATCTCCCACCTACCCGCTAACCCTTACTAGCTCCCTCTCTCAATCTCTCTCCCTTGTACTTGTCCACCTTCCCCAATCCCAACCTATTTCTGTCTCTTCAAACCACTAACAAACCACCCTCTCTCCCTCTCTCTTTTTCTACTCTAACCCCAACCTCTCTCTCTCTCTACAACCCCTTCTCTCTCTATTCATGACTCTCTCTCTCTCTCTCCCCCAAATCCACACCTCCTACTCCGCAAATATACTCCCCTTACCTATTACTATGCTACTCCTACCCCTACAACTAACCCCGCTTCTCTCCATCTTCCTCTCCCTCCCCCTCCCTCTACACCCCCCACTAGTCTCTCTCTCTCTCTTCCTTCCTTCCACTAACGCTTACTAATATCCTCTCCCCCCTACTCCTAAAGCTATCCCTAACCCCCATTGATTTCTACCTCCTAGAACCCCCAAAAACCCACCCTATCTCTCTATACCATTATGCCCCTATATTTATCCCTAACTCCCCCTTTCTATGTCTCCTACACAAACCACAAACCAAAACCCCCCATTTCTCTCTCTTTGCACCCCACCCTTTATCTACCTCTCAAAAATCTAGACCCCATACTCCACTATACCCCCCTTCTTTCTAACTACCCTATTGCTCCCCAAAACCTTAGACCTTGTGATCTCTATCTCTTTCTCTCCCCAATTCCTCTCCTCCCCTTACTCCTAATCACTCCCCTTCTCTCTCTCTCTCTCTAACTCTATCTCTCGAAACCCCCTACTAATCCACCTATCCTTGACCCCTACCCCTTTCTCTCTCCCACTAATCATTAACACCCCCATGATCTCTCTCTCTCTAACACACACACACACACACACACCCTAATCCCACCGTTACAAATACCCCCTTCCTTCCTCCCTCCCTCTCTCCCCTCCTCTTCCACCTAGCAATTACTACCCCTCGCTCTCTCTCTTTCACTCTCTTTGTCCTACCCTAACCATTACTATGCCTCTCCTCTCTCTTTCTCCTGTACAACCATTATCAAACCCCCCTCTCTTTGTATATCTCTCCCCCATTATGCATAATCCACACCTCTCTCTATCTTTCTCCTTATCTCCCCAATGCCCCTTCTAAAACCTACACCTAATATCACCCCTATGGCTCTCTCTCTCTCTCTCTCTCTCTCTCTCTCTCTCTCTCTCTCTTTCTCTGTACTGATAATCTACTTACCCTTGATTCCCACCCCTTTATCTCTACTCCTACTCCCTAACACCCTTCTTCTCTCTTCATCTCTAGCACCCACACAAACACATAGCACCCTACTCCCACCCATACAACTAAACCCCCTCCTCCCTCTCACTCTCCCCCCCTACTTATCATAAACAGTACTAAGCCCCTCTCCAACTTCCTTCCCCCCTCTCTCCCCTCTCTTTAGCTCTTGCTCTCCCACCACTAAACAACCTCCCCTCTCTCTCCCTCTCTATCTCTCCATAATAGCCCCTCTAAATGTGTTTCACCTAATCCCCTACCTCCTATAACTAACAACCTCTTGACTATATCTCTCCCTATCTACCCTTCCCTCCCTACCCACATCTCTCTCTGTCCCTATATACTCCCCCCTTCTCTTTAATTTCTCTCATCCTCCCCAAACCCATAACACCCCTTCTCTCTTTCGCTCTCGCTATAATCCACCCACTCCTCATCCCAATATCCCTAGCCCCAAACCCCCTAATCCTCACATCCTCTCCCTACCCCCAATTTCTATCTCTCTCTCTACCCATAATATCACTTTCTCTCTACCCCTAACCTCTCTATCTCTTTCTACATATAACATTTCTTTATATCTATACTCATAACCCCCCTCTCTCTTTCCCTACCTATAACCTCTCTATTTCTCTCTACCTCTAACATATCTTTATATTTCTAACCCTTAATAATAACCTCTCTCATTCCCTCTTTCCCCTACTCCTCAACCTAACCCTAACGGCCATTGGTTTCTCTCTCCTCAATCCCGTGAACACCCACCCTCTCTCGCTCTCTAATAATAACCCCCTATCAATCTCCCTACCCCCCCAATTTCTCTTTCTCTTATTCCCACCACAAACTAAACCACCCCCCTCTCTCATGCTCTCTCTCTCTCTACCTTTTTGCATCCCACCCTCTCTCTTTCTCTCCCAACTCTACACCCGAGACTCCTCCACTATACCCCCCCTTCGCTTTAACTACCCTACTACCCAAAAACCTAACCCTTTTGATCTCTATATTTTTCTCTCTACCAACTTCACTCCTCTCCCTATCCCTAATCACCCCCCTTGTCTCTCTCTCTCTCTCTCAACCCCCTACTAATCCACCTATCCCTAACCCTTACCCCTTTCTCTCTCCCCCTACTCCCTAACACCCTAATGCTCTCTCTCTCTCTAACACACACACACACACTCACCCCCTACTCCCACCCTTACAAATTCCAGCCTCCTCCCTCTCTTTCTCTCCCCTCCTGCTACACCTAACCATTAAGACCCCCTATCTCTCTCTTCCCCTCTCTTTGTCCTCCCCTAATCCATGCTAAGCCCCCCCCTCTCTCCCCTATAACCACTAACCAATCCCCCCTATCTATATCTATATATCTCTTCTGTTATACATAACCCCCACCTCTTTTTATGTTTCTCCTTATCTCCATAATCCCCCTCCTAACCCCTACACCCAATAACACCCCCTTGTATCTCTCTCTCTCTCTCTCTCTCTCTCTCTCTCTCTCTCTCTGTGCCTCTATCTCTCTTTGTCTCTCCTACTAATCCACCTACCCGTAACGAACAACCCTCCCTCTCTCCTCCTACTCCCTAACACCCCCATGCTCTCTTCATCTCTAACACACACACACACTCATCGCCCTTATCCCACCCATACAGCTAACCCCCATCCTCCATCTCAATATCTCTCCCCTCCTTGTAACTGTTACGAACCCCCTCTCTCACTTCCTTCCCCCTTCCCCCCGTCCCTCTCTCTCTTTCTCTCCTACCACTAAACACCTACATGTTCTCTCTCTCTCTCTCTCTCTCTCTCCATAATCCCCCCTATATTTATGTTTCACCTAATCCCCCTAACACCCTACAAATAAAACCCCCCCGGCTATCTCTCTCCCCATCTACCCATAACTCCCTACAGACATATATCTCTCTCTCCCTATATACTCCCCCTTCTCTTTAATTTCTCTCTTCCTACCGAAACCCATAACCTTCCTTCTCTTTATCTCTACCTACAATCCATGTACTCTGCATCCCATTATCCCTAACCCCAACCCCTTAGTTATCACATCCTAGTCCTACCCCTAATTTCTCTCTCTCTCTCTCTCTCTATTGCTAATATCACTCTCTCTACCCTAACCTCTCTATCTCTCTACCTCTAAAATATCTTACTCTATATAATCATAACCCCCCTTTCTCCTTCCCTAACCCCCCTCTGACACCCTTCACACCTAACCCGCTCTCTCTCTTGTAAAACACTTCCCCATACCCCTTCTCTCTCTCTCTGTCTAAACCCCCTACTCTTTAACTATACCCACTTCTCTCAAACTTCTATGATATTCTGCAAAACTCTAAAATCCTAAACCCTACCTCTTTCTCTTCCCTAATTTCCATCTTCCCACTACCCATAATCATCCATCAATGTCCCTTCTCCCACTACCCCTCACCTCTCTCTCTCTCTCTCTCTCTCTGTCCAAATCACCCTACCCCCTACCACTTCTCTCTCTCTCTCTCTCTCTCTCTCCAAATCCCCCTACCCCCTACCACCTTTCTATCTCTCTCTCTCTCTCCACTCCCAACTACCCCAGTCTATCTCTCTCTCTCTCTCTCTCTCTGTCCAAATCACCCTACCCCCTACCACTTCTCTCTTTCTCTCTCTCTCGCTCCAAATACCCCTACCCCCTACCACCTCTCTCTCTCTCTCTCTCTCACCACTCCCAACTACCCCATTCTATCAAAATTCCATTCTCCTCCCCAAACACCTAACCCCCGTGATGTCTATCTCTTTCTCTCCCCCAACCTCCCTCCTTTTGATACCAATAATCAACCCCCAAAACTCTCTCTCTCTATATCTCTCTCTCTCCCTCAACCCCCTAAACATCAATGTACCCATAATCCCCACTCCCATAGTCCCTAATACACCCCCAATTCTTTGTCTCTCCTCCCTCAACCACCTAACCCTTACTAAAACCATCTTGAATTCTCTATCTTCCCTAATCCTCCACGTACCGATAAACCCCACTTGTTTTTCTCTCCTTCAACCACCTAACAACAACCCCCGTTTATCTCTAGCTCTCTCTATCTATTACCCTCTTCTTTCAAATTGCCATGTAGCTCCCAAAACCCCTAACCCTCCTAATGTCTATATTTTTTCTACCCAAACCTCACTCTCCAGTACACCTAATCACCCCCCATCTCTCTCTCTCTCTCTCAAACCCCTATTCAGCCACTTACCCCTAATCCCCACCCCTCTTTGTCTCCTCCTAATCCCTGATATCCCCCCCACTCTCTCTCTCTCCTACTATAAATCCTATGATTAACCACTATCTCTCTATATATCTATCTATCTACTCCCCTCCTAGTCCTAACCCTTACTAAAACCCTCTCTCATTCTCTCTCTCTATCCCCTACTGCTCCTCCTATGCCTAACCCCCATTGCTTTCTCACTCCCCAAACACCCTACAACTCACCGCCTCTCCTTATCTCTCTTCCAAACTCAACCCCCTACTCCTACCCCTATCAATAACTCCCCCCCCCCTCTCTCTCTCTCCTTCTCTCTCTCCCCCCTCTCTTTCTCTTCCCTCCTCCCCTTAATCCTTACTAATACCCTCTTTCATTCTATATATCCCCTACTCCTCTACCTATGGCTAAACCCTACATCTTTCTCTCTCCCTCAACCTCCTAACTCCCATCCCCTCTCTCTACACATAACCCCTTTCTCTCTCCCTAATGCCCCCTCTATCTGCCTCTCTTACTCCCAAAATTAACCAGCCCACCCCTCTCTCTATCTCTCCCTCTGCAACTAGCTGCCCCCTTCTTTCTAACTACCATACTCCTCTCCAAACCCCTAACCCTCCTAACATCTATCTCTTTCTTTCCCCCATACCCCTAATCACTCCGCTTCTCTCTCTCTCTAACTCTCTCTCTCTCTCAACCCCCTTCTAGTCCACCTATCCCTAACCCCTACCCCTTTCTCTCTCCCCATACTCCCTAACAACCCCATGATCTCTCTCTAAAAAACAAGCAAACACACATACCCTAATCCCACACTTTTAAATACCCCCTTCCTACCTCCCTCTCTCCCCTCCTCCACCTAACAATTAGTACCCCCCCACTCTCTCTCTTTCACTCTCTTTGTTCTCCCCTAACCATTACTATGACCCCCTCTCTCTTTCTCACCTACAACCACTAACAAAACCCCCTCTATTTCTCTCTATATCTCTCTTCCATTATGCATAAGTTGCACCTCTCTCTATGTTTCTCCTTATCTCCCCAATGACCATTCTAACACCTACACATAATATCAACCCCATGGCTCTCTCTCTCTATCTCTCTCTCTCTCTCTCTCTCTCTCTCTCTATGTCTCTTTCTCTCTCCTCCTAATCCACCTACCCTCAATTCCCACCCCTTTATCTCTATCACTTATCCCTAACACCCCCATTCTCTATTCATATCTAACACACAAACACACACCCCCCTACTCCAACCCATACAAATAAACTCCCTCCTCTTGCTTACTCTCTCCCCCCTACTTATCATAGCCATTACTAAACCCCTCTCCAACTTCCTTCCCCCCTCCCCCCTTCCCCCTCTCTCTTTTTCTCTTACTCTCCCACCACTAAACAACCCCCACTCTATCTCTCTCTCCCTCTCCATCTCTCCATAATCCCCCCTCTAATTATGTTTCACCTAATCCCCCTACCTCCTACAACTAACAACCCCTTAACTATCTCTCTCCATATATACCCCCACTTCCCTACCCACATCTCTCTCTCTCTCTCTCTCTCTCCCCTTATATACTGCCCCTTCTCTTTAATTACTCTCATCCTGCCCAAACCCATAACTCCCCCTCTCACTTTCTCTCTCCTTACAATCCACACACTCCTCATCCCACTATCCCTAGCCCCAACCCCATAATCCTCACATCCTAGCCCTACCCCCAATTTATCTATCTCTCTCTCTACCACTAATATCACTCTCCCTCTCTATCTCTTTCTACATATAACATTTCTTTCTATCTCTACTCATAACCCCCCTCTCTCTTTCCCTACCTCTAACCTCTTTATCTCTCTCTACCTCTAACATCTCTCTATCTCTCTAACCCTTAATAATATCCCCTCTCATTCCCTCTCTCTCATACTCCTCAACCTAACCCTAACTACCATTATTTTCTCTCTCCCCAAACACCTGAACACCCACCCTCTCTATCTATCTAACAATAACCCCCTATCTCTCTCCCTACCCCAACATTTATCTATCTCTTACTCCCACCACAAACTAGACCCCCCCTCTCTCATGATCTCTCTCTCTCTCTGTCTCTCTCTCTCTCTCTCTCTCTCTCTCTCTCTCTCTCTCCTTGCACCCCACCCTCTCGCTATCTCTCCTAACTCTACACCCAAGATTCCTCCACTATACCCCCCATCTCTCTAACTACCCTACTCCTCAAAACCCTAACCCTTTTTATCTCTATATTTTTCTCTCCCCCAGCTCCAATACCCCCCTTCTCTCTCTCTCTCTCTCAACCCCCTACTAATCCACCTATCCCTAAAACCTACCCCTTTCTCTCCCCCCTACTCCCTAACAACCCATGCTCTATCTCTCTCTAACATACACACATGCACAAACACACACTCACCCCCTACTCCCACCCTTAAAAATTCCATCCTCCTCCCCCTCTCTCTCTCCCCTCCTGCTCCACATAATCATTACTACCCCCTTCTCTCTCTCTCTTTCCCTATATTTGTCCTTCCCTAAAAAATGATACACCCCCCATCTCTATCTCCCCTACTACCACTAACCAATCCCCCCTATATCTCTCTCTATTATCTCCCTCTCTCTCTCTCTCTCTCTCTCTCTCTCTCTCCTACTAATCCACCTACCCCTAACACCCAACTCTCCATCTCTTCTCCTACTCCCTAACACCGCCATGCTCTCTTCATCTCTAAAACATGAACACACACACACACTCATCCCCCTAATCCCACCCATACATCTAACCCCCATCCTCCCTCTCACTCTCTCTCCCCTCCTTCTCTTATCCATTACTAACCCCCCCTCTCTCTTTCTCTCTCTATATATTTATGTTTCACCTAACCCCCCTACCCCCTATAAATAAAAATCCCCGACTATCTCTCTCCCTATCTACCCCCACCTCCCTACTGACATATATCTCTCTCTTCCTATATACTTCCCCTTCTCTCTAATTTATTTTATACTCCCCAAACCAATAACCTAGCTTCTCTTTCCCTCTCCCTACAATCCACTCACTCCTCATCCTGTTATTTCTAACCCCTACCCCTAATTTATCTCTCTCTCTCTACCCCTAATATCACTCCCTCTACCCCTAAGCTCTCTATATCTCTCTACCTATAAAATATATTACTCTCTCTAATCATATCCCCACTCTATCCTTCCATACCACCCCTCTTACACCCCCTACACCTAACACCCCACTTACACCCCCTACACCTAAACCCCCTCTCTTGTAAAACATTTCTCCATACCCCTTTTCTCTCTCTCTCTAAACCCCCCGCTCTTCAACTATACCCACATCTCTCAAACTTCCATGATATTCCCCAATGTCCATCCTCCCACTAACCATTATCATCCCTCAATGTCCCTCCTCCCACTACCATTAATACCCCCCCTCTCTCTCTCTCCAAATACCCCTACCCCCTACCACTTCTCTCTCTCTCTCTCTCTCTCTCTCTCTCTACTCCCAACTGCCCCATTCCTCAACTACACCCCATTCTCTCAAACTTCCATTCTCCTCCCCAAACACCTAACCCTCATGATCTCTATCCCTTTATCTCCCTCAACCTCCCTCCTCCCCTTACCACTAATAAACCCTTAAAACTCTCTCTCTCTCTCTCTCAACCCCCTAAACATCCACCTACCCATAATCCTCAACCTCCATACTCCCTAATACACCCCCCATTCTCTATCTCTCATTCTTCCTCTCCATAACCCTTACTAAAACCCTCTCACAATCTCTATCTCCCCTAATCCTTCACATAATCCTAAACCCCACTTTTTTCTCCCTCCTCCAACCACCTAACACCAACCCCCCTCTCTCTAGCTCTCTCTATCTATCACCCCTTCTCTCAAATTTCCATGTACCTCCGAAAACCCCTAACCTTCCTAATGTCTATCTTTTTGTCTACCCAAACCTCACTCCCCACTACACCTAATCACCCCCCAACTCTCTCTCTCTCTCAAACCCCTACTCATCTTGTTACCCCTAGCCCCCACCCCTCTTTGTCTTCTCCTAATACCTGATAGCCCCCCCACTCTCTCTCTCTCTCCTAGCCCCTACTATAAACCCTCTGATTAGCCACTATATCCCCCCCCCTCTCTCTCTCTCTCTCTACCTATCTACTCCCCTCCTAGTCCTAACCCTACTAAAACCCTCTCTCATTCTCTCTCCCCCTTATTCCTACTCCTACCAATAACCCTCCCTTCTCTCTCTCTCTCTCTCTCTCTCTCTCCCTATCCCCCCCTCTCTGTATCTTCCCTCATCCCCCTAATCCTTACTAACACCCTATTTAATTCTATCTCTCTCGTATTCCTCTACCTATTCCTAACCCCTAATTCTTTCTCTCTCCCTCAACCAACTAACGCCCACCTCATCTCTCTCTACACATAACCCCTTGCTCTCTCCCTAATGCTCTTCAACTATACCCACGTCTCTCCAAACTTCCATGCTATTCAGCAAAACTCTAAACTCATAATCCCCACCTCTTTATCTCCCCCAATGTCCATCATCCCACTACCCATAATCATCCCTCAATGTCCCTAATCCCACTACCCCTAATCCCTCCCCTCTCTATCTCTTCAAATCCCTGTACCCCCTGCCACTTCTCTCTCTCTCTCTCTCTCATCCCAACTGCCCCATTCCTCAACTATACCCCATTCTCTCAAACTTCCATTCTCCTCCCCAAACACCTAACCCTCATGATCTTAATATCTTTATCTCCCCCAACCTCCCTCCTCTCTGTACCACTAATCAACCCCCAAAACTCTCTCTCTCTCTCTCAACCCCCTAAACATCCACCTACCCATAACCATCACCCCCCATTCTCTATCTCCCCCCCTCCTCACCCTAACCCTTACTAAAACCCTCTTGCATTCTCTATCTCCCCTAATCCTCCACGTACGCCTAAACCCCAGGTTTTTTTGCTCTCCTCCAACCACCTAACACCAACCCACCTCTCTCTCTATCTCTCTCTATCAGTCACCCCCTTCTCTTAAATTTCCATGTAGCTCTCAAAACCCATAACCCTCCTAATGTCTATCATTTTCTTTACCCAAACCTCACTCCTCCCTACACCTAATCACCCCCCAACTCTCTTTATCTCTCTCAAACCCCTATTCATCAACCTACCCCTAACCCCCACCCCTCTTTGTCTCCTCCTAATCTCTGATACCCCCCCACTCTCTCTTCTAGACCCTACCATAAACCCTTCGATTAAACACTATCTTTCTCTCTCTCTATCTATCTCTCTACCTATCTACTCCCCTCCTAGTCCTAACCCTTACTAAAACCCTCTCTCATTCTCTCTCTCCCCTACTCCTCCTTCGCCTAACCCCCACTGCTTTCTCACTCTACAAACACCCTACAACCCACTTCCCCTCTTTATATCTCTCCCAAACTCACACCCCTACTCCTACCCCTAACTATAACCCCCTCTCTCTCTCCCTCTCTCTCCCCCTATCCCCCCCATCTCTCTCTCTCTTTCATCCTCCCCCCAATTCTTACTAACATCCTCTTTAATTCTATCTCTCCCATACTCCTCTACTTATGCCTAACCCCTACTTCTTTCTCTTTCCCTTAACCCCCTAATTACCACCCCTCTCTCTCTCCAGATAACCCCTTGCTCTCTCCCTAACACACCATATTTCTCCCTCTCCTACTCACAACACTAAACAACCAACCCCTCTCTATGTCTCTCCCTCAGCAACTAGCTCCCCCCTTCTTTGTAACTACCCTACTCCTCCTGAAAACCCCAACTCTCCTAATCTCTATCACTTTCTCTCCCCAAAATCAAGTCCTCCCCATACCCCTAATCACCCCCCACTTTCTCTTTCTCTCTCTCTCTCTTAAACCCCTACTAACAAACCTATCCTTAACCCTACCCCTTTCTCTCTCTACTTACTTCCTAACATGATCCATTTCTCTCTAACACACACAGACACTCAGCCACTACTCCCACCTTGAAAACTAGTCCACTCCTACCTCTCTCTCTCACTCCCCTCCACCCCTTGACCCTTTCTACCCTTACTCTCTCTCTTTCTCTCTATTTGTCTTCAGCTAAACTTTACTACTCCTACTCTCTCTCCATCTATCCCCTAGTAACACTAACAAACCCTCCCTCTATCTCTCTCCCTATATATCTCCCCTCGATCCATAATCCCCACTCCCTAACACCCCTCCTCTTCCCTACCCCTAATCTACCTACTTTGGATATCCATCTCTCCCTCTCTCTCTCTCTCTCTCAAGCCTCAACCTGCTACTTCTAAACTATATAGCAATTATCTCTTACTACCCTACTCCTCCCCAAAAAACTAACCCTCTTGATCTATGTATCTTTCTGTCCTTGAACATCCCTTCACACCTCTACCCCTAATCATTGCCCCCTCATCACTCTCTCTCCCTCTCTCTCTCTCTCTCTCTCAATCCCCTACTCCACCTACCAATAACACCAACCCCTCTCTCTCTACCACTACATCCTGACTGCGTCCCACTCTTTCTCTCTTTAACACCTCATGCTAACTGCCCCCGCACTCTCTCTCTCTCTCTCTCTCCCACCTTCAAATACCCATTCCTTAATTATACCCCACTTATTTCTAACCCTCCTAATATCTATCTCTTTCTATACCCTAACCCCCCTCCCCCTACCCCTAATAATCCCCCCTCACTATCTCTCACACACTCTTTGTCTCTCTCACTCTCTCACACACACTCTTTGTCTCTCTCACTCACTTACTCCTTCAACACCCTACTAATCAAGCTAGCCCTAACCCCCACCCCTCTATCTCTACCTAATCCCTAACACCTCCCCACTATATATTTATCTACACATATAGACTCACCTCCCTACTCCCACCTTTATGACTACATCCCCTCCTCCTTCCCTCTCTCTCCCAGATCCACCAACTAAACCTTAATAACCCCCTCTCTCACTATCTCTCCCTCTACTCTCTAATAGCATGACCCCCTTCTCTCTCTCACCTCTACTCCTACTGCTACCACTAAATACCCCATATCTCTCTATCCTCTCCTCCCCCTAACCCTTGCTAAAACACTCTCCCATTCTCTCTCCCCCATACTCCTCCACCTACCTCTAAACCTCTCTTTTTTCTCTCTCCTCCACCCCCCTAACAACCAACTCTCTCTCTCTCTCTCTCTCTCTCTCACTCTCACCCCACTCTCTCAAACTGTCATGCTCCTCCCAAAACCTCTAACCTTCATGGCCTCTATAGATTTATCTACCCAAACCTCCCTCCTCCCCTTACACCTAATCAACATCAAATCTCTCTCTAAAACCCCTACTCATCCACTTACCCATAACCTGGACCCATCTCTCCCACTAATTAATAAAATCACCCCACTCTCTTTCTCTCTCTTACCACCATTCTCTTAAACATACAACTAACCCTTCTCTCCCTCTCTCGCCCTTCCTCCCACTAACCCTTACTAATATTGTCTATCATTCACTCTCTCCCTTACTCCTCCAAGTATGCCTAACCCCCTAATACCCAACCCTCCTATATTTATCTCTCTTACACACTCAGTCCCCTAATCCTACTCCTACTGCTACAAATACCCCCCCGTCTCTCTCTCTCCCTAATGCTTATTAATACCCTCTTTAATTCTCTCTCTCCCCTAATACTCCACCTAGTATCTCTCTCTCTCTCTCTCTCTCCCTCTCCCTCTCCCTCTCTCTCTCCCTGCCCCTAACCCTTACTAACACCCTCTCTCATTCTCTCTCTCATATACTCCTCCACCTAGGCCTAATCCCCATTGTTTTTTCTCTCCCCAAACCTCATAACACCCTCCCTCTTGCTCTCTAACAATACTTCCCTCTCTCTCCCTAACCCACCCTCTTTCTCTCTCTCCTAATCCAAACACTAACCAACCCACCCCCTCTCTCTCTACAACTTCCCCCCACTCTCTCTCACAACTCCACACCCTAGTCTCCTCAAATATACCCCCCTTCTCTTTAACTTCCATACTCATCCCCTATCCCATTACACTCCTCATCTCTATCTCCTTTTCTCCCAAAAATCCACTCCTCCATACTCATCCCCTAACCTTTACTAAAACCCTCTCTCACTCTCTATATCCCCTACTCCTCCAAATAGCCCTCACCCCCACCCCTTTCTCTCTCCCGCAACACCCTAACACCCACCCTCTTTCTGCCTCTCTCTTTAGACCTAACACCCCTATCACTCCCTAAACCCCCTATCTCTCTCTCTCTCTCTCCTAATCCTACAACTAAACACCCTCTCTTTATCTATTTGTCTCTTTCTCTCACTTACTCTCCCTAACCCTTACCTCCCTTTTCTCTATCTCTTATCATCACCATCCCCCTACCACTAAACACCCTCTAATCTCTCTCTCTCTATATATATATATATATATATATTTTCCACACATAACCATTCCTTAAGTATACACCCCTTGTACCTAACTTCCCTACTCCTCCCAAAACCTTTAACCCTCTTGATCTCTATCTCTTTCTATCCCCAAACCCCTTCCTCCCCATCACCCCTAAGAACCTCCCTTAGCTCTCTTTCTCTCTCTTAATCAACCCTCTACTCCTCCACCTGCCCCTTATCCCCACTCCTATATCTCTCCCTCTACTCCTTAACAAAAACCCTCTCTCCCTCTCTCAAAAAATCCCTTACTCCTCTTCCTATCCCTATCCCCCACCCCTCTCTCTCTCTCTCCCTCTAGTCTATAAAACCACCCTGTTCTCTCTCTCTCTCTCTCTCCCCTCCCTTAACCCAGATCCCCCTACTCTCTTTATCTTTCTCCTAATCCCCCTCCCCCTACCAATAGCCAACTCCCCACCATATCTCTCTTTCTATATTTCTATCTATCTATCTATCTATCTATCTATATACCACTACCTCCTTTCGCACCCCTCTTTCTCTCTCCCCTTATACTCCCCCCTTCTCTTTAAATTATATCCTCATCCCCAAACCCATAATATCTCTCTCTCTCTCTCTCTACCCCAACACCCCACTCTGCATCCCCATATCCCTACCCCCTCTCTCTCCCCACACCTAACTCCATAATTCTCACCCACCTACCCCTACCCCCATCTCTCTCTCTCTCTCCCTCTCTCTCTCCCCTCATAACTCCCCTCTTTATCTCCATAACCCCCCTCCTTCTCCACATACCCCTAATGCCCCCTCTCTCCTAATCCCTCTACCACTTATCTCTCTCCCTTTGTCTCTCTCCGACTCTCCTGCCACTAAAAACCACCCCACTCATCAACCATAACCCCCTTCTCTATAACCATCCATATCCAAACCACTAACCCTCATGATATTTATCTCATTCTCTCACCCAACCTCCATCCTTTCCCCACCTTAATCATCCCCCATCTCTCTCTCTCTCTCTCTCTCTCTCTCTCTCTCTCACACACACACACACACACACAAAACCCCCTAAGAATACACCTACCCATATCTCTCTCCCCCTAATCCCTAATAGCATGCCCAAACCCTCTCTCTCTCACCTATACTCCAACCCCTACCACTAAACCCCTTACCTCTCTCTCTCCCCTCCTCCCCCAACCCTAAAACCCACTTCTTTCTCTCTTCTCTAGCCCCCTAACACCCACCACTCTCTCTCTCACTCAACCCCTTCTCTCAAATTGTCATGATCCTCACAAAACCCATAACTCTCATGATCTCTATATATTTATCTACCCCAACCTCCCTCACCCCCTACAGCTAATCACTCCCCATATCTCTCTCACTCTCTCAAACCTCTACTCATCCAATTAGCCATAACCGCCACCCCTCTCTCCCCCTAATCCATAAAAACCCTCCCCACTCTCTCTCTCTAAGCCCCTTGATATTACCCCTAAAACTATCCTCTCTCTCTCTCTCTATCTATCTATCTCTCCCCCTTCCTCACACTAACCCTGACTAAAACCCTCTATCATTCTCTCTCTCCCCTACTCCTCCAACTATGCCTAACCCACACAACTTTCTCTCTCCTATAACCCCTAACACCCAACCATCCACTCATTATCTATCTTACACACTCACTCCCCTAATCCTACCCCTACCACTACCATACCCACCCCTCTCTCTCTACCCCCCAACCATAACTAACATGCTCTCTAATTCTCTCTCTCTCTCCCCTACTCCTCCACATACTCTATCTCTCCCCCAACCCTTACTAACACCCTCTCTCATTCTCTCCCTCCTCTACGTCTAACCCCCACTGCTTTCTCTCTCCCTAAACTCCCTAATAGCCACCCTCTCTCTTTATCAACCCCTACCCTCCTCTCTCTCCCTAACCCCCTTTATTTCTCTCCCTCCTCTCTCTCCCTAACCCCCTTTATTTCTCTCCCTCCTACTCCCAACACTAACCAAGCCACCCCCTCTCTCTCTCTCCCAACTCCACACCCTAGACTCCTTAACTATACCCACCTTCTCTTTGACTTCCATATTCATCCTGAATCCCCTAACATTCCTGATATCTATCTCTTTCTCTCCCTCAACTCCACTCATCCCCCTTCCCCTAATCACCCCCAACCTCGACTCTCTCTCTCTCTCAAACCCCTACTAGTCCACATATCCCTAACACCACCCCTTTCTCTCTCTCTACTTACTCGCTAGACACCCACCTCTCTCTCCCTAACACACACACACACTCAAACTTGTACTCACACCCCAACAACTACTCCCCTCCTACCTCTCTCTCTCTCTCTCCTACCTCCTCCCCCTAACCCTTACTAACCTCCTCTCTCTCTTTCTCTTGATTTCACCTTACTTATCTCCCCAATGCCCCTTCTAAAACCTACACCTAATATCACCCCCATGGCTCTCTCTCTCTCTCTCTCTCTATCTATCTATCTCTATCTCTTTATCTCTCCTATTAATCCACCTACCCTTGATGCCCACCGCTTTATCTCTACCCCTACTCCCTAACACCCCCCTTCTCTCTTCATATCTAACACACACACACACAACCCCCTACTCCAACCTATATAACTAAACCCCCTCCTCCCTCTCACTCTCCCCCCTACTTATCATAAACATTACTAACCCCTTCTCCAACTTCCTTCCCCCCTCCCCCCCTCTCGCCTTCTCTCTATCTCTTACTCTCCCACTACTAAACAAAACCCCCTCTCTATCTCCCTCTCTGTCTCTCCATAATACCCCCTCTAATTGTGTTTCACCTAATCCCCTACCTCCTACAACTAACAACCCCTTGATTATCTCTCTCCCTATCTACCAACACCTCCCTACCCATATCTCTGTCTTGCTCTCCCTGTATACTACTCCTCTTTAATTTCTCTCATCCTCCCCAAACCCATAACGCCCCTTCTCTCTTTCTCTCTCCCTACAATCCACCCACTCGTCATCCCATTATCACTTGCCCCAACCCCCTAATCCTCACATCCTAGACCTACCCCCAATTTATGTCTCTCTCTCTCTACCCCTAACATCACTTTATCTCTACCCCTAACCTCTCTATCTCTTTCTACATATAACATTTCTTTATATATATACTCATAACCCCCCTCTCTCTTTCCCTACCTCTAACCTCTCTATTTCTCTCTACCTCTAACATCTCTCTATATCGCTAACCCTTAATAATAACCTCTCCCATTCCCTCTATCCCCTACTCCTTAACCTAACCGTAACTACCATTCATTTCTCTCTCCCCAATCCCCCGAACACACACCCTCTCTCTCTCTCTAAGAATAACCGCCTATCTCTCTCCCTACCCCACAATTTCTCTGTCTCTTACTCCCACAACAAACTAAACCCCCCCTCTCTCATGCTCTCTCTCTCTCTCTCTCTCTCTCTCTCTCTCTCTCTCTCTCTCTCTCTCTCTACACCCTAGCCTCTTTCTTTCTCTACCAACTCTACACCTTAGACTCCTCCACTATACCTCCCTTCTCTCTAACCACCCTACTACCCAAAACCCTACCCCTTTTGATCTCGATATTTTTCTCTCCACCAACTTCACTCCTCCCCTTATGCCTAATAACCCCCCTTCTCTCTCTCTCTCTCAAACCCCATACTAATCCACCTATCCCTAACCCCTACCCCTTTCTCTCTCCCCCTACTCCCTAACACCCCCATACTCTCCCTCTCTCTAACACACAGACACACACTCACCCCCTGCTCCCACCCTTACAAATTCCATCATCCCCACTCTCTCTCTCCCCCTCCTGCTCCAACTAACCATTAATACCCCCTATCTCTCTCTTACCCTCTCTTTGTACTCCCCTAAATAATTCTACACCCCCCACCCTCTCTCCCCTACTACCACTAACCAATCCCCCCTTTATCTCTCTTTATATCTCCATCTATTATGCATAATCCCCACCTCTTTTTATGTTTCTCCTTCTCTCCATAATCTCCCTCCTAACCCCTACACCTAATATCACCCTGCTTGTATATCTCTCTCTCTCTCTCTTTTCCTCTCTCTCTCTTTGTCTCTCCTACTAATCCACCTACCCTTAACAACCAACCCTCCATCTCTCCTCCTACCCCCTAATGACCCCATGCTCTCTTCATCTCTAACACACACACACACTCATCTCCCTAATCCCACCCATATAACTAAACCCCATCCTCCCTCTCATTATCTCTCCCGTCCTTCTCGTAATCGTTACTAACCCCCGCTCTCACTTCCTTCCCCCTTTCCCCCTTCCTCTCTCTCTTTGTCTCCTACCACTAAAAACTTCCACGCTCTCTCTCTCTCTCTCTCTCTCTCTCTCTCTCTCTCCATAATCCCCCCTATATTTATGTTTCACCTAATCCCCCTACCCCTTATAGATAAAACCCCATGAGCTATCTCTCTCTCTATCTACCCACACCTCCCTACCAACATATCTCTCTCTCTCTCCCTATATACTCCTCATTCTCTTTAATTTCTCTCATCCTCCCAAAACCCATAACCTTGCTTCTCTTTCTCTCTCCCTACAATCCATGCATGCCTCATCCCATTATCCCTAACCCCAACCCCTAGTTATCACATCCTAGTCCTAACCCTAATTTATCTCTCTCTCGCTCGCTCTCTCTCTACTGCTAATATCACTCTCTCTACCCCTAACCTCTCTATCTCTCTCTACCTCTAAAATATCTTACTCTCTCTACTCATAGCCCCCTCTCCTTCCCTAACCTCCCTCTGGCACCCTATACACCTAACCCCCCTCTCTCTTGTAAAATGATTCCCCATTCCCCTTCTCCCTCTCTCTCTAAACCCCTTTCCCTTCAACTATACCCACTTCTCTCAAACTTCTACAATATTTCGCAAAACTCTATACTCCTAATCCCTACCTCTTTATCTACCCCAATTTCCATCCTCTTACTATCGATAATCATCCATGAATGTCCCTCCACCCACTACTCCTAACCTCTCTCTCTCTCTCTCAACTAGACCATTCCTCAACTATACCCCATTCTCTCAAAATTCCATTCTCCTCCCCAAACACCTAACCCTCATGATCTCAATCTCTTTCTCTCCCCCAACCTCCCTCATCCCCCTATCACTAATACACCCCCAAAACTCTCTCTCTCTCTCCAACATACCCATAATCCCCACCCCCATTGTTTGTCTCTCCTCCATCCTCAGCATAATGCTTACTAAAAATGTCTCGCATTCTCTATCTCCCCTAATCATCCACCTACTCATAAAACCCACTTTTTTTTCTCTCCTTCAACCACCTAACAATAAACCCCCTCTATCTCTAGCTCTCTCTATCTATTACCCCCTTCTCTCAAATTGCCATTTAGCTCCCAAAACCCCTAGCCCTCCTAATGTTTATCTTTTTCTCTACCCAAACCTCACTCCCATGTACACCTAATCACCCCCCATCTCTCTCTCTCTCTCAAACCCCTATTCAGCCACTTACCCCTAACCCCCACCCCTCTTTGTCTCTTCCTAATCCCTGATAGCCTCCCCACTCTCTCTCTCTCTCCTAGACCCTACTGTAAATCCTATGATTAACTGCTATCTCTCTCTCTCTCTATCTATCTATCTACTCCCCTCCTAGTCCTAACCCTTAGTAAAACCCTCTCTCATTCTCTCTCTCTCACCTACTCCTCCTCCCATCCTAACCCCCATTGCTTTCTCACTCCCCAAACACCCTATAACCCATCGCCTCTCCTTATCTCTCTTCCAAACCCACTCCCCTACTCCTACCCCTACCAATAACTCCTGCCCACTTTCTCTCTCTCTCTCTCTCTATTCCCCCCTCTGTTTCTCTATCCCTCAACCCCCTAATGCCCACTCCCTCTCTCTACACATAACCCCTTTCTCTCTCCTTAATGCCCCCTCTTTATCCCTCTCCTACTCCCAACACTACCAACCGACCCCTGTCTCTGTCTCTCCCTCTGCAACTAGCTCCCCCCTTCTTTCTAACTACCCTACTCCTCCAAAAACGCCTTCCTAATATCTATCTCTTTCTCTCCCCCATACCCCTAATCAATCCCCTTCTCTCTCTATCTGTAACTCTCTCTCTCTCTCTCTCTCAACGCCCTTCTAATCCACCTATCCCTAACCCCTGCCCCTTTCTCTCTCCCCCTACTCCCAAACACCCCCATGATCTCTCTCTCTAACACACAAACACACACATGCACCCTAATCCCACCCTTACAAATACCCCCTTCCTCTGTCCCTCTCTACCCTCCTCCTCCACCTAACAATTACTACCCCCTGCACTCTCTCTTTCACTCTCTTTGTTCTCCCCTAACCATTACTATGACCCCCTCTCTCTTTCTCCCATACAACCACTAACAAACCCCCCTCTATTTCTCTCTATATCACTCCCCCATTATGCATAAGCTGCACTTCTCTCTATGTTTCTCCTTATCTCCCCAATGACCCTTCTAACACCTACACCTAATATAACCCCCATGGCTCTCTCTCTCTCTCTCTTTCTCTCTCTCTATCTTTGTGTTTCTTTATCTCTCCTACTAATGCACCTACCCTTGACTCCCACCCCTTTATCTCTATCCCTACTCCCTAACACCCCCCTTCTATCTTCATCTCTAACACATAAACACACATCCCCCTACTCCAACCCATACAACTAAACCCCCTCCTCCCTCTCACTCTCTTCCCCCTACTTATTATAACCATTAATGAAACCCATTCCAACTTCCTTCCCCCCTCCCCCCTCTCTTTATCTCTTACTCTCCGACCACTAAACAACCCCCCCCTCTCTCTCTCTCCCTCTCCATCTCTCCATAATCCCCCTTCTAATTATGATTCACCTAATTCCCCTGCCTCCTACAGCTAACAAACCCTTGACTATATCTCTCCATATATACCCCCACCTCCCTACCCACATCTCTCTCTCTCTCTCTCTCTCTCTCTCTCTCTCCCTGTATACTTCCCCTTCTCTTTAATTGCTCTCATCCTGCCCAAACCCATAACTCCCCTTCTATCTTTCTCTCTCCCTGTAATCAACACACTCCTAATCCCACTATCCCTAGCCCCAACCCCCTAATCATCACATCCTATCCCTACCCCTTCTCTCTCTCTCTAAACCCCCTCGCTCTTCAACTATACCCACGTCTCTCAAACTTCCATGATATTCCCCAAAACTCTAAACTCCTAATCCATACCTCTTTATCTCCCCCAATGTCCAACCTCCCACTAACCATAATCATCCCTCAATGTCCCTCCTCCCACTGCAACTAATCGCCCCCTCTCTCTCTCCAAATCCCCCTGCTCCCTACCACCTCTCTCTCTCTCTCTCTCTTCTCCCAACTGCCCCATTCCTCAACTACACCCCATTCTCTCAAACTTCCATTCTCCTCCCCAAACACCTAAACGTCTTGATCTCTATCTCTTTATCTCCCCCAACCTCCCTTCTCTCCTTACGACTAATCAACCCCCAAAACTCTCTCTCTCTCTCTCTATCAACCCCCTAAACATACACCTACCCATAATCCTCACCCCACATACTCCCTAATACACTCCCCATTCTCTATCTCTTCCCCCTCCTCTCGCTGACCCTTACTAAAACCCTCTCACATTCTCTATTGCCCTAATCCCCCATGTACTCCTAAACCCCACTTTTTTCTCTCTCCTCCAACCACCTAACACTAACCCCCCCTCTGTCTAGCCTTCTCTATTTGTCACCCCCTTCTCTTAAATTTCAATGTAGCTCCCAAAACCCCTAACCTTCCTAATGTCTATCTTTTTCTCTACCCAAACCTCACTCCCCACTACACCTAATCACCCCCCAACTCTCTCTCTCAAACCCCTATTCATCCACTTACCCCTCACCCCCACCCCTCTCTGTCTCCTCCTAATCCTTGATAGCCTCCCCACTCTCTCTCTCTCTCCTAGCACCTACTATAAACCCTATGATTAACCACTATCACTCTTTCTCTTTCTATCTATTTATCTACCTATTTACTCCCCTCCTAGTCCTAACCCTTACTAAAACCCTCTTTCATTTTCTCTCTCTCCCATACTCCTCCTATGCCTAACCCCCACTTCTTTCTCACTTCCCAAACATAATACAACCCACTGAACCTCCTTATCTTTCTCCCAAACTCATTCCCCTACTCCTACACCTACCAATAACCCCCCCCTCTCTCTCTCTCTCCCCCATCCCTCACCTCAGTCTCTTCCCTCCTCCCCCTAATCCTTAGTAACACCCTATTTAATTCTATCTCTCTCATACTACTCTACCTACACCTAACCCCTACTTCATTCTCTCTCCCTCAACCTAGTCATGCCCACCCCCTCTCTCTCTACACATAACCCCTTGCTCTCTCCCTTATGCTCTTCAACTATGCTCATGTCTCTCAAACTTCCATGATATTCCCCAAAAATCTAAACTCCTAATCCCTACCTCTTTATCTCCCCCAATATCCATCCTCCCACTACCCATAATCATCCCTCAATGTCCCTGCTCCAAATACCACTAATCCCCCTCCTCTCTCTCTCTCTCCAAATCCCACTATCCCCTACCACTTCTCTCTCTCTCTCTCTCTCTCTCTCTCTCTCTCTCTCTCTCTACTCCCAAGTGACCCATTCCTCAACTATAACCCATTCTCTCAAACTTCCATTCTCCTCCTCAAACACCTAACCCTCATGATATCTATCTCTTTATCTCCCCCAACCTCCCTCCTTCCCTTCCCACTAATCGACCCCCAAAACTCTCTCTCTCTCTCAACCCCCTAAAAATCCACCTACCCATAATCCTCACCCCACATACTCCCTAATACACCCCCCATTATCTATCTCTCCCCCCTTCTCCCCCCTCTCCCTAACCCTTACTAAAACCCTCTTGCATTCTCTATCTCCCCTAATCCTCCACATACTCCTAAACCCCACTTTTTTCTCTCTCCTCCAACCACCTAACACCAACCAACCTCTCTCTCTAACTCTCTTTATATGTCACCCCCCTTCTCTCAAATTTCCATGTAGCTCCCAAAACCCCTTGTTAGAACAATAATCCATACTTAGTACCATAGTCCATAACCTTAGTCAATTTTATTGCCACATGTGCATTATTACACCATAGTTTGGACTAGGTGACTTTAGTTGGCCAAATATCCACTTTTGATAGTGTTCACAACTGTTTCTAAGCAAACCAGCTCACCCAAACTCCAGTTTTGTCCACAAGTGCACCCTCATTAAATGTAGGAGTGCTATCCTTCCTTGAATTGGGGAATCTCTGTTGACTAGGAGCGCTTGTGTGGATTTTGCCCATTTTTTGATAGATTTGGAGCATTTATTGCTTCCTTGGACCTCCCAAACACCTCTATTTGCTCACCCATGCATGATTTGGCCTCATTTATGACCCAACATGCTTCAGCCACCTTCACACCAGAATTCATGACTGTTTGGGATGATTATGACTGAGTTGGACCCACCTAGAGGGGATTGAGGCCAATTTTGGCAATTTAGCTTATACACTCATCTTGAGCTATCTAATGCTCTCAAATTTCTCCATGATGTAATAAAAACATGTTCTAAACATTTTCACATGTTAGACAAACTGATAATGCCAAGTTCCCGTTCACATTATGTGTAAATCTTTCTTCCTTTCAAGCTATTTTGCTGGTTATTGCAAATTATTCTATTTTGTGAGGTTCTCCATAGCTCTAGGATCTATTATGAATCAAAATACTCACATGGTATCAGAGCCTTGTGGAGTTAGTGAGTGGCAGATCATTCCTTAAGCATTTGAACTGCATTCTAGTGAGGATTTCCAGATAAAAATTGAGTGTTTTTTGTAGTTGTTTCAACAGTTTTCTCACCAACGCAGTAGTCATGGCAGCCAACCAAATGTTTCTCACTCCCTTCAATTTTTTCGATTGGAAGGATGAGATGGTTATCAAACTAAGATCGAAAGGTCTCTACAGAGTAACCATGGGCACAGAGGCAGAACCAAACTCAGCTGTAGAGAAATCCAAGTATTACAATCGACTTGATGAACCATATGGTATGTTGTGCCTGAGCATTTCAAGGGAACTCTTGTTTCACACTGATAGTCTAACAACTCCCAATGAAGTATGGGTGAAGTTTGAATCACTCTTTGGGAAGAATGCTGAACTAACAGGCCACCAACTTGACAATGAGCTCATCAGCTTGAGCCCATCTCCCTTTGAAACAATCCAAGAATTCTTCACCCAATTCAAGTCATTGGTACTTCAGTTGTAGCAATGTGGTATTGTTAAGAAGGAAGAACAACTGATTATATCAATACTGTCAAATCTAGGGCCAGAGTTCTCTGTATTTGCTAGCACATTCCACTCAGCCAAGATGACCCTTTGAAATTGGCAAATTCCATCTCTAGCAACCTTCATGGAGTGTCTCACTGAGGAGCAGGACAAACTAGTTCAGCTGGGCACCATAAAATCGAAGGACCAAGCACTGGCAATGGGTGTTTCGAATGCTACCAAAGGCAAGCAGAAAGCAAAGGGTTCTAAGCAGCTAGAGAAGAGGCAGTTTGATAAAACCAAGCTTGCAGATGGAGGTTCAAATCCTTCAAAGGAGAAGGACAAGAAGGGAAAGGAAAAGACCAAATGCACCTATTGTCATAAGGGATGGCATCTAGAGAGCTCATGTATGAAGAAAACCATTGACTCAATGGCATAGCTACTGGAGAAGAACAACATCCCAGTCCCTAAGGGCGCAAGGAAGAAAGAAAGCACCTCAAATCCTGACAATAAGGAGAAGTGTCATGCTTTGGTAGCAGCTATTTCGAATCCCTCATCCTTTATCATTGATTCAGGAGCTTCCAGGCATATGGTTTAATCCAGAGAGCTCTTCACTTCTATGCATTCAAATGGTGGCCCAATAGTTCGAATGTGGGATGATTCAGAAATCGAGACCAAGGGGATTGGTAGGATTGACTTGGAGCATGGCTATTTTAGTGATGTGCTCTATGTACCCTCATTGGCTGCAAATTTGCTATCAGTTTATCAAATGACCCATACAGGAGAAGTTAAGAGAGTAACATTTACTCCAGATTTGGTAGAAATCTCATAAATTTCTTCAATCAAGTTGTGGTAGTGGGGTTTGCTGATCATCAAGAGAGAATATACAAATTCTCCAATTTTATTCCAAATTCTAGTGACCATGCTCTTGTCTCTCATCCCAACGAGACCTCCAAGCTGTGTCATGAAAGGTTTGGCCACATGAACTACAAATATCTCCATACATTGCACAAGGATGAGATGGTAGAAGGGCTTCCTGAAATCAAATCTTCAAATGGTGAATGCATTGGTTGTGTAGTTGGAAAGAATCTAGAGTGAAACTATGAGAAGGGAATGGAAAGGAGAGCCACTCAACCACCTGGATTGATACATTCAAACCTCATTGGTCCTCTTCCCACTCCATCATATGGTGGATCAAGGTATGTACTCACATTCATAGATGACTACTCTCGATTATGTTGGGTATACTTCTTTAAATTGAAATCAGAAGTGTTTGAGAAATTGAAGATTTGGAAGGCCTTACTGGAGAGTCATAGTGGTCATAAGATAAAAATCCTTAGGAATGATAATGGAAAGGAGTATGTGAATGATAACATTCAGTATCTTTGTGAGGAATGTGGCATCCAAATGCAACATTCAATCCGCTACACACCTCAGCAAAATGGTGTGGTAGAGAGGAAAAATATATCTCTCAAAGAGATGGCCACTTGCATGATTGAAGCTAGGGATCTAAGACCCAAGCTATGGGATGAAGCCATCAATTGTGCTGCTCATATTCAGAATAGAGCCTTTCACAAATAAGTCAAAGGTAAAACCCCCTATGAGGCATGGTTTGGCCAAAAACCAAATGTTTCAAATTTCAGAATTTTTGCATCTAGAACATGGGCTCGAATTCCATCAGAAAAGAGGAAGGCTTTGGAGCCACAGAGTAGAGAATGTATCATGGTTGGATATGGTGAAGACACAAAGGGTTACAAGCTCTTTGACACATCCTCACTCAAAACTTTCATTGAGAGAAGTGTGCAATTCGAAGAAGAACCAATTCCTGATTTTGAGCTTGCACCAGGGAAATGCTCTTCTCCTCCACACCTTAACGAAATAAGTGATGATTCATGTTCTGATTTTTTTGATATTGCTGAAGATGACATGGATGAAGATGACATTGCTATACATGAGTCACCATCAAGACCCAAGTGGGCTGAAAAAACCATACAAGCTGCAGGTGAATTGGCAGGCAATCACCAAGAGCCTGGGAAAACTAGATGTCAAGCAATCAATGCTTCCTTTGCAAATGAAAGTGAACTTGCTAATCATTGTTATATGTTGATTGGATCTGATACAACATCATATCAAGAAGCTCATCATGATCCAAGGTGGAGAACAACAATGCAAGAAGAATTCCAATCTCTCCAAGAGAACAAAACATGGGATTTGGTGCCTCTTCCTCCCAAGAGAAAACTTGTGCAATGTAAGTGGATTTTTTGAACCAAGCCTGTTGCTGATGGTTTGATATGAAGTATAAGGCTAGGTTAGTGGATAAGGGCTACTCACAAATCCATGGTGTGGAATATACAGAGACCTTTGCACCGGTTGCAAAGATGGACTCAATTAGACTAGGTCTAGCCATGGCAGCTAGTAAGGGTTGGGAAGTTCATCATATGGATGTTAAAAGTGCATTCTTACATGGTGAGATATAGGAAGAGATCTATATGCACCAACCTGAAGGTTTCCAAGAGGATCCCTCACTTGTTTACAGGTTGAAGAAGTCACTCTATGGACTCAAGCAAGCCCGTAGGGCTTGGTATGCCAAAATGGATGCTTTTTTGCTCTCAATTGGTTTCTTTCGATGCAAGTCTAATCCAAATGTTTATTTGCAGCAATGTGATGATAATTTGTAGGTCAGTGTATTGTATGTTGATGATATTTTAAATACAGGGAGGTGCAACAAACAAATTGGCTCAATCAAAGCATCTTTGCACAGTGAATTTGCCATGAGCGACCTAGGATCGCTAAGGCAATTTTTTGGTTTGGAAATTGAGCAAACTGAGAGAGGTATATTGCTGTGTCAATCTAAGTATGATTTAGACCTATTATTGAAGTTTAAAATGGCTGAATGTAGGTCAACCAAGTGCCCATTCATTTCAAGCATAAAACTAGGTGAATTTGAAGACTCTCCATTGGTGGATTGCATACTCTACATGTAGCAAGTTGAAAGTTTGTTGTACCTTACACATACAAGACATGATTTGTCTTATGTTGTAAGTGCTGTAGCAAGATATATGCAATAGCCACATGAGATCCATTGGAAGGAAGCCAAAAGGATCCTTCAATATGTCCAAGGAACAAAGAGCTTTCGGGTACACTATGCTGCTGGTTCTTCACTACAACTAGCTGGATTTTCTAATTCCGATTGGGCTGGAGATCCCATTGACAGAAAGTCCACTTCAATGTTTGCTGAAGGTCCCATTTTATGGTCAAGTAAGAAACAACACACTATTTCACTTTCATCAGCAGAGGCCAAGTACAGGGAAGCAGTGAACGCAACCACACAGTGTGTTTGGCTGCAAGGTATTCTTCAGGAGTTTGGTGTTGCTATTGATTCTCCAACAAACATTTGGGTGGATAATCAAAGTGCCATCAAGATATCTACTAATCTAGTACAGAGGAAGAGAACAAATCGCATTGAAATCCATATGCACTACACTCGGGGCTTGGTGCATGATAGAGTGATTTCCTTGCAGTATTTCCCATCCATCGAGCAAACTGCTGATATTTTCACCAAGTGTTTTACTGATAAGACCTTCACTCACTTGAGAGCTTTTCTTGGAGTGAGTGATGGATGGTGATTGCTGCAATTTTATTGCATGTTCAGCCCCATGTCCATTTTAGAGGGAATTTTTTATCCCATGTGGTTTTACTTCTTGTCCTCAATTTACATGGACAAATAAAATTTATGTTTGTAATGAGGTGACTTGAGCCTTTGTTGCCAAGCCCTCCCACTTTAATTTCATGAGATGTACTAAGTTCTGGTTAAGGGGGGGTGCTAGAATAATAATCCATACTTAGTACCATAGTCCATAACCTTAGTTAATTTTATTGCCACATGTGCATTATTACACCATAGTTTGGACTAGGTGACTTTACTTGGTCAAATATCCACTTTTGAGAGTGTTCACACCTGTTTCTAACCAAACCAGCTAACCCAAACTCCAGTTTTGTCCACAATTTGCAGAGAAGAAGAAAGAAGAAGAATTGAATCAGTAATCACTCATAAACTCAGAAATGGTAAGATATGCAGTATAATCATACATCAGTTGTAAGCTGGAACTGTGAAATTGAATAATAAATCAATACAATCAAATGAATTCGAATATACCTAAGGTCATTCGAATTCTTCTCAATGTGTGGCTTGGATAGCATTGGAGACATCACCCAATCAGTGGTAGTAGTCACAAATAGTCCAATATCAATCAAAGAAGTCTCACTGAGTCATGTGAACACAAATCAAGGGAAGGAGACTCCAAGGAGGGTGCATGAGGCTGATGAGGTTGTCACTAGGTCAAGTGGCACTCTGATACAGACAACTGGAAGCTACAGGGAGTTAAACTCAGCAATAAATGCATGAACTAGGCAATCAATGCTACAATTGACTGTTAGAATCCAAGTAGGTGTATTGGGGCACATTTGTCATCCAGGTGAGGAAAACAAGGTGCACTAGGTAGGTAGGATGGCTACTAAGGGCTAAAAACAGGCTCTAGGGGGGCTGAAAATAGGCTCCAGGTGCTGGGGAGACTACCATACTGATGACTGGATGCATGCAGTATTCATGCATGCATGCAGAATGCATGCAAATATAAAAAATGATGGTGAGAATATTCCAACACCCCCCCGCAAGATAAACTATGAGGAAGTAACTGAAAACTAGTAGGGCCCTGGTAACTGAGACCAAAGTTCACCCCGTACAAAAATCTAAATAAATAAAGTGAGGAAAGAGGGAAAACCCAGTGGGACGAAATCCCCCCCTCAAGATATACTTTGGTAGGATAATCAATCATGTACATCGCTCACCCCCAAAGGTAATTGGACTTATCCATCGAAGAAATATCTATCAGCAAGAAATGGATTAGTAATGTGAGAAGGATGAAACCTTCCATCCTAAAAATCAGATCTGGTTCTCCTTTGATCAAGTGGATCACCAACAAGATCTCCGGCAGATCTAAGAGTAGTGGCTACCCATCTAGGAAGAGGAGGATCTGTAGGCTGTATATATGGATCTATCATATGCTCATCTTCACTGTCAGGTGCTAGATCTCCAGGTTCTTGTGGATATGGATCTAGCATTCTCTTAGAAAGAGTTACCTTCCTCTTGGGAAGAAATGGATCATGCTCCAAAAACATGTTCTTGAGTTCTCCAACAATGGATGTAAGTGAATCTGGAGGCTTCCTGAACTTGCTCTTCCTACCAAGCATGGTGAGAACAAATCCAAAAATATGACTATCATTATGGAGCATGTGATTCGAACCAACTGAGGTAGAATCAACTCCATGAATGTGTATGCATTTCTTTGATATCTCTAGTGTCCCCTTCTCCTTAGAACATGCAGGGAAGGAAACATTAACAATGCACCGGGCTTTTAGCAGACTTAGCCCCAATATTTAGACCCGTAAATAGGTAACAATTAAAAGCTTCTCTAGACAGATGCAAACTTCAATAAAACACACTGGAATTTAACCATGACATATGCACACAGATTCATCATGCGTTCAATCATATAAACAGTAGTCATTAATTAAAATATTTGCAGAGCATAGAATTAACATAATTCAACCACAAGAATACTTATCTCGAATTGTAATGGCCCAAACGACTGGCTACGTGAGAGCAACGTTCCACCCAACCATAGATCTCTATCCAGCCTGTATTCTTTCAGCTGAGAGATCACCCCCGAGCTGTGCTATGTATCCACTAAGGAGGAACTAGATGGCTCACTCACAGTCAGGGTTCCACTCAGACAGCCATGCTAAGCCAACACACAGTTGGGTTTCTCAAGCATGCAATAGGAGATGGAGGAGGATGCTAGTCCACTGAGATCAAACCCAGAGCCACATACACTTCAAGCTAGACTCAGCAATCCCATCCTCTGTTCATACATCCACTCATGGGTTTCTCACAACTCTGTCACAAATAACTCCAAAACCGTCACTGATTTTCTGGGCAGTTAAAACTGGGTTTCCCCATGGATTTTGGAGTAGCTATTGCTCCCAAATTCGCCCCAAGGCTCATACCAACGGATTCTCCATTGGATTTCACTGTCCAATACCCATTCTGGGCGTTTTTGGCTTCCCAAAACGTGGGTTCATTCCAAGTCGCGATTTCTGGTTTTCTCACTGCTGGGAGCTCGTTTTTTTGGATGGAGAATAAAGCTAGGTTCTTTCACAATGGAATGGGGGTGAGAATGAAGCAACCTCCCATGAGGTTGAGTGACTTATTGTACAAGAAAACAGAGCCCATACCTACCCATACGAATTTCAGGGCTGGCCATGCTCCATTGAAGCCATGGGCTGACATCTCAACCACTTCATTACAACAGGCATAAATGTCCTCTAGAAAAGTCAAATGGGTTCTCATAATGACATATGGAAACCTATGGTTCACTCCCTTATCCCCCTCACCACTCCCTAGTGGATACACGTGGCCCCTTCTCATTCGTTGCCTCCGTAGCCAATTTTGGTATTTTATATTGCATGATGTTTATTTACATCCTATTACAATTTCCATGGCTCAAGAGCACATGGGCATCAAATATCCAATACTTGCCTTTTAAATCAAAATTCGGGTTTTCACTAGCGGGGCCTTGGCCTTGAGCTCCACGCTAGGAAAACATACATCACATGTACACATTATTTACATTAAAGGCTAATATATCCTAAGGGTTGAATTGGGGGTATTACAATATCTCTTTTGAACCGACATAGGTAAGATCATAACCAAATGAACTAATACATGATGGTGGTGGCTTGGACTTCAAATCAGATCCAAGAATTGATATATGTCTTCTTATGATCTCCTTTGAACCAGCAGGGGTGATATCAAAACCAAAATCACAAGGATATGCATGAGACTTGAACCCAAGAGAATGATGGTGTCTTGCATCTTCAATGCAACTTTGAAAACATGTTCCAATGACCAAATAGGAGTTCATAGGAAGCATTTGATCAAGGAGGGTGAATCCATCACCTCCAAAATGTGATTTTACCTCCAAAATACTCAATAAGTCATCATCTTGCACATCAATAGGCTCATGGGAAGTAGATATTTTGAAAGTCTCTTCAACTTCTAGAGTAGTAGCTAGCATCTCTTGCTCAAAATTTGAATCAGAATATAGACCAACTCCATTAGCTATGTTACTTTCATGCCATAGTCTACTCTCTTCATTTGTATGAGTGTAAAGAGAAGACTATTTGGAGAGAGGTAGAAAGTGGGAGAACTCATAGAGTTTGGAATTGTGGTTTGCAACACCTTTTGCAATGATATTTCTTGATACCATGTCTTTTATTTTGACTTCATATTGAACAAATTCATCATGAGATATGATTGAGGTCGAATCATGAATAGAGAGAGCATTGGAGGCAATACTACTGGGCTTATTCTCCAAATGGCTAACATCATCGTCTTCCTTCTTTCCAAATAATCTATCCAACCTTGTCCAGTTATCACTTGGATGTTCAGCAGTATTAATGAGGTACTCTATATTATAAAGCATAGCAGTACATATTGTTGTTGATGCTCTGTCACAATCATCTAGCCAATATTCTTCCTCTTCATAGGAAGCAAAATCTCTCTTAACACCAATACACATATCAAAAAGACCATATCTCTTTAGGTATGTGGTCATATTTTGTTTCCATTCTTCACAATTATATGAAGAGAGAGAAGGAACTGGTTTCAAATCCATGGAAGGTGTTGTTGAATTCGAATCTATTACTGCAACTGTAGAAAAATTTGAAGCTACTACAACTACAAGAAACTGCTACAACTGCAGAAAATTTCAAAGCAACTGCAACTGCAAAAAACTTTGAATAATCTGCAAAAGCAATGGAGATCCATAGTAGCTATTGAATTTGAATATGTTGAAGATCGATTCGAATGATGGAATAAACCTGCAAAACAAATGAAATTGTTGATGAATATTTGCTGCAAATTTGAATGAACACTGCCTTAGGACAATGAGCACATGTGACTAGATCCTTCACAGCTGGCTAGACCTCACTCGATTGCTCCAGTGAATTCATTACAATTGCACCAGGAATTTTTGTGGAAATCCAGAGGCTTCTGGTGCTCAATGGAAGACAACTGCTCAATGAATTGCTGCAACTATTGCTGCTTCAATTTGAATAGCTGGCTCCAACTCTGATACCATGGGATATTTTACATGATAAATCACACATCTAGAGTAAATCTCACTAATCTCACTCAAGAATTGTAGATAAGAAGAAAGAATAATAATTGAATCAGTAATCACTCATAAACTTAGAAATGGTAATATCTATAGCATAATCATACATCAGTTGTAATTTGGCACTGTGAAACTGAATAATAACTCAATACAATCAAAGGAATTCGAATACACCTAAGGTCATTCGAATTCTTCTCAATGTGTGGCTTGGATAGCATTGGATACATCACCCAATCAGTGGTAGTAGTCACAAATAGTCAAATATCAGTAAAATGAGTCTAACTGTGTCACGTCCCCTCCCATCATTTCGACCTACAGAGGAAACATGACTGCAACATGGGGTGTCTAATTCTTCTCCAATCCATATGACTAAATTCACGATTTAAATAAAATGCTTAATTAAAATTACATAGTGGGACTAAATCAGATTATGCATCTACAACATGCAACACTAACAACATATTTAGCACATGCAAAATTATGGAACAACATATAGAGAATGAATCCCATTCTCATGCTATGCACAGGCTTCATGCCAAAAAACTTAAGATAATCATTTCATTCAATCAACATGAATCATTAAACATTCAGAACAGAACATAGAATGATCATAATTTAACCATAGGGAACACTTAACTTTAAGATGAAGCTGTCCAAACAACTAGCTATGTGAGAGAAACGTTCCACCCAACCATAGATCCCTTTCCAGCGTATATTCTTTTAGCTGAGAGACCACCCTCGAGCTAGGATGTGGATCCACTTAGGAGGAAATAGGCAGGCTCACTCACAACCATGGTTTCACACAAACAGTCATGCTAAGCCAACACACAGTTGGGTTTATCAAGCATGCAAGAGACAAAGGAGGAGGATGCTAAGCCAGTAAGATCAACGATGTAGCTATAGGAATCTCAACTAAATAAAAACAACCTTGGCACCTACAATACCAACCACACCCAACACAAGGAAGGTCCCCTTCTTTGTTGCACAGTCCCCGAGGCACCCCTACCCACCAGTGCTATTCAGGATGGGCATAGAAAGGTCCAAGCTGCCAAATCCTTGATATTCTATCCTTCACTAGGTTTATCAAGCAATTCCAACCTCTGTTTTCTCCTCTTCTCTGTTAGTCACACTTGTATTTTCTCAATTCTATCACCAAATAACTCTGTCCCGTAATTGGATTTTAGGGCTATAAAATCGAGGTTTTCCTATGGATTTCGAGGTATATAAAACTCTCAAATTCACCCCTAGGTTTAGGTCTATGGATCCCCATTGGATTTCACTGTCCACACATATTTTTGTGTGTTTTTACACTTCAAATCGTGGCTTAATTTGGAGTTGCGATTTTTGGTTTTTTTCACTGTTAGGCATGTGTAATGGATGAAAACTGATGCTTAGGTGTTCAACAATGGAATGGGAATGATGAATAACATATTCCCATGAGGTAGAGTGACTTGTGCGTCAAGGAAATAGATCCCATACCTTCCATACAAATTTCTAGGCTGCCCATGCTCCATTGAAGCCATGGACTGATTTCTTCAACTACTTCCTTACAACATAAATAAATGTCAGCAAGGAAAGAGAAATGGGTTGTCAAGATGACATTTGATAACATATGGTTCAACCCCACAATCCCCCTCACCACTCCCTAGTGGATACACATGGCCCCCTCTAATTAGTTGCTTCCATAGCCAGTTTTTGGTATTTTATTACAATATTAATATTTATATCCCTTTACAATGTTCCATGGCTTAATATCACATGGATAGAAAAATATCAAATATTTTTCCATTTTAAATAAAATCCAAACATACACTAGTGAGGCCTTGGCCTTGAGATCCATGCTAGGGAAACATACATCACATGTATACAATATTTACAATAAAAGCCAATATTTCCTCAGGTTCAAAATGGGGGTATTACATTCCCCTCCCCCTTATAACAACATCGTCCTCAGTGTTCTCAAAATTGAACAAAAATGGGAATGCCTCTCTCATGGCATCCTCCATCTCCCATGTAGCCTCATCGAGACTAAGGTGCTCCCTTGTACCATTACCTATCCAATGGCTCGGTTCCGGAGCAATGTGACCTTCTTGTCGAGGATACGCATAGGCTCCACTTGGAACTCTCCCTCAGGTTCCACCTATATCACATTCCAATCAATCATATGATTAGGATCATGTACATACTTCTTAAGCAAAGATACATTGAAAACATTATGAGCTCTTATGTTAGCAGGAAATGCAACTCTATATGCAACTGGTCCTATCCTATCAAGGACATCAAATGGCCCACAATTTCTTGGTGCCAGCTTGGCACAACTCCCCAACTTCAGGGAACTTTTCCTTGATTTCACCCTCAAATAAGCATGATCCCCAATATTAAATTCCTTATGAACTCCTTTGAAATATGCATAACTCTTTTTCCTGTCTTGACCTGCCTTTAAATTATGCCTGATATTGAAGCGAATAATTATTCATTCACACAATTAATATTACCAAAACACCTGGAATATTAGATAAGTCATTAATAGGAAAATATATATTTATATTTGAATAGATAAGAAGATCATTTAATATTACAACATAGCTCGCCTTATATATGGCTTGAGCACTTGTAGTGAAGGGTTACATCCCTTCACATTAATAATGAACTACTTAATGATTAACAATTATTATTTATTTAACATGCCATTTATATTCGTAGCATTGCCACTCTCTTAGAAAGGCTTTGTCCTCAAAGCCTTATAATTTTGTCGCATTGTTCTTTGCGATGTCATGGCTGACGAAACATGTCGATACGAACTGCTAAGTGTAGAGCATAACTTTCGATATGTGGATGGGTCAATCCATCCCAAATTGATTTGTTGTTGACTGCTTGGATTCCCTACTGATCCGTCGTTAGGAGGTTTGATCACATTAGTACCATTATCTTTCGACGTTTCCCACTTTTCAGAATATCAGTTTTTATGGTTGGGGTGTCAATAGAAAATTTTTACAATGTTATTTTCTTTTATGAGTGTCATCTTTTGAGCATTGATCTGAGTTGGGAATTGTATTTTCATCCCTTGAGGTTTTAAGGTTTCGTTCTGTATCTTTTCCAAATTGTTTTCTAACTGCATGTTATCATTTTGAAACTTCTTAATCACTTATACTTGCAATTTTCTATCATTTTCAAACTTCTTAAGTTGTTCCATAAGATCTTCGTTATGACTTCTGATGCAACTATTTTCTTTTTGCTTGTCTTGAAGTTTTCCTTCAATGTCTTCCGTAGATTGTTCTCTCTTCCGACTATTTTTCAACTTCTTAATTTTTGTGACTAGTGTCTTGTTATGATTTCTTAATCTGAAAATTTCTTCGGAATTGTTTGATAGTACTTTATTACTCTTTATGATCTCTGACTTATGTGTCTTTTTAGAGTCGTCATTTTGTTGTTGAAGAACTTTTATCTGTTGTCGACATTGGCCGACCTCCTATTCTTGACTTTCTAATTTATGTCGTATCTGTGTTAGTTCTTCATCTTTGTCGCTAACGATTTTGTTCAAGCGTATTATTTGTGCTTCATAGTCGTTTATTTCTTTCTTTATATCTTGATTTTTCAATCTCTGATTGAAATTGTTTTCGTCTTTTTAACTCCTCAATTTGAGCACATAATAACTTTTCTATACGATTTTTCTAGTCGGAAATTTTTTGTTCCTTGTACTTTTCTTCCATCTTATGTATTTCAATTATTACTTCTAATTTTGAATTCTTGTCGCGTAAATCTTCATTGTCTCTTCGATAATGCTTTAACTTGGCTTCTAATTTCTCTATTTGTAATCGCAAACCGGCTTCCATGGTCTCTGATTTCTTCGATGTTAGATGTTTGTTCTGGACTATAGATGGTCTTTAATTGGTCTTTGATTTCTTCGACAAGGGTGGATTAAAAAGATGTAATAATTCCCAATATGTGTCTATTGGAAAGAACTTTCTTTGACTTTTTTTATTTTTATTTTTTTTACTAGGTCAAATAACCCTTTTTTTTTCTTCCACAGATAATTATTATTTTAATAAAATAATTATTATTATTATATTTTTTTTACTATGAATTTTTTTGACTTCTTCTTTATTTTTTTTTAAATAATTGTTTTTTCTTTTTTTCTCTTTTTTTTGATGATTTTGTTTTGTTATCCAAATAATTCTTATTCAAAAGAATTGATTTTTTTTTTGTGATGAATGGTATTCCTTTCTTTTTATAATAATTGTAACAATTACAATTATTAAATAATGATAATAATAATTATTAATAAATATTATTTGTTAATAATGGATATTGTAATTTTTTTTAAGCGTTTCAAGGAATATTATAATAATATTATTATAATCTTTGGTAAATATTTATAACAATGATTTTTGAATTTATAAAAAAATTAGGGCTTATGTGAGGCTAGCAAGAGAGGAGGAGCGAACTGAGTGGATGAAGGCAATGTGGGAGGGAGGAGGTGGCCACAGTGTAGGGCGGAGGGAGGAGAGGTGGAGTTGCAGGTGCGTGGAAGGGGCCCAAGACAGGAAGGTGGAGCATGTGATGAGGGCAGAGGGAAAACACCGAGGAGGGCGGGTGAGCAATTGAGGAGTTGCACAAGAAGGGGAGTAGGTAGGAGGTAGGGTGAAGATGGGGAGTGAGGGCGTGTGGAGTTGAACTAGGGAGGACGAAGCACGCAGGAGGGAGAGGGAGGATGCAAAAGGTGTGTGGAAGAGGAGGTAGATGGAGTGTCCGTGTGGGAAGTAGTGTGAGTGGCCACGTGGGAAGTAGTAGTGTACAGATATGGCGAGGGGAATTGGCGTAGGGTTGGCATGGGAGGTGTGAAGGAAGGTTCACGTGGGAAATGATATGGCAAAGGTGGTTGCAATTGGGTGTGGGATTTGTGTTAAATGGTGTGTTCGGGGTGACGTGGAGAGTGTGTAGTGAAAATGCGAGTGAACTGTGTAGATGGGGAGGCACAGTAGTGCGGGTGGACCTGGAGGATGGTGTGGATGTTGCGAGAGAGGAGGCGCATGAGGGATAAGAGGGAGTTGGGGAAATGGAGTGTGAGGGGCACTGAATGATAGATGATTTGTTGAGTTTGTGATGGAAGGTTCGTGGAGATGGGAGATGCGGAGAATGAGGTATGGAATATGTGAGGCAGCATTGAAGGAGAGAGGATGACGTGAATGAGGGAGAGATGGAGGATGGTAGTGAGATGTTTATAATTTTATGGTCAAGGACGAAGGATCAAGAAAACCCTGGAACAATGGCTAAAAGCCAAAAGACATCCAAAGGCCGGAATCTAGCATGAGATATTAAATAAATAATAATTGTTATTATATTTAATATGCCATTTATATTCGTAGCAGATATTAACAACTTCTTGTTCCATTTCCTTGATCATCTCTGGTCCAAGCACTACCCTATTCACTGAACTATCCCAATTTGTGGGAGTCCTGCATCCTTTGCCATACAATTCCTCAAATGGACTCATTGCCAATGATGCTTGATGTTCATTATTGTATGCAAATTATACCAAGTGTAGGTAATCCTCCCACTTGGATGGTTTATCCATCACATACATTCTCAGCATGTCTTCAAGAACCTGACTTACCCTCTCAGTTTGGCCATCTGTTTGAGGATGATATGCTGTACTAAAATTTAGTCTAGTTCCCAATTCCTGGAACAATCCTTTCAAGAAATTGGAAGTGAACATTGTATCACGATCAGAAATTATTTCCTTGGGAAATCCATGCAATCTGAATATCTCACTCATGAAGATATTTGCAATGTCATTATCCTTGTGATTGGACTTGACTGGAATGAAATGAGATACCTTTGATAGCTTGTCCACCACTACCATGATTGAATTGCACTTCTTCACTGTCATGGGAAGACCTAATATAAAATCCATAGATATCACTTCCCACTTCCACTCTGGAATGGATAAGGGTTGCAACAATCCTGCTGAATGTTGATGCTCTACCTTGACCTGTTGGCACTTTTGACACCTAGCAATGTACTCAGCTATGTATTTCTTCATACCATGCCAAAAATACTACCTTCTTGCTGTTGTTATTGTATTTTGATATACTATATGTCCAGAGTATGGCATTTGATATATTTCATCCATCACTAGCTTCTTTAAATCTGCACAATTCCGAACATATAGTCTATCTTTATATAGGAGAATATCATCTTCTCCAAGCTGATACCCTGCACAATTTTCATCTATATTTCTCTGCTGCAATTTTTCTTTAATTTGAAGGTAAGTTTCATCACCTTTTTGTGCTTCAAGAACTCTTGTCCTCAAATCCTATTTGCACATACTTAATGCTACAACATGAAATTTTATACTAAGAGCATATGCAACCTTATTCTCTTTCCCTTTTACATGCTTAATTTCAAAATCAAATTCACATAGAAATTTCATCCACCTGACTTGCCTAGCATTCAAGTTTGGCTGGTCAAACAAATAATTCAAGCTCATATGGTCTGTCCTAAGCTCGAATCTTTTTCCCAAAAAATAATGTCTCCACATCTTGAGAGCATGTACTATGGTTGCTAATTCTAAATCATGCGTGGCATAATTCTTTTCATTCTCTTTTAGTTTCCTTGAATCGTAGCAAATCAAAAATCCTTATTGCATGAGCACTCCACCAAGCCCTTCAATGCAAGCATCTGTGGACACTACAAAATCCTTCCTTTGATTTAGTATCTTCAAAATAGGAGTGCTGGTAAGTAACTCCGTCAGCTGCTGAAAGATTTTCTCACATTTTTCAGACCATACAAACTTGACATTCTTCCTCTGCAATGAAGTGATTGGATGTGCTATCTTGGAGAATTCTTCAATGAACCTTTTGTAGTAACCAACAAGACCCATAAAAGATCTAACATTTGAAACATTCTTTGGATTAGGCCAATCCATTATGGCTTCAATATTTTATGGATCCACTGCAATTCCTTCTTTGGAAATAACATGACCCAAATATTGCACCTTCTTTTGATAAAATTCACACTTGCTTAACTTTGCATACAACAGGTGTTCTCTGACGACATGAAACACCATCCTTAGATGCTCTTCATGCTATTCTTCATTCCTTGAATTTCCCTGAATGTCATCCAAGAATACAATTACAAACTTATCCAAATATTTGTTGAAGACACTATTCATGAGGCACATGAATGTGGCAGGTGCATTGGTAAGACCAAATGGCACAATAGTGAACTCATAATGACCATATCTACTTCTGAAAGTTGTCGTGTGAATGTCTTCCTCCTTTATCCTCACTTGATGGTAGCCATACCTCAATTCAATATTAGAAAACACTTTAGCTTCCTTCATTTGATCAAATAAGTCATCAATCCTTAGCAATGGATACTTGTTTTGACTATCACTTTATTAAGCTTCCTATAATCAATACACAACCTCAAGGTTCCATCCTTCTTCTTGACAAATAGAACAGGCGCTCCCCAAGGAGATACACTCGGTCTAACATACCCCTTGTCCATTAATTATTGTAGTTGCATCATTAATTCGATCAATTATGGCGTGTTCATTCCATAAGGAGCTTTGGAAATCAACACTGCCAATGGAACAAGATCGATGGTAAAATAAATATATCTCTTTGGTGGAAACCCCAACACTTCATCTAGAAAGACATCTTTGAACTCTTGCAATATCTGGAAGTATTCTATCCTTGGTTCTTTGTCCTCTGATGAGTCTCACATATGAACTGCATATAATGAACAACCATTCTTATAAAAAAAATTCAGTTGCAAGGCTGAAATCTTCCTTACTGAAACTTGCTTGGGAATTCCTTTTACTATTCTCGGCCTTCCCTCTTCACCAATGCATTCAAGTACCTTTTCATAGTAGTCTATCTTATCTCCATGCCTTTCCAACCAATCCATACCAATTAAAGAATCATAAGATCCTAATGGTAGGACATTCAAATCCACTTTGGTGAGGAATCCATTCAAATCCATGGGGCACTGCATCACTACTTCACTCACTTTTCTCTTGGTCCCTACGACTAATTGAACTAGCCAAGACTTAGTATGATTCAATTTTCTAAGAGAACAACCTTCAACTATCTTAGGAGGCACATAACTATGAGTAGATCTTGGATCAATCAAAACGGAAATAGATTGCTTAGCAATCTTACCTTCAACTTCCACCACTGCTGATTGATGGTCTGCTTGGTGATCATCCATTGTTGCATAGATTCTAGGTGTTTCTCTTGCCATATATTCCACTGTAGTTGATTCTTATAAGTTGTGCAAGCTCCTGTGGTTCTCCCTTTTAGTTGGACAATCTCTAAGCATGTGGCTTCCTCCACAACCCCAACACTGAAGTGGTCCTTTGATGCTTTATCTGTTGCTACTGGTGGCTTGAATCCACTCCTTGCTTGCTGCCCATGTGGAAAATTTCTTGGCTGATTTTTGAATGGTGGCTTGAAGCTACTTTTCTTTTGATCAAACCTCCCTCTTGTATTTCCTTTCCATGTTGGGTGAACCTCTAATTTTTCCCTGCTCTGCTCATAGCAATGCATTGCTATCCTAATCGCTACATCAAGACTTGGTGGATTAACATACTCAATCCTACCTCTGAAACTTTGAGGTAGACTCCCAAGGAAGCATTGGATCTTTACCCTTTCATATTTGATATAGTCCACATACCTCAACAATTTTAAAAATTTATGGACATGTTCTTCCATAGATTTTTGTCCCAGCCTAAGTTCATTGAATTTTTTCCTCTTACTGTCATAATACCTAGCAGAAAAGTATTTTTCCTTGAAATACTTCTTAGATTGCTCCCAACTGATCCTCCTTGCACTGATCCCTGCTAGACAAGATTTTTAATTCCTATCTACATGTTCCATTCCAACATCGGGTGTGGAATTTACATTACTCCAAAAATGACATTTTTTACCAAAATTCTGCACTTTTTACACAACAGTATTTTATTCTGAAATGCCAACTTCAACAACTTGTAGAAGCAAATATAGAAAGAATCATGAAAAATTTTCTACTTGGAGAAGTTATTCCATATAAAAAGGAACACTCAAAAACCTTTGGATACCTGTTCCGATGCACCAATCAACTTCTATAAAATTATGGGTTTGACTATTTCTAACCTTCCACTTTTTCCAAAATTTCAAAATTTTGACCAAAAATGGTTATCTTCCAAACCAGGCATTTCTGGAAAATCTTTGTCTAATGGAAATTGTTTGTTTAATGAGAATATGAAATGTGGAGTTAAGTATATTTCTTGGATCCTACATCTAGGGTCACTTTCATCCACTGCAAGCATTTCAAAATCCTCAAAAAGTGGCCCAGAATAATGCTTTATGGCCTTCTTGCTCACCCCGACTCCACATCCTTTGTATTTTGGCTCCAAGATTCCAAAATTAACATTGTTCCCACTCCATGGCCTCTCCATATCAATTTCAACTCCATCTGACCTTCTACCAATCTTCGGGACGTCGATTTGTAAAATCCATTAATCCCAATTTTATGTCAAATTGGAGCATAATGGGCTCAGGACACTCACTGGTTCTTTCATGGCCTTTGTGAATGGCCTCAGAACACCACATGACTCATCCAATTCTGATTCAGCATGATCCTACTATCCAAAATCAATTTTTGGGCTCTATACTTTTTTTTAAACCTGTAATCCGCAATCCACAACCCGCAATCCGCAATGCAGAGGTCAGAAATGCAGAACGCCAATTTTCCAACTTTGAAAAATACTCCTTCTGCAATCCATACTGTGGTACTCGAAAATGTGGAACATCAAATTTTCAACCTCCAAAAGGTCACTTCCGCAATCCACAATCTGTACTACGGAACTCAGAAATGTGGAACGCCAAATTTCAACTTTCGAAAATGTCACTTTTGCAATCCACAATTCGCAATCCGTACTGCAGAACTTGGAAATGCGGAACGCCAAATTTTCAACCTTCGAAAATGTCACTTCTGCAATCCGCAATCCGCAATCCGTACTACAGAACTCGAGAATGCGGAACGCCAAATTTCAACCTTCGAAAATGTCACTTCCACAATCCGCAATCCATAATCTGTACTATGGCACTTTGGAATGCAAAAATGTCAAATTTTCAACCTTTGAAAATGTCACTTCTGCAATCCGCAATCCGTACTACGGAACTCGGGAATGCGGAACGTCAACTTCTCAACCTTCGAAAACGTCACTTCCACAATACGCAATCCGCAACCTATACTGCGGAACTCGGAAATGCGGAACGTCAAATTTTTAACCTCCGAAAATGTCACTTCTGCAATGCAGAAATTGGAAATGCGGAAGCCGAATAGCATAACATCTCAAACCCGTAACTTTCTCATAGAAAGTCCAAATTAGGAAAATTTGGTATCATTGTAAAGCTCTTTGGTATCATTGTAAAGCTCTTTGCGAGCACTATGCAACTATACAATCGTCTTCCACACCTAATAACTATGATTCTGTCATTATATCAATCAAAATTCTTCTGAAACTCATCAATACCTCTTTTAAAAATTATGATATCTACCTGTAACTCACACTTTGGCCCAAACAGCCCCAGTGCTGCAACATGAGCTCTGACACCACTCCATCACGTCCCCTCCCGGTGTTCTGACCCACAAAGGAAACATGACCGCAACATGGGGTGTCTGATTCTTCCCCAATCCATATGACTAAATTCATGATTTAAATAAAATGCTTAATTAAAATTACACAGCGTAACTAAATCAGATTATGCATCTACAACATGCAACACTAACAACATATTTAACACAGGAAGAATTATGGAACAACATATAGAGAATGAATCCCCTTCTCATGCTATGCACATGCTTCATGCTAACAAACTTAAGATAATCATTTCATTCAATTAACATGAATAATTAAACATTAAGAACATAACACATAATGATCATAATTTAACCATAGAGAACACTTATCTTTAAGATGAAGCTGTCCAAACAACTGGCTATGTGAGAGCAACATTCCACCCAACCATATGTCCCTGTCTAGCCTATATTCTTTCAACTGACAGACCACCCTTGAGCTGGGATGTATATCCACTAAGGAGGAACTAGGAAGGCTCACTCATAGCCATGGTTTCACATAAATAGTCATGCTAATCCCACACACAGTTGGGTTTATCAAGCATTCAAGAGACAAAGGAGGAGGATGTTAATCTAGTGAGATCAACCACAGAGCTATAGGAATCTCAACTAAATTCAAATAGCCTTGGCACCCACAATACCTACCACACCCAACACAAGGAAGGTCCCCTTCTCTACTGCATAGTTCTTCAAGCATCACTTCCCTCCAGTGCTATTCACGATGGGCATAGAATGTTTCAATATGCTAAATCCTTGATATTCTACCCTTCACTAGGTTTATTAAGCAGTTCCAACCTATGTTCTCTCCTCTTCTTTGTTATTCACATTTGTATTTTCTCAATTCTATCACCAAATAACTATGTCCAGTAATTGGATTTTCAAGCTATAAAATCGGGGTTTTCCTATGGATTTAGGAGTATATAACACTCTCAAATTTTCCCCCAGTTTTAGGTCTATGGATACCCCATTGTATTTTACTGTCCACACAAATTTTTGGGCATTTTTGGCACTTCAAAACATGGCTTAATTCAGAGTTGTGATTTCTGGTTTTTTTCACTGCTGGGCATGTGTAATGGATGAAAAATGATGCTTAGATTTTCAATAATGGAATGGGAATGAGGAAGAACGAATTCCCATGAGGTAGAGTGACTTGTGGGTCAAGGAAATAGATCCCATACCTTCCATACGAATTTATGGACTGCCCATTCTCCATTGAAGCCATGGACTAATTTCTTCAACTACTTCCTTACAACATAAATAAATGTCAGCAAGGAAATTCAAATGGGTTCTCAAGATGACATTTGGAAACGTATGGTTCAACCCCACAATCCCCCTCACCACTCCCTAGTGGATACACATGGGCCCCTCTAATTAGTTGCTTCCATGGCCATTTTTTGGTATTTTATTGCAATATTAATATTTACATCCTTTTACAATTTTCCATGGCTTAATAGCACATCGATAACAAAATATCAAATATTTGTCCATTTTAAATAAAATCTAAACATACACTAGTGGGGCCTTGGCCTTGAGCTCCATGGTAGGGAAACTTACATCGCATGTAAACAATATTTACATTAAAAGCTCATATTTCCTAAGGGTCAAAATGGGGGTATTACAAACTGAGTCATGTGAGCAAAAATCAAGGGAAGGAGACTCAAACTGAGTCATGTGAGCACAAATCAATGGAAGGAGGGAGTAGGAGGCTGATGAGGCTATTAGTACATCAAGTGGCACTTCGATACAGACAACTAGAAGCTACAGGCAGTGAAACTGAGCAATAAATGTATGAATTGGGCAATCAATGCTACAACTGACTATTAGAATCCAAGTGGGTGTAGTTGGGCGCATTTTTCATCCAAGTGAGGAAAACAAGGTGCACTAGGTAGGTAGGAGCATTACCGAGGGCTAAAAACATGCTCTAGGGAGCTGAAAATAGGCTCCAAGTGTTGGGGAGACTACCATACTGATGATTGGATGCATGCAGTATGTATGGATGCATGCAGAATGCATGCAAAGCATGCAAATATAAAAAATGATGGTGAGAATATTCCAACATAACTTTGCCCTTGGTTTTGGGAATACCATGGTATTTGCATTAGGTTTCATGACTTTCTCGCTCTTCTTTGGTTTTTGAATTTTTCCCATTTTATTTTCTTTTTCTTTTTGCATTTTGAGAATTATTTGTGTGGGAAAAATACATAAATAGCCAATGTGGTCATGTAAATAATACTTTTAGGTTGGTGGAGGCCTAAATTTGGGGAAATGGATGTATGAATGATTTAGCTAAAGGGTAGTGAGCTAGGTGGTCATGTTTTTTGTGTTAACACCCTCCATTCATTCATTGGAAGATCAAGTTCATAAGAAGATTCATCCCAAATTTAGCAAAATTAATGAAACCATTGCCAAAATTATTAAATAAGGATGCTAAATTTCAATGGACGAGTGAAGGAAGAGAATGTTTTAAGTATATCAAAGATGATGTATCTCAGTCACAAGTTCTAATTAATCTGGATTATTCCAAGGAGTTTCAAATATTTTCCTTTGCTTCAGAAGACACAATTGTCGGTGTCTTGCTCCAGGAGAATGAAGAAGGACAAGAGAATCCTATTTCTTTTATGAGTCTTGCAAAATTCATAGTTGAAGTACACTAAAATGGAAAATCAAGCCTATTCTCTAGTCAAGTCCCTTAAGAATTTAATGACTTATGTTGGATATTAAAAAATTATGGGGTATGTACCTCATATAACTGTCAAAGATATTCTATCTCAACAAGATTGTCTAGGCATAAGGGGAAAGTGGGTTTCTAAATTCAAGAGTATGACTTAGAGATAAAACCCATCAACTTAATCAAAGGAAAAGGCCTAGCTAAAATGTTGACTTGGGGTAAAGAAACCTCGGGAATGGTTTTTCAAAGCAGTAATTCAGAGCAAAGTGTATCAGTAGAGATCCAAACATTAGAGTAGCAACCTTGGTATTCATATATTATCTTCTTCCTTCTTAACCTTACTTGCCCATATCGCCTAGTTGGCCATAAAAGAAAAGCATTAAGGTTAAAACCCACAAAGTATTGTATAACACAATATGGACTATGTTGGATAAACCCAAATGGATTAATACTTAGGTGCGTTGATGAGCTAGAGTCCAAAAAACTCTTGGCTAAGTTTCATTCAGGATTTTGCGGTGGACATTTTGAAGCAAAGAAAAAATCCCACAAAATTCTTAGAGAAGGATACTACTGGCCCAATCTCTTTTCATATATACATAAGTTTGTCAGAGGTTGTCAACAGTGTCAGGTTTTCACTGGGAAACAAAAGCTTGTAGCCTTAGCTTTGCAACCAGTAGTAGTCCAAGCCCCATTTCAGCAATGGAGTCTTGCTTTTTTCGATAAATTTAATGAAAATTCATGTAATGGTTGTTCTTTTATTTTAAAAACCATTGATTTTTTAAGAAAATGGGTAGAGGCCATTCCCACAAAGAAAGCAATTGGCAAGGTAGTCATGGACTTCCTTGAAGATAAGATCATGACTAGATTCGGGATGCCTTTAAGAATAACAACTAACAATGGACCAACCTTTAGCTCAACATAAATTTCTTCATTTTGTTTCAAATACAACATTATACTATCCCATTAATCCAACTACTATCCCCAAGGAAATGGTATTTTTGATTCAAGTAACATCAACCTAATGACCATAATAAAGAAAAAAGTGGGTGATAATAAAAAATCATGGGATAACAAGATTAAATTTGAATTATGTGATGATATGATTAGAAAGAAAAGTTTAGCTGGGAAAAATCCATTTGATCTTGTGTATGTCTTAGATGTAGCATTTCCTACCCATCTCAAGTTTCCATTGTATCAGCTCCTCCAAGCCTTTAGTTCAGATTAGGATGCAGTACATAACAAAGTTAATCAACTGGCTGAATTGGATGAAAACATAAGGAAATATCTTGATCAAAGTATCAAGAATCAATACAGAGTAAAAAGGACCTTCGACAAGCCTTCCAGACTAAGGAATTTTAGATTGGAGATATAGTTTTATTATGGGATAAGCAAAGAGAAATTTTGGGAAAGAATATAAAGTTTGACAACTTATGGACAGGACCATACATCATTTGTGAATTAGCGGGATCCAATTTGCTTTATCTAAATGACATGGATGGAGAAAAAATGATCCTGCCAGTGAATGTGAAGCTACTAAAATTTTTCTTCAACGACAATATATTATTCCCATGGGTGGATCTTCTGTATCATGGATCTCTCTAACCCTTTCTCCTGTAATTTATTTCTAGTTTTCTTCTCCTGTACATTAGTCTTGTATATTAATATTCTACTTTAGTTCTTGTATATTAGATTTTTGTACATTACTTGTTGTATACTAACCTTGTACATTATTCACAACTTATGTTTCATTTTGGATTTCATATATGTGGTATTGATGAGTCTTAGTTTTGTGTAGGAACAAGAGATTCTAGATTTCTCACCTACTATATTAGATTAAAGATTACTCAGAGAATGTGTCCCTAGATGGATCTAGATGTTTCCTACTAATTTGTACTTAGATCGATTTCATGTGAACCTGTAAAGAATGAACAAGTCATTTATTCATAGTTCAAGATCAGAAGTCCATACAGGCCATTTTGGCCATTGTTTTATGTTTTTCACATGTTCAAACCCCCTTGGGGAAATTGTAATAAATGATGTAGCATGATGACCTTTTGTAAAATTCTTGGCCTTGTTAGGACTTAGTCATAAAACTAATCACCTTGCAGTGTTTTTTCCTTGTTAATCATGCAATGCATTTTAGCGACACATAAATTTCAATCTTTTCACCCAAAATTATCCAAAGTTGGGGTGGTGAAAGTGATGATTATGGCTTGGTATGGTTATTAAATCCTATGGTATTAAATTTTCAAGACTTGATTCTATGTATATTACCATTCTAGTCATACTCCCAAAGTTTTGTGAACATGCACTAAGTCCCCCCTGGGATTTTTTATTTTTTTTATTTTTTTAATAAAATCATGAAAAAGATGTATTTTAATTGTAAAATTTTAAAAAGACATAAAAGTGGGTCTAGGGGGCCAAATTTGTCATGGGGATGCCTTTTTTTGGACCCAGATACCCCACTTAACCCCTAAACCCACTTTTAAGTGTCAAATTGGTGATTTTCAATTACTGATTTTGATTTCTCTTGAAAATGAATTTTTGGGTCAAATAATTGGGAAATTTGGAGAAAATCCAATTCCTAAATCAGTTGTAGCTTGTCTATAAGGTGTCCAAGTTAGTTGTAACTTTGTATGGGTCAATAAATGAGTTGTTGAAGCATATTTACAACCTCATAATGGGGATTTCAATGGTTTCTAAGTTTGAGGAGAGAATCTCTCCAAGAGAGGGCACAATTTCCCATGAGGGTGAGTTTTTGGAGCTTGATTTGAAATATGGAAGACTCTTATATTGATGGGGAACACATATTAGGAGGAGTCAGCCCAATTTAACTTGAAAGAGACACTTTCCATGCTTTCTCTCCTCCCCAAATCCACTTAGCTCCTTGATAAATGCGCCCTCGAAGGGTTTCAAGGACATAATTTCTATAATAGCACGCTTCTCCTCTTGTTTTAGGATGGAAGGATTGAACCTCTACTAAATTGTTGTACTACCATTGTTGTATTGCTAATAAAATAAGAAGGATTTGTAGGCTAGTCTATTGTGCATCTTGTTCATGTGTGGATTCATTTTTGAAGGGTTTCAAGGTAAAATTGTGCTTGATTTTTGTTTTGCTAAATTTGGTTATCTGTGGGCTTACAAGGGGAGATACCTCCCTGTAGGGTAAGAATACATTCTTGTTTGACTTGTATTATTACTAATTTTTTAAGAATATATCTATTAGAGGTACATGATAATTTTTCTTAATTACATGCTTTCTAATCTTCTATTTTTGGCGTCACCCTCTTTGGTTTAATCAATTTTTGTGCAAGATTTTGTCAAGTTTCAAGTTTCCAATCTTGGAGAAGGATTAAATCTTGTTTGAATCCTATTCCTCTTCAATAAAACTCAAGGATAAAGTCCCTAAAATTTTCACCAAAGAAATCTTCATCAACCTTTCTTCTTATTTCCAATTTTGGCTCTTCTACCTTATTTCTCTTAAAAAAACCATTAATCTCGCTTTCCAGTTACTTTTTGATAGTAAGTATAGATCAGTTTTGAGGTTGAATATTTAAAATCCTACGTGTTAGAGGTTTAGTTAGATCTAAAAGGCTGCATTTCAAAGATAATATCATTGCACTTTAATGTTTATATCATGAGCCTAGATCTAGTATAATTTAGGGCTTGTTATTGCATTTTTTCGAAAAAATTTCCAAGTACTAAGTAGGAACTTTTTTCATTTTTGGTTTTTTTTAAGACATTAACATTCTAACAAATTTTTATTTTTATTTTTTGACGTTTATAGATAGTTCAAGTGGAGGCTTTGGAGAAACATTTGAAGATTTGAGCCTTCCAAAGAACCTCCAAAACCCCTTTCCTCAAAGGGCCTCTTTTCCTCTTTCTTTTGTAACCCTCAATCCTAGTTTATAAAGGATCAATGGGTATTCTCTTTTAATCATTTTAATATCAATAATAAAATAAGCAAGTGGGATACATAGTTCCCACACCCCCTTCCCCATTGAGGAATCTTGTATCTCCTTCTTTTGGTGTTCTTTTTTCTCTTTGCTTTCATTTTTTGATACTAACCCGTAGATGAGATTTTCCTTTATTGCAATTTAGTTTAGTTTCTTTTTTGTTTGAAAGAATATTTTAATTTAAGTTTCAAATTTTGAAAGTTCATATCATTTTCTTTTTGCAAGTAAATAAATGAACCTGGCTCATTTCCATGAAGTATGCTCTTTCCACCACCCAAAGGCTTTGCTGATTAGTGGTGGATGATTAGAAAGTTGACACATGATAGTCATTAGTCATTATCCTAAAGCATGCTCTTCTCCATCATAGAATAGTTTCGACTGGTTGGATCTTTGGAACAATAAAAAATGGGGCCTTGCACTCAATAATCTTCCACATTTAATAAAAAAGACACCATGACTAAAACTAACCCCATTAAAGGATGAAAATCCAACGTCACAATTTCATTACTTGTGGGAAAAATATTCAAAGAAAGCGGGAACAACTAGATAGTGACCGTAGGGTACCATAAGGCTTCACCCTTGATTGGTGTAGTGTTGGATACTCCCTCGTGACTCCGATCTAGCCCACATTTTCTTGTGCAAAGCCCCATTTGGTAAATCCAAACATATTGCTCATACCTATTGGTATATTTGGAATTCCATTTCCATTAAACAACTCATCATAATAATTTAAAATTAACCAAGACACAATTGCAAAACATTTGCTTTTCAACAAAATTTATTTTGACTCAATTTAGCACTAATCGACTTTAAAACAATACCTTAATTTTCTTAATGTCATCTTATTTTTGTTTATGTTACATCTTTATATTCTATGTTGTTGATCTAATTCATTATTTTGCAATAATATTTTTCAGTATTTTATCCTCAAAAATCCTAAACAACTTACTTCCATTCTAACGTCTAAGAACTAAAATCCTTAGTAACTTTCTTAGGGTCTACCCCCTTTTGGCTTCATTAGGAGTTTGCCTAAATGGAAGAGTCAATATCAAGTGACCGTACTTGACTCGAGACTTTCCCCCAAGGACACACCAAGTGGATTGAATATTTCTGCCATGTTACCAAGGTGTGTATCAGGTCGAAACACCCCCTAAAGTGTGAGGTCGGAAGAGAAGATGATGGCTAAGACACTTTATAAAAATAGGTGAAGGTAAAGTTCATGGATTCAAGAAACTAGAGAGATCATGCAAAAAAACAACCAAGTATGTACATGTCATCCCCAACTCAAGCATACCCATGATCAGTAAAAGTAGGACAAAGCATGGCTTCTAAGAGTATATTGTGGATCCATAAATGAAGTATGAGATCATGGACACAAGAGATACAAGTGTGGATTGATGTCATGACAAATAACATAACCACCGACCAATTAAGTGTGGATCTATGTGAACCAATGAAATCATATCCAACAACCTATATAGTGTGGATATATGTCACAATATACAATATACATATTAGGACGAAAAAAAAAACCACTGGTAGTGCAGAGATGGTCCTCGTACAATTGTTGAATTGGTGATATAAATCCAACACAACTTGGAGGGGAAACAAGGTTGAGTGATGTAACCCCTAAACCAAGGTCTTCATCTCAAACCCTTATGGTGTGATTATACGACATGTGAATAGATGTGTTGATGTCAAACATGTGAGAATCCATTTGATTATCGATCAATGATGCTTAATGTTAACAAATGTGACGGAGTCCATCGATGATGATAATGGATCCCAAGACACCTAGTACATTCTAAAGAACTTGTGAATATATGAGCTAATGTAGAAATCCCATATAATCGCTCGATTAGGATTCAATGATTGGTACCCCTTCTCGAATGCAAGGAAGACATGCCGATGATGACTGCAAGCTCCAAGGTACTAATGTTTCTAGATCCACATCCTAGATAGGGAATTGGCATCGATAGGAAGGAATCTGTCAAAGAAGGGCCTTAATGTATCCCCCATCAATCGACACAAAATGGACATCAAGAGATGTGATAAAGATGTATGATCACCAAGTATCAAAAAATTACACATGGATGGCCAACACAAAAGGTCAACATGACTGTAGAATGGCCAATGCAGGTTGACATTCCCTTGACATATAGCACAAAAACTATGTGACTAGGAAGAAAAGACTCAATAACACCATATAGACCGTAGTACAATGACACATGAGGCATCGAGGCACACTCCATAGTGATGGGAAGAGTAACCAATTGGAGAAGTACTATGACTCGGGGAAATGGTATAGTTCTGAAGCAAGGCTATAACCCAACTGTAAGACAAAGATACATATAGGTTCCATTTTCAAGGATGACGTATGACATGCTGCCTATTGAATGAAATAGATAATGAATTTCTCCCGCCCCCCTTTTCTCTTTCTGACTTACCTTTTTCATTTTTTTACGAGCTCGAACAAGAGATAGAAGTATGCTCGAGAGTATCTTCTTCATAAAATGTTGACGAGCCTGAAGAAGCAAACTCAAGACTTTCTTCCATTTTTAATGAGCTTGAGGAAGAGATAGAAAGATGCTTAATGAGATGATATCCCATGCATTTTTTTTTAGTCGATGGTAGTTAATGCTCACTGATGTTTTCATATTTATAAAGTCTAAAAAACTTAAAGAAGAATCTATGGTGCGCTTTTTCATAGATTTATTCCCACCGTCCAAAAAAGAATAAAATAATATGATGAATAACTCTTCTAGGAAAAGTGGGATAGAGTATTCATTTTTCATAATTAATCCATTTGGTCCGGAAAAGGGGTACAATTATACCCAATGAATGTTCTTTCAGATCCTTTGACGAGTGTGAAAGGAACAAGCATACTGAACAATCGTTTCAATTTTAACGATTAAGAAAAGAGCTTAAAGAGGACTCCATATGAACCTCGTCCTTGTAAGTTTAATGATCCAGTACAATTCAACTTCATTCCATCATTTATTTTTAAGGAGCTGAAAGAAGAGAGAGAAAAAGGCTCCATAAGGGGCCTTTTTCATTCAGTTTTAACGAGCCTGAAAAAGGGAAAAAAATACTTGATCGTTTTAGAAAAACAGGATCGTAGAGCAATAACAATAAACAGAAATGCAAATATAATCACACATACACATTACAAGAGAGACACAGATATATCATGGTTCACCCAACTTGGGCTACGTCCACACTAAATTTGCCAGTCCTTATTATTATTACCGTCCAGCAAGGTGAAGGGATACAACCTGCAGCACAACCGCTGCACTTCCTCTTCTCTGTTTCACAGTCTCTCTCCTGATCTCAGAGATCTTTACAATGCATAAAACCTAATACATCAACCACCCTAGCCGTATTACAATGTCTTTATTTTATAGGGGAAATACAATGGGAAAATACCACGGGATACCCAAAACCATGGGCCCACAAAACAGCTGGCGGGAGATTGTATCTGAAATTCAATCTAGTGGGAGATCCTTGGTTGGTTATCTTCCGTGTCAAAAACAAATACACTCGATTATGTGGCGTCTATCCCTTCAGTGGATGACAACAGTGATTTACATTGCGCAGGAAAAATTTGCAACACTTCAAGAGTAGACATGGCACAAGGGGCTTGAGATAAATCCTCAATAATACTATAATGTTGAGTAGCTCAAAAATTGGGATTATGTGTTTCTCGATGAAGTACCATCTTAGTAGGGAGAATGTTTTTGTTAGAGTGGGCTTCTCTATTTGAAGAGGGGCATTTGGTTGGGATGGAGAAGCTCGTTCCTATTCAAGAGAACTAGTATCAGGTTTCTCATAAGTTTGGTTCTGAGTAGTAAGGGCGTTCATTTCCTCTAATAAAAATACATTTTATAGTCCATCCCCTTGGGGAGGATGACCTCCATTTCCCATTTGCAAAAGTGGAGTATTTGTAGAAACCATTTGTTGGTGTTTATGTTGAGGGAAATTATAATTTAACATGGTAGGGGGTGGGGTGGATTATTTAAGAGTACTGAACTCATTGAATTCTTTTAAGTGTGGACATATATGAGTCATATGATCGCCCCCACAAGTATTGCAGAGGAATTTGAGTTTCCTTTCGTTCTTGTTTCCCCCGGCATTAGGGGGTGGTGCTTGTTGTGTTTGAGACTCATTGGAAGGATTTTTGTTTTTGTTTTTCTTCCTTTTACCTCCATATTGTTGAGGTTTCTGCGGTTGAGATTGTACCATATTGACCTTGGAGGTTTTTGTTGGAACATTGGGTGGTTTGGTAGTATACATAGTTGAAGTGGGTAGATTGGAAATGGAAAGCTGGTTAAGTTTCCCACTTAACTGGTTCACTGAAATGGTAGAGATAGAACCAGCCACACCATCAACGTGTGGTCCAGGTGTAGGTCGATATGGATCAGTTGATAGTTGAGGAACATGTAGGATAATATCGTATAAAGTTCCTGATTGAGAATATATCAAATCTAAATGTTATGCATGATGAATAGATTTTTCTTTAGTTACGGCCCCATCCATAGCAACATCATGAGCAATGGGAAGTAATAGTGACTTTTTAAACCAGTCTACTAATAATTGATCAGGAATGGTGACTTTTACAAGCCTCTGCCTTCGTCTCCACTCTTGGATATGGTATGAAATATGGGTGGCAGAGTACACAAATATGTCAAAATATCCATTCCTATTTCATAGTGGATAGGTAATTGGGATTGAGTTAAAAAATACATTGCAAGTGCATTCAAGCTAGAATAGGAGACGGTTGGAAATTCAATGTACCATTTGGGTGCACTCCTAGTTAGGGTATGACGGAAAAGATGTAGCTTAACAATGCCATCCAACATGGAGTTGGAGACACAATACAAATGATAGGTGGTAACATGAGTGGATGGTTCTTTTCACGTTTTACCATAAAATTTGGGCATGTATGCAAGGATCTTCTGTGGAATAGGTTACCATAAGGGGTTGTGCAAAATGGGGTCATTGGTTAACCTTGATAAATCCGGTAAATCTAAAGTAGCTAAAAAGGGTAGCTGTGTGTTGGAAAATGGATTTTGTGTAAAAGGTAATTAGGCATTGAGACTCATTGGACCGTAAGTTCCCCCCATATATTAGCTTCTAGAAGCATACAAACTTGGGGAAGCATGACTTCCCCCTATAAATTGATTCTCCCCATAAGAAGGATTACCCCTAGTGAAGTGATTACGCCCATAAGGTTGAATTCCCCTAAGGAAGGTATTTTTCCCATAACTACCCCAAGGTGAATCACTACCACTAGGATAGGGAACTCCTCAAACATAATTGTTTCCCCCAGGAAAAGGGAATCCACCGGGAGCACTAATGCCCCCAATGGATGGGAAGTTCCCAGAAACATTACCACTTGTTTGGAAGGGTAAAATTCCAAACATAGGCGTGCTTCTAGTAAATGGAATATTACTAGGATAATTTGAACCTCCCATGGGTTGGGTACTTTCTAAAGGTTGCCCCTCTTGAGAGGGAGGTTGGTTTCTTTCCCCTATAGATGTGTTCCACCAAAAAGTAAATCCATAATTTGGGATGATAGGGATTCCTTGTTGATGTATTTGTAACTTCGGAAGATATTCTTCCATATATTACATTTGTACTTTATTGTATATCCCACAAAGATGTATTATTCCTCTTATTGGAAGTGTCGTCATTTGTATTTGTAAGTGTCGTCATGTGCATTGACAAGTGTCGTCATTTGTATTGATGGGTTATTAGACCACCAGTGTGGGGTTGTCCCTAGTTAGCACATGTGGTTGGGTTATTAGGCTTGAGTAGCAAGTCGGCCCCAATGGATTATTGGCGAGTCAAGTCATTGTATAAATAGAGAGGGGATGTCTCTCATTTATCTCATTTTTCAGTCACTACTCAAGCTCGCATAGCTAAGAGAGAAAGTGGCGCACTAGTGGAGGAGGAGGAGCATCGGCTAGAGACATCTTATTGGGTTTGATCATTGTGATCTTGTATTGTGGCTTATCTTATCTCTGAGGAAGTTGCGGGGTTTTTCACCTTCTTGGTTTTCCTCGGTGAAACTTTGTTTCTCTTGTGTGATTGTTTTTGTGTCTATGATTGATATGCTATAGAGATATGCTGTACATATTATTCTCTTAGAGATCCTTATGATAATGGAATGAAATTATCTAAAATTTAACATGGTATCAGAGCTAACCTAAAAAGAAGGCATTGTGCAACTGTGGAAGCTAGGGCTTCTTAATTTTTGGGTTTCTCTTCCAATATCATCAAAGGAAGAAGGATAGATTGACTCTCCTTGGAAGGGAGCATCTTTCTGTTGAGACAGAATTCAATTTTGAGCATTTTTCAGTTTTGGCCCTAAAAATTAGGGTTTCCACAAAAATAAGAATTTCTAAAATATGAGGACATAGCTAAAATATCCTTGGAAAAATCAAAGTTTAGAGCTTTTGATCGAACTTTTTGGTTGGGTGAAGCTCCGAGAAACTCAAACCCTAATTCAAGGTCCTCCCTAGTGAATCCAGAATATTGAAAAGCATTTCTGAAGGGAAAAAATTTCCAGTTTTCAATTTTCGAGTATACCAGGTTGATCATCTCATCAAGGTGCATCTTTCTATCCTTTCAGAATTTTGAAATTCACATTTTAAATTTTTAGGGTTTGTCTAACAAACCCTAATCCAACTCTAGATCTAGTTTTTCAGCAAATCAAGTGGTAAGACCTAAATCTCTTATTTCCATTTGAGTTTCTCATTGAAAATGTCTCACCACACCAAGCTTGAGGATAAGCTGTATGGAGTTGATAACTTCCGAGCATGGAAGTATAGGATTGGGTTAATCCTAGAAGAAAATGATTTGGACACCTACATAAAAGAAGAGGTTCTAGTTCTAGAGGGAGATGAGGCTAAGGCCTTGTACAGGAAGGACTTGGTCAAGGCTAAGAGAATCATTGCTAATTCTATAAAAGACCATCTCATACCCCATGTGTCTTCCCTAAAGACACCTAAGGAGATGTTTGACTCCTTGACCAAATTGTTTGACGGAAGGAACATAAATTGGAAGATGACTCTATGGAACCAATTGAAAGGGGTAAAGATTCAGAATGGAGAGACCATTCAATCCTACTTTTCTAAGGTCTCTCAAATCAAGGAACAACTTGAAGCTGTGGATGAAGTAGTGGAGAATGGTGAAATTGTAATGACCACATTGAATGGCCTACCTAGGTCATGGGACTCCTTCATCCAAGGAATCTATGCAAGAAGAACATTGGTCTCCTTCAGTAGACTATGGGAGGAGTGTTCACAAGAAGAGGCTAGGCTTGTGGCCCAAGGAGAAAAGATGGGAAATGAATATCAAGCTCTCATAGCTCACACTAAGGGAAGCAAGTTCAAGAGGGAGAAATATCATAATAAGAATCATTCTCACTCCCATCACAAGAAGAAAGATCTCTCTCATATTTGATGCTTCAATTGCAATGAGAAATGACACGTTTCCTCAGATTGTCCCAAGAACAAAAAGGGAAACAACAACTTCAACAAGAAGAAGAAGAGCAACAAAAGGAGATATCATGCTCATGCTGCCGAGGATGATGAACCTCCCAAGAAGAAGGCTAGAGAAGAAAGTGATGATTCATCAATTGAATATGAATATGTTCTAATCTTTGCTCTCACAGGTACTATCTCTCATGGATGTAAGGATTGGATTATTGATAGTGGGGCTTCTAAACATATGACTGGGTTTAAAGAATCTTTTGTAAATCTATTTGAACATGAGTCACCCCATAAGGTGAAACTTGGGGATGACTATCAATATCCTATCAAAGGAAGTGGTGAAGCCTCCTACATACTAGACTCTGGGAAATCTCTAAAAATGAAAGATGTTCTATATGTACCTGGGCTCAAGAATAATCTCCTATCCATATCATCTTTGGATGCAAAGGGTATGAGAGTTGCATTTATAGATGGCCAAGTACTCATGTGTCCTAAAGGCAAGATAATAGATGATGCAGTGGTGATTGGGGAGCAAGAGGGAGGATTACACAAATTGAAGGGGTAACCTGAACATGCCATGGTACATGAGTCCATGGAGCCAAGTGAACTTTGGCATAGAAAGCTTGCACACATGCATTACAAAGCACTACCAATTGCAAGCAAAGCTGTAGAAGGTCTTCCTGAAATCAAGACAAAGCATGAAGGTGTTTGCAAAGGATGTGAAAAAGGAAAGAATAAAAAGAAAGCATTTCCAAGCAATGAAAGCAAAGCAAAAGGAATTTTGGAGATTATCCACTCTGATGTATGCGGACCAATGCCATCCAGTTCTCTGAGTGGGTATGTATACTATGTTTCTTTCATTGATGATTTCTCTAGGAAGACTTGGATTTACTTCTTGAAGAACAAAGATGAAGTGTTTGATAAGTTCAAGGAATTCAAATCCTTGATGGAAAATCAAACTAACAAGAAGATCAAGACATTCAGATCCGACAATGGTGGAGAATTCACTTAAGGTTAGTTCAAGAAGTTATGTAGTGATTCAGGGATTAAGAGGGAGTTGACTGCTCCTTATAATTCACAACAAAATGGAGTTGCAAAAAGGAAGAATAGAACTATCATGGAAGCAGCACAGGAAATGCTTCATGATCAAGATCTTCCTATGCATCTATGGGCAGAAGTAGCTAAGACAACTGTATATGTGCAAAACAGAACACCTCAGACGATATTGGATAACAAGACACCAGAAGAGGTCTTCTCTGGTAAGAAACCTGAAGTCAGCCATCCCAAAATATTTGGTTGTCCAGTATATACACATATTCCAAAGGAAAAGAGGACTAAGATAGATCCTTCAGGATAGAAGGGCATCTTTGTAGGGTATAGTGAAATCTCAAAAGCTTACAGAATATACTTTCCAGGGTTCAAGAAGATTGATGTCAGCAGGGATGTAACATTCGATGAGAAATCAGCCTACATCAAATCAAGGAAGACACCTGTTGAAGATCATGAAGAACCAAAGGAATCCAGATTTCAAGATACCACTATGAAAGAAGCAATTCCAGAAGCAACCCATGAAGTTGAAGATCCACAACAACCTATAGATCCACCTCATGAGAAGAACCCTCATAAGAGGAAACCTACATGGGCTAGAGAGCTCATCCAAGATGCAGAAAGATATGGTATTCCAGAAGAGGAACACAGAGAAAGGAAAAGGACAAGGTCACACACTAGTTATGTTGCCTTGCTATGTGATATTATGAACAAACAACCTTCCAGTTATGAAGAAGAAGCGGAAAATAAAGAATAGAAGGATGCCATGGTCGAAGAGTATCAATCGATGATGAAGAATGATTTTTGGGATGTGGTCCCAAGACCTGAAGGGAAGTCTGTTGTGACTTCCAAATGGATCTATAAGATCAATCATGCTGCAGATGGTAGCATAGAAAAATACAAGGCAAGGTTTGTAGCTCATGGCTTCTCTTAGAAAGAGGGAATAGACTATGAAGAGACTTTTGCTCCTGTAGCCAGATACACCTCCATCAGAACAGTACTTTCTCTGGCTGTAGTGATGAAAAGGAAGATACACCAGATGGATGTCAAGAAAACTTTATTGAATGGTGTAGTCGAAGAGGAAGTGTATGTGGAGCAGCCACTTGCTTTTGAGACACATGATAGGGAGTCATATGTGTGCAGATTGAAGAAAGCCTTGTATGGCTTGAAGCAAGCTCCTAGGACTTGGTATGGTAGGATGGACAGTTTTCTATCCAGTTTGGGCTTTACCAAGAGTAAAGCAGATTCCAACCTTTACTACAAGGTTGAGGAATGAAATCCTGTGATACTACTCCTATATGTGGATGACATATTTGTTACAGGAGAGGATGGGTTGATTACCGATACCAAGAGGAAGCTTACAGCCAAGTTCGAGATGAAGGACTTGGGGATGATGCACTATTTTCTAGGCATGGAGGTGTGGCAGAGTGCATATGGGATCTTCCTTGGACAAGGGAAGTATGCTGTAGAGATCCTAAAGAGGTTCGGGATGATGGAATGCAAGGCCATGGCCACACCTATGGCATCAAACCTGAAGCTTCTCTGTGATGCTTCATCTAAGCCGGTTGATGTCACTATGTATTGTCAAATGATTGGGTCCTTGATGTACCTGACGAATACAAGACCAGATATTTGCTTTGCGGTGAACACATTGAGCCAGTTCCTGATGGATTTGATAGGTGTTCACTTGGTTTTTGTAAAGCATATTCTGAGGTACCTAAGGGCTATAGTTGATTATGGACTCAATTATGATGCGAATCAAAAGTTTAACCTGAAGGGTTATGTTGATTCATATTGGGAAGGCAGTGTTGTAGATAGGAAGAGCACTTCTGGGTGTTGCTTCAGTATGGGATCAGGTTTGATCTCTTGGTTTAGCATGAAGTAGTCCTATGTAGCACCGAGTACAGCTGAAGCAGAGTATGTTGCAGCTTGCTCGGCTAGTTGTGAGGAAGTATGGCTGAGGAAGCTACTATTTGAGTTATTTGATCTCCTGTTAGATGCTACCTGTATCTATTGTGACAACCAGAGTTGTGTGAAGTTGTCAGAGAACCCAGTGTTCCATGACAGGTCGAAGCACATTGAGATCAAATATCACTATATCAGGGATATGGTGTAGAGAGGAGCAGTGAATCTCCTGTATGTTGCAACGGATGAGCAGGTTGCAGATGTGTTGACAAAACCATTAGAAAGAGTGAAGTTTGAATGCTTCAGAGAGAGGCTTGGTGTTCTTCATATTGACAACACTTCGAGGAAGAAGTGATGGACACATTTGCAGGAGCCATTCCAAGCATGGTGAGAGGAGCATCCTTCCTATGGCTGTGGATGTAAGCACTATGTGATGAGTATCAGGATGATGCTCCAATTACTGCTTTGTATATGTATCAGGTGGAGGCATTGATATGATCAGGTAGATCATGTATTTGTATATGTATTAGGTGGATGCATTGATATGATCAGGTAGATCATGTATCTGTATATGTATTAGGTGGATACATTGTATGATCAAGTAGATCATGTAGCTATATATGTATCAAGTGGATACATTGTATGATCAGGTAGATCATGTATCAGGTAGATACTTGGTATGCATCAGGTGGATGCATTGTTTGATCAGGATGATCACAGATGACGAGCTTCAGGATGTTGCTCTAGATGATATGCATCAGGACGATACAGTGATGATGATTAGGATGATCATATGTGATGAGCTTTAGGATGATGCTCTAGATGATTTGCATCAGGATGATGTAGTGACGATGATCAGGATGATCATATGTGATGAGTATCCAGACGATGCTCTAGATGATTTGCATCAGGACGATGATCAGGCTGATCATATGAGTGTTGGGCTCTGATCTATCAGTGTTAATCAGAACTTGAATTTAAAATCAATCCGGGTTTGTGAACTTCGAGACACATCCAAGTTTAGGACAGAGAAGCTGGACTCATTTAGAATTTAGCTATCTGTGATTAAATCTACTGACCGAAACTGAGATACTGCAGCTTATAGAGACAAAATCCTCTTACAAGGGTAATTTCATTGTTTCCTTTTTAAACATACAGTAATTGATTTGTGAAAGCATAAAGGACTGTGGTAAAAATTAATTAAACAGCAAATCTATAAACCCTAAGATTTAAACTGCAAGATTCTATCAGCACTGAAAGTCAATTACCAATCAATTTCTCTTACAAGATAGTGTTCGTAATTTGTAAATGTCTTTTTATCATTTCAGTATTAAATAAATAGCAGTGAACAATTCACAGAGGTCGTGGTCTGAACCATTCAATATCAGTAGCATTTAACCAGTGAAGAACAGCGCTTATCTAATATTGCCAGTGATATACAGTGTGACAGAATTTGTGATTCAAATCATAAATAAAAGGAACAGAGCATCAAATAGAATCGATTAAAACCTGACTGAACTTGTTCTACGATTTATAAACTGGAAATTACATTAAAATGCATACCCAAATCAATCTACCAGCAACAGGAAAGTGTGAGAGTTTGACGATGGGGGCCCTCCAAAGCCTTGCTCAACACACATTAAAAGACTTCACAGAACTTAAAGCTTTGTATTCATTCACCAGAATCGTTTTACACAGAGATACCACGCAGTTTGGAAGCACAAGTGCGTTCCTCTTCAAAATCGTGATCCCCTTTCTCATTGTTTTGCAAATGATTTATACAAATTCTAAATCAAACTGAAATTGCTATAAACCTGCATCTAATTAATGCTAAGAGCTAATCGAGACCATCCTCAGAATCGTGGAAGTCCACAAAATCAGCATTGTTCCTTCTTTTGTGTTGAACGCAGAACAGGTGGCCACTTTTGACTCTGCTTGACTCGACATCTGCACAGGCCACTTCACCTGACTGTTGGATGTTCATCCATTTGTGGACATTAAGGATCCATTCTTGATCTTTTGTTTCCCTCCTAACTGCCCTGCAATTACTCAACTTTGGAAGTAATACGGGAAGTTAGTCCATCCCGTAATTTTAGTAAAAATCCTAGTTAAAATGCCTAAAAATCACAAAACTCAATTTATTAATAAGCAAATGACATTATACCTCTTTGACCAAGGTTTGTAGGTGAACTTTAAGGTTTTCTACTCAAAATGGAGGTTTTATGAAGGAATGAAGGTTATCTAAGAGGCAAAAAGGGGTCAAAAATAGTGCCCAACATCTCCCCCAAGAGGAAGCTGCTGCATGTCCTCATGCCAAAAACTTTGACCTTGTGTTGAAACCAAAATTTTGCTGCTAGCCTTCCTGCTTCTAATCTCTTACTGAGACGATGCATCTGTTGATGTTGGAGATGCATAGAGGACCTTCAGCCTCTCATATTTAGCCTTGTAGTTCTTCTTCTGCTTATACCATCTGGATGCAGTCTTAGAAATGTGTGTCCTCTGAATTCTCAGCTTCCGATTGTCTTTTTTTAATTTCTCATTCTTGAGTTCAAACTCCTTGATTTCAAGTTTCAATTTCCTGATCTCTTTATTTTTCTTGGAAGTCTTCTTCTTCATTGAAGGCTTGACAGAAATGGTGTCTGCTCCTAAACTGTCACTTCCCTGGACTGAACCCTCTTTCTTTTCTTCTTGCACAATCTGTGGCTCTGAGGAAGGAGAAGCTAAGTCTTTTAGTACTCCCTGTCTTGACTGTTTCTCCTTCTCCCTCTCCCTCTCCTGCCGATCTAAAAAGAGATTTATTTTCTTTGTTTGTCTCATTATCTCATCAATATCTAGGATTCCCTGTCCTATTTCACCTGCTAAGTCTTCTCCTTGTCTTTCCTCAGTTTGTGGGTGTTCTTCATCCTCTGATGCTGGCTGGCTATGAACTTGCTTCTTCCTTGGCTTCCTCTGGTAAGTGGTGAAGATTTGTTCCTGTTTTTGAAACTGTTTATCTTCTTTCACTGTACTTCTAGTTCGTATCCTCCTCTGAGGGGGTTTTGAACTTGTTGCTTCAGGGCTGTCTTCATCATCAGGAATGAGCAATACTTCCTCTTTCTTCTTTTTATCCTGAGGCAGTTTTGAGCTTGTTGCCTCAGGGCATGTTATCATCAGTAGTTCTTCTTCTTTTGGAACCTCTTCATGCAATTCCTCCTGTTCTTCAAATTGATTTTGGACTAAAAATTCTATCCATGTCAAATTCTGCTTCTTTAACTCATGTTGGATGATAATTTTGATAAGTCCACAGTGGAAAAGACTTATCAATTTGTCTTTTTCACGCTTCTGGACAGCTTTGGCCATTTTGGTTAGACTCTGCAATAGAAAGAAGGGCATATTTATCTCACATTCACCTGTCAAGTGCTGCAACCGTTTGATATGGTAAAGGTAAACGATACTAAATCTCCCCTCACAGGTGATGAACCTTTGTATGATGTACACCATTTCATCCCAAGGATGAACCAACAAACTCCTTGGTATGCCTTTCTTCCAATTGACTGACCCTGCTCTAGATCTGCACAAAAAGGGTACCCAAGATTTTTATTTGAATTGCTTGGTTTTGAAGAACCTTTCTCCCTACTGTGGCAGACCAGTGATTTGTGCCAAAACATCTTCAGACAGCCTGAAGTTTAAATTCCCTACTGTAGCCTTTTCTCCATCAAACGAGCCAGCAAAGGCTAAGCTCACATTATCGTTGTGCCCATCGAATTTTTCAAAGAAAGGCACCCATTGATTTTTCTTTAAAATTTCTAAACATTTTTCATGAACATCTGCGGGCTCAAATACCTCTGGTTCCAATCTAGATGACATTTTGAAAAATAGGAAACAGGAATCTTTTATTTTTCACTGCCTTTTTCTTCCTATCCCCTCGATAATATTCTGAATTTGAAGTGTTTGCTGGTATAAAACAGAGTATCCAGTAAAGAAAAGGGTTTAAGCTTACCTCTTCCCTGATGTAACCAATTTCTTCTTCCTGTACAATTTTCACAGAGATTAATGTACCCACAGCTTCTTCTTTCACTGCCTGTCTTTTCTCCTGCGCGTTATCTTCAGCAAATGGTGTCTCTGTGATCTTACGGCTTCTTTCCACTGTCAATTATCTTCAGCAAAATGATATATTCAAACTTCCTGTGGCTCTCAATCCTTCCTCCTGTTGATTGTCTTCGGCAAATGGTATTTCACATTCTCTATAACCCACGGTTCCTTTTCTCTGTCAATTCTTTTATACAGCAACCGACTTCAATTTCCCTGTAACTTACAACCTTCTCACTGGCAATTACCTTCATACATCAATCGATTTCATATTCCAAACAAAAAAATGGGCTCGGCCTCAAAGAAAATGACCAAATCGTGGCATATACTGCAGAAATCGATTTTGCAGAATAACTGACTCGGCTTCAAGTAGAATAAATGAGTCGTGTTTTAGACTTGAATAATACAGGAATTAATTTTTCAAGTGCTGTCGTGGGCATCATTCCATGTCTGTCGTGGGTATCATTCCACGTTTTCCCTCCATCATTACATAACATGCCACTTCAAAAACGATGAAAGGTAAGGTTTTTGGGTTTATAAATATTTTAACATTTTTATGTGCCCATCGTTTAATATAAAACATAAAATATACCTTGGTTCCAATGTTTTACTTCAACGGACTATTTTTTAAATGAACCCTCTTTTCCAGAAAAGAAAATGTGCTGAAGATAAATATGACCATTGTTTTCCCTCAAATTCTGTGTATTACTTAATGCCTGATGCACTAAATTCATATACAAAGAAATTTTTTTAATTCCTTCATGTCAACATTCACTTCTTGCAGAGAAGGAGACCCTGTTTGTCCTTAAACCAGGAAGAAAACTCTGTCTGTAGAATGCAGCTTGTATCCTGTAGAGTGCAATTTATGTCCTGTAGGATGCAGTTTTTAAAATTTCCCTTGGGTTTGATTCTGACAACCATTCTGACCCCTAAGGTGGAAAATGAAATATTGGCAGAGATAAAAATGAAGTGTTGACAGAGACTAAGTGAGGTAATGGCAGAGATTAATGAAAGGTAACTAAGAAGCTTGGTAGAGACTTATCAGAATAATGGCAATAATAGGCAGTCAAATTGTAAGATGTCATCACTTAAAAACAAAAGAATTTTGAAACTTTTTAAACATAAAAACCATGAATTCTTACAGACTTGTTTGATATTCCCTTGATGAGCTTGCTGTCAGTGTGAAATTGGCTTGTATTCTGATTGTCCATCTGATGTTTTCTATCTGCTGTTGTCTCTATTGCCTTCATTTTCACTGAATGTTGGATCTCTTCATAGATCTCTTCTGTCTTATCACAAGTCAGGTTCCTTCTGCTGATAAAATTGCTAGTAATCAGGTCCCTTCTGCTAATGAAAAATCACAATCTTTTGCTTGAAAAAGACTCAGAGGGTTCTAAAGAAGAATGACAGTTTATCCCCCTTACAGGCCTAATTTTTGACTTGTCCTCAAGTCAAACAAAATATGCATTATTTGTAAAACAAAACAGGAAAAATAGAAAAGAAGATTTTTTTTGGGGGGGGAATTTTCAATGGCCAGGCAAGCCTGGTTTTCCACAGAAAATTCCAGTTTATATTGTGCCAGCGAACTGGTTTTCACAACTAAACTGCCTTTTTTTTTTTGAATTTTTTTTTTTTATTTGTCTTTCGTTTTTATTTGCTAACTGTATCAGAACAGCTAAGGAGCAGGTGAAGAAAAAAAACTGAGGTGTTTATCCAGCACTTGCAGTTCCTTTTGCTGTGAAATCTGTTGAACAAAATCTGCCATGTTGATAGGTTTGTGGTACAGCTTGAGCCGGTGGCCATTGACCACAAAGTTATGTGCTTCATCATCTATGGTTTGAAGTTTTATTGCACCATTATCATAGACATCGACAATCTCATATGGACCAAGCCAATGAGTAGTGAATTTGGCTTTGAAGTCCTTAAACTTGGAGTCAAACAACAGTGCCCAGTCACCAATGTGAAATTGCTTCTTTTTGATAAATTTGTCATGCCATTGAGCTCTCTGCTGTTGTATCAGAATATTGTGTTCTATGGCAGCTTGCCTCATCTCATCCAGCTGATTCAGCTGAAGTATTCTTTCTTGTTGAGATTTTGAAAGGTCTATGCCCAAATCTGCTGCTAACTTGAAAGTATGAACTTGAAACTCAATGGGAAGGAGGACTTGCTTACCATAAACCAGTTGATAAGGAGAAAACCCAGTACTGTTCTTCCAAGTGATCCTATATGCCCATAAAGCTTCAGTAAGCTTTGCTGACCAGTCCTTCCTATGCATATGAACAGTCTTAGTGATGATTCCTTCTAGGGTTTTATTTGTAGATTCCACTTGGCCATTGGCTAGTGGATGGTAAGGAGTGGACTTCCTGTGCTTGATCTTATATTTTTCTGCTATCTCTTGCACTAATTTGGAAGTAAATTGGGCACCTTGATCAGTCACAATTTCCCTAGGCACCCCAAATCTAACAAAAATCTCTTCAAACAGAAAATTTACCACAGTTTGCTCCGTAGCTCTTGGTAAAGGCTTGGCCTCAACCCATTTAGTAACATAGTCTGTGTAGACCAGAATGTATTTCTGTCCATGTGATGGTGGATGAATGGGACCAATGAAGTCAAGGGCCCACTTTTCAAATGGTTCAATGAGAATCTGTGGTTGGAGTGGCATTTCATCTGACCGGACTGGGCGTCCCATTCGTTGACAAGTGTCACAACTTCCGACATACATTTTTGCATCTTTGAAAATGGAAGGCCAATAATACCCCAAATTGAGTATTTTATATGCTGTCCTTTTGTCGGCAAAATGGCCACCACATGGTTCATCATGGCACGCCTTTAAAATATCCAAGATTTCATCCTGTCGAACACATCTTCTTATGATTAAGTCATATCCTGTATAAAAGAGATCACCATTTATCCAGATATGCCTAGCACTTTGTTTAATAATCTTCTTTTTTTCTTTAGAGGTCATTGATGGTGGTAGTTGGCCTGAGGACAAATAATTGGCAATGTCAGCATACCAAGGAGTGATAACAGAAATGGCAAATAGATGCTCATCAGGAAAACTATCTAAAACCGGAACAACCTCACCAGTATTGTGTAAGCGAGCCAAGAAATCTGCCACCTGATTTTCTCGTCCTGGCCTATCTAAAACAGTGATATTGAACTCCTGCAATAATAACAGCCATCTAGTAATCCGACCATTAGTGATAGATTTATTCATTAAATAGCGTAAAGCTGAATGATCTGTATGAACAAAAACTTCATAGCCCGTGATATAATGGTGGAATTTGTTTACAGCATGAACCACTGCCAACATCTCTTTTTCAGTGACTGTATAATTCAGCTCTGCAGGTGCCAAATTTTTACTAATGAAATAGATAGCATAAGTCAAAGTATGTTCTTTTTGGCCCAATGAGGCTCCTATTGCAGTAGCAGACGCATCAGTGGAAATATGGAAAGGCAATGTCCAATTTGGTCCCCTTAAAATGGGAGCAGTGGAGAGTTTTTCCTTAAGTGTCTGAAATGCAGATCTATAGTCAATATCCCAAGTAAAACACACGTCCTTTGAAAGCAATTTAAACAATGGCAGGTCTATCTTACTAAAATTTGCAATGAATCTATGATAATAGCCTGCATACCCTAAAAAGCTTCTCACATCTGTTTGAGTTGTGGGTTCAGACAGATTTTTAATGACTTGAATTTTAGCAGGATCTACTTTTATTCCAGACGAAGAAACATGGTGTCCTAAAACTATCCCTTCAGTCATCATCATGAAACACTTTTCGTTACTCAGGGAAAGGTTGGATTCAACACACCTTTTCAGAATTTTCTCTCAGTTTGCTAAGGAATCTTCAAAGGTACTGCCATATACAGAAAAGTCATCCATGTAAACCTCAACACACTCATGAATTAGATCTGCAAAGATGGCCAATACAGCTCACTGAAAGGTAGCTGGGGCATTACATAAGCCAAAAGGTAAAACTTTGTAGGCATAGGTGCCCCAGGGACATGTAAAGGTGGTCTTGTCTTGGTCTTCGTTTGCAATACTAATCTGATTATAACCACTGAAGCCATCTAAAAATGAAAAATATTCCTTTCCAGCTAAAGCATCCAGTACTTGATCAATGAAAGGAAATGGAAAATAGTCTTTTAAAGTTGCCTTATTCAATTCCCTGTAATCGATGCATATACACCATTTACCATTTTTTTTAGGAACAACAACCAAGGGTGAAACCCATTGGCTGTCAGAAATGGGGTAAATAAATCCTACTTTTAACAACTTTTGTAACTCATCTTTGACTATTTCCTTTAGCATAGGATTCATTCTGCGTTGTGGCTGTCTCAAGGGTCGTATTGTGTCATCTAGGTAAATATGGTGTGTGCATGTTTCAGGATGAATGCCTGGCATATCAGTATACTCCCAGGCAAATGCATGGGAATATTGCTTCAACAAAGTGGTCAACTGTTCTTCCTGTAATGTGGTAAGATGTGCACCTATGTTCAGAGTTTTGCCTGGACTGATTTCTACAGTTTTACTGTGAATATCGGTGATAGAATGAACATTAAAAATGTCATCAAATGCCAATGCTAGGGAATGAACATTGCAATTTTCTTGGAAATTATGACCCATAACTTGTTCTGCTACAACATATTCCATTTCTCTTAATTATGTAGAAATATCAGGTTCAGCAATAAAATGATCCATTAGATCTTCGTGGTTGTCTTCTTGGAAATCGAAGTACTGATTTATACTTAAAACAGGCTGAATTACATCTTTTTCTTGTTCCTTGGTTTCACTAATCCATGACAGCTGATCTACTGTGGAAGGTCGTTGGGCAGAAGGGTAGAGTGCAATCTGTTTCCTCTCTGTCCCATGCGAAATAAGCATGCTTCCTGATCGACATCCTATGAAAGCATCTGCTGTTGCCAGCCAGGGCCTGCCAAGGATCAATGGGTGTCCTCCTAAGTTGGATTTTGGTTGTAGGACTATAAAATCAACAGGATATTTCCAGGAGTCTAGAGAAACAATAATATCTTCTAAGACTCCTTCAGGTGTAATCTTAGACCTATCAGCCAATTCTAAGACAGTTGTGGTGGGTCTGAGATTCGTCAGGTGAAGGTAATTCATTGTTTCCAGGGTCATGACGTTAATGGCAGCACCTAAATCGATCAATGTTTTTGGAATGGAAAAGTTATTAATGGTAATTGTAACCATTGGAATTCCAGGATCTACATATTTCTCAATGAAAACGGTGTTGGACATTAACCCTGCTAGATTGCCTACCACGTAAATTTTTGATGGGTCTTTTCTTCTTTTGTTAAGACAGAGTTCTTTAACTGCTTTAGTGTAAATCGGGATATCTTTTAGAGCCTGCAGTAAAGGAATTTTAACATATACATTTGTTAATTCATTCAGAACATCGAAGTCAGGTAAGGAAATCGAAGGTTTCTCCTTGATTAACCTCTCAGGAAATGGAGGTGGATAAGATGCTATTGTGTTCCCTCGTTGACTGTGATTTTCTAACTGAGATTTTTCTGTATTCAATTTTTTTGGAGTTTTGTCTTTTGCTGGTGATTCTTCTAAGATAACAGGAGACTGCTTTTCTAAGGTTTTACCAGATCTCAAATTGATGTTTTGCAGTGGAAGAATGGAGTAGGGAAGCACTGTCCCATCATCAACATTATACATGGGTCTGTCCGTTTTATTATTTGGATTGGGCATTGGCTGAGCTGGCAGTTGTGTAGGTCGAGGTGGAGGCTGATTAGATGGCAGCTGAAGTTGTTGATGTGGTGTACTCAATTGAGGAGCCATATTATTTAGCTATTGAAAAGATGGATTTTGAAAAGGTGGGGCTTGATAAGGAGTTTGGACTTGTCGCTGCTGGTATTGGGGATAGGCTGAAGGTTGTTGGTATGGCTACAAGTAAGCCTGCTGATATGTTTGATTACCATGGGCATAACCTCTCCAATTTGGAGCAGATTGGGTTAATGGAGGAGACCAAGTTTGCCAAGGCATGGGTGTATTCCATGAATTCTGAACTAGAGTCTGATAATTTGTATTAAATTGTTGCATGGGATCTTGAGACATACCTGAGAATCGCGGATGCCAAGGTCTCCTTTGTCCCATGAAGTAAAGAGACTCCATGCTGTGATTTTCCTCCAGTCGAACTGCCTGCAGTTCCTTCAATCTAGGGCAATCATCAGTTTTGTGATTAAAAGTGCATAAGCCACAAATTTCAACAGTATTTAAAGGACACTCTCTAAGTGGGTGTTTCTTTCTACATTTAGGACAAAAAATAGACAAAGCCTGATCTTGTTGGTCCTGTTTCTCTTGCCTCTTCTTGGTTTTTGTTGCCTCAACTTGTGTACCTAAGGTGCTTAACAAATCAGTCTTGAAATCTTCTAGCAGATTCCCAAGCTTAGCTCTAGAAATACCACTGTTTGCAGATTTAGTTGCTTTGGTATTGCTATCTCTTTTCCCAGTTCGAGCCTTTCCTCTGGAATACTTCTGACATAAGTCCTGTATCTCATCAAAAGGAAGGTAAGAAATGTCACCTTTTCCCATAACATTTAAAATGTCCAAATACTCTTCTCTTATTCCTTTCAAAAATATTGTTCTAATCATTTCAGGTGTTAAAGAATTGTATTTAGATTTCTGTAAATTGTATGATAACCTTTCTAAATATTCCTCCAAACTCTCATCTTCCTGTTGAGTCATGCCAAAAATGTCATCTTTCAACCCCTTTGATCTGCAATATGCTTGATATTTTTGAAGAAAGATCTTCCTCATGTCATCCCAGCTAGTGATAGAGTGTTCTCCTAAACCCATGAACCATTTCAAGGCAGCTGCTTTAAGAGTAGCAGGGAAAAGACGGAGCTTATGGGTGTCATCAGTATATCCATAAGTTCGACACAAGATGTCAAATTCGAATAGGAAAGAGTCAGGATCTTCAGAGGTCATGCCGTAAAAGTTTGGTAAGACAGAGGGTGGAATATTCTTCATTTTCACCTCTTCCCCTAGGATAACACTAGTGTCTAAGATATGAAATTTAAAGGTGGCCTCCTGATCTTCTGTTATTCCTTCATCCCTCACATGTCTTCTTTCTTCTTCCCTTCTCTCTTGTCTGCGTTTGTTTTCTATTTCTAACATCCTCTCGTATTCCCTTCTCTGTTCTGCAGTTGGCCCTTTTGATGTTTCTTCCTCAGACATTTTGAATTTACCAACTGTTGAGATGAACCCTTTTGGAAGAGAAGCTCCTGTTATTTCTGTTTTTGGGGGGTTTTTAATAAATCTACCTTTCTCGTCTCTTAATCTAAACATAAAAGTGAAATCTAACCTATGTTTTTGTTTGAAAATTTTTGTTTTTATCAGAAAACTAAAGTTCCTAAGTCTACTTCTACAGTGCCTCCCCGGCAGCGGCGCCAAAATGTTGGGCTCTGATCTATCAATGTTAATCAGAACTTGAATTTAAAATCAATCCGGGTTTGTGAACTTCGAGACACATCCAAGTTTAGGACAGAGAAGCTGGACTCATTTAGAATTTAGCTATCTGTGATTAAATCTACTGACCAAAACTGAGATACTGCAGCTTATAGAGACAAAATCCTCTTACAAGGGTAATTTCATTGTTTCCTTTTTAAACATACAGTAATTGATTTGTGAAAGCATAAAGGACTGTGGTAAAAATTAATTAAATAGCAAATCTATAAACCCTAAGATTTAAACTGCAAGATTCTATCAGCACTGAAAGTCAATTACCAATCAATTTCTCTTACAAGATAGTGTTCGTAATTTGTAAATGTCTTTTTATCATTTCAGTATCAAATAAACAGCAGTGAACAATTCACAGAGGTCGTGGTCTGAACCATTCAATATCAGTAGCATTTAACCAGTGAAGAACAACGCTTATCCAATATTGCCAGTGATATACAGTGTGATAGAATTTGTGATTCAAATCATAAATAAAAGGAACAGAGCATCAAATAGAATCGATTAAAACCTGACTGAACTTGTTCTACGATTTATAAACTGGAAATTACATTAAAATGCATACCCAAATCAATCTACCAGCAACAGGAAAGTGTGAGAGTTTGACGATGGGGGCCCTCCAAAGCCTTGCTCAACACACATTAAAAGACTTCACAGAACTTAAAGCTTCGTATTCATTCACCAGAATCGTTTTAAACAGAGATACCACGCAGTTTGGAAGCACAAGTGCGTTCCTCTTCAAAATTGTGATCCCCTTTCTCATTGTTTTGCAAATGATTTATACAAATTCTAAATCAAACTGAAATTGCTATAAACCTGCATCTAATTAATGCTAAGAGCTAATCGAGACCATCCTCAGAATCGTGGAAGTCCACAAAATCAGCATTGTTCCTTCTTTTGTGTTGAACGCAGAACAGGTGGCCACTTTTGACTCTGCTTGACTCGACATCTGCACAGGCCACTTCACCTGACTGTTGGATGTTCATCCATCTGTGGACATTAAGGATCCATTCTTGATCTTCCGTTTCCCTCCTAACTGCCCTGCAATTACTCAACTTTGAAAGTAATACGGGAAGTTAGTACATCCCGTAATTTTAGTAAAAATCCTAGTTAAAATGCCTAAAAATCACAAAACTCAATTTATTAATAAGCAAATGACATTATACCTCTTTGACCAAGGTTTGTAGGTGAACTTTAAGGTTTTCTACTCAAAATGGAGGTTTTATGAAGGAATGAAGGTTATCTAAGAGGCAAAAAGGGGTCAAAAATAGTGCCCAACAATGAGATGAGTATCAAGATGATGCTCTGGATGATATGCATCAGGATGATGCTATGCTGATGATCAGGATGATCATGCACATCAGGATGATGTATGATGAGTATCAGGTTGATACTCCATGGCCGTGGACAGGTTGTGCAGGTAGCATAGAAAAGATCCTGGGAGATCCTATAATCTAAGCTAGGATACTCTTTCGAGGTTTTTCTACGAGAGGCATGTAATCAGCCCTTGAGATCTAATAGGTTGAGCAGTAAGCTCGCAATCAGTCCTGGGATACTCTGTAGAGTTCTTGCAGGTTGTGGGACACTCTTTAAAGGTTTTGCCTAACCACATGTAATCAGACATGGAGATTCGATAGGTTGAGCAGTAAGCTCATAATCAGTCCTGAGATGCTCCGTAGAGTTCTTGCAGGATGCAAGACACTCTTTTAAGGTTTTGTGGTGGAGGTCACATGTAATCAGTCCTGGAGATCCTATAGTCTGAGCTAGGATTCTCTTTAGAGTTTTTGCAGGTTGCAAGACACTCTTTTAAGGTTATGTGACAGTCAACATGTAAAAGATCCTACAGTCTGAGCTAGGTTTTGTTGACGCACATAATAAGTCCTGAGGATTCCACAGTATGGGAAATGTTGATGAACCCTACAGGTGGTGGGCCTACATCCAGTATGAAAAAGGATTGGCTCTGTAGAACTTCCTATGACAAGCAGATTTCAGAGATAGCCCAGTGATCAAGATGTCGAGTATAGCAGCAGTGATGATGATGCTCCATGATCCAGTGATGTTGATCCAGCTCTAGAATTGAAGACTTGCACCAATATGTATTGATGACCTATGATGAAAGAATACCTTCCTAGTTAAGAGGGAGTGTTGATGTATTTGTAACTTTGGAAGATATTCTTCCATATATTACATTTGCACTTTATTGTATATCCCACAGATATGTATTATTCCTCTGATTGGAAGTGTCATCATTTGTATTTGTAAGTGTTGTCATGTGCATTGACAAGTGTCGTCATTTGTATTGATGGGTTATTAGACCACAAGTGTGGGGTCTATCCTAGTTAGCACATGTGGTGGGTTATTAGGCTTGAGTAGCAAGTCGGCCCTAGTGGATTATTGGCAAGTCAAGTCAGTGTATAAATAGAGAGGTGATGTCTCTCATTTATCTCATTTTTTAGTCACTACTCAAGCTCGCATAGCTAAGAGAGAAAGTGGCGCACTAGTGGAGGAGGAGGAGCATCGACTAGAGACATCTTATTGGGTTTGATCATTGTGATCTTGTATTGTGGCTTATCTTATCTCTGAGGATGTTGCGGGGTTTTTCACCTTCTTGGTTTTCCCCGGTGAAACTCTATGTCTCTTGTGTGTTTGTTTTTGTGTCTATGATTGATATGTTGTAGAGATATGCTATACATATTATTCTCTTAGAGATCCTTATGATAATGGAATGAAATTATCGAAAATTTAACATTCCTATGCACCTGCCAATGGTGGCTTGGGAACTGCCACCAATAGTAAATGTAGGAGTAGGACCTCCCCCAAAACTAAAAGTTGAGGAAAATTGCAATGATGATCCATTAAACGGTGGAGCACTGGATTGAACAATGGGTGAAACAATAGATATGGAAGGTGTTCCCCAAAAGGGAAAAAGTAGGTGTGTTGGGTGCATTATATGGAGCATTTACCCCAATAGTAGATGGTTGTGGAGGATTTAACCAAAATTCCTCCTCCACTACCAAGTGAGTATGTGATGGGTTGTTCCATAGCTAAAGACGATGTGGTCCTAGACATCATATGACTGAATAGAGAAAAGGGTTCACCAGGTAAAGGTCGGAATTGCTCAAGTATGGGGCTAAAAGGATTGGTCAAAGGTGGGTTAATGTGTGGAACAAAACCCTCATCCATGACTTCAATGTCAAAATGAGTGGTTTTAACATAATCACTTTTTGAATTTACTGTGTCTCTTACCCCTTCTAGAGAAGTGACTTGCCTTCGAATAGATGGAGGTTCATCCTAGACAAGAGAGAGGCCCCTAATATTTCGATATTGATGAATCAGTAGATTTCCCACGGTGAATAATTAAAATTTACAAAACAAAAATAACAATCCTAAGGCCAACTACAAGAGAACACACTACATACCTGTAGAAAAATCTGGGCTATCAAGAGGAAAACCAATTTCCTCAAAGGACTCTTCTGAAGGTGGCTCTCAACCCACTAACAAAGAGGCGAGAAATAGTAATGATAAACCCTCTTACTCGCTCGAATAGAAGGTGCAAGTTCCTATGGGGCACCCCCAAAGGTAGAGAAACCAGATGATGTATCACCTATCTCAGGTACCACAAGCACTTCCCACTTGTTATCACCTATGTAGATACCTAGAAAAAGAAACTAAGGATAACATTTCACAAAATTATGAGCGGGTGGAATAGTTGTGAGTCAAGTTCAGACATGTGGGAAAGGAATGTGCGACATATGTCGAAGACCTGAATCCTCTCCAGGATGTGTAACCTCAAGGATTTCTAGCTAACCAAGCCCCAATGCACGTAAGAACCCACTAAGCACAGCAAGAGGGGATATCTAGCAAATGCACCTAGCTTAACCTCTTACTTGACTCATGTGTTAGATGAGCTTTTCTAGCAACCATCTCTTGTTACTAATGGATTTTATCTCTTTAGTGACTCTTGTTGATTTATATGTACTTGGAGAGTGTCCTCTCTAATCTTATTCCAAGGCCCTACACCCTAAGCTAATGTTGGTTTGTTAGACCAAAAAGAAAATTCCTAATGTATTTTAATTAAGCTCTTTCTTTTATGGTTGTTTATTACTCAAGTAGGTATATGGAGTGAGAATTGGTGATGTGAAAGGCTCTAAACCCAAAAGATAGAAAAAAATCCAAGAATAATAATGCACTTCTTTTCGTTTTATGAAATTTATCTATAGGGGGAATAGGTTTCTTTTCCTTTTCAATCAAAGCCAAATGATTCACTAAGAATATGCAGATATGCAAAATTAAATCCAATCACAAATTTTCCTTCTATGCAATCAAACCAGAAACAAACACACTAGAGAAGAAGCTATGCACATTTAAATGTAAAATCCTTCTATTTTTCCATTTTCTTATAAATTACGAAACAAGAGAACAACAGGAATATGCATGTAACAAGTATCTTCAAGTATTCAGACTTAGGAAGAAAAAACAATGATCAATAGGAAACTCCAGACCACCAAAACACATTGCAACATCCCAGTGTTTGGCATACAATGTGTGACAAAGAATGACCAAAAAGATACCTTTATTGTATTAATGACTTAAACAGAATTTTAGGAACAACAACAGAGGTTAAAAAATCCTTCTAGGATCACCACCGGACCAGAGGGATCAAATTAGAGACCCAATCACTAATTCAAGAACTATCAAACACACTCAAAGAAGAAGGATTGAGAGCAAACAAAATCACTCAAACACTTCAAGAAGATACTATTTCAGGAATGCATAGAGGTTATGAGACTCAAGACACAGTTCTAAGAACCAACCAGACATATATCTGAGCAAAAACAGACCCAAACTCTTCAAAAAATCCAAACTAGAGCACCATTGCCATGTCAGAGACTAGAGAGGAGGGATGGTACAAGAAGCATCGACCCTCTATAATCCCATTGGGATGGATCGCCTCACCCTGATCCTCAAAGAGAGGGGGAAATGGGAAGCAAAAGGAACAATTTTTTAGTTCAAGCTCAGATCTTAGTAGTCCTAGAGATGAAATAGGCCCAATATTTATGCAAGAATACCCTTGCAATCAAACCAAAACCTAGGAAAGCCAAAGAATCAAGAATTCAATGAATTAAAAGACAAAACTAGGGAAAGTGTAACCGACCTTTCTTGAGTAGAGTAGCCAATTCTGTAGTAGATTTTTCTCCTATGGATGGGTTAGCACCCTCTTGAACCCTTTCCCTTGGTTCAATATAGACCATAAGGTATACCAATGCAATATTCCCACTAGATATAAATATCTAGACACTAGATCTACACACCCACTTCCATGCAATCATGTAAGAAGAGAGAGAAAGGAAGCTATCATACCTTATATAAGAGATACCTTTTGATATAGACAATCCTTAACTACTGTAGAGCTGATAATAATTTCTGTAGCTACAGCTCCACTTGGCTAATCAACCTACACACAAAGAGACATTGAAACCTTTCTAAAAACCTCTTGACATATAACATATCCATAAGAATGAATATATAACCATAGATCTAAGATAGCATAAACTAGATCTAATCTATATCACACAAGAAATAACATATCCAATTTATATGTGTTATGAATAATGTAGATCTATAATGAAGAACCATATACATCCATTAACAACATGATAAGAGGGGGGAAGAATCACATGTATATATTAAATGAACAAGAGACATACATCATATATTACCTTGTGTTGAAGATGCAAATCTCTTCCAATGTTCTTGATCCAAGACCTTCCTAGGATATAGATAATAGGCTCATCAAAATGGTTGAGAGAATCAAATTTATATCACCGGGATAAAAATGCATAACAATATTCTCCCCTTTCTCATAAAATGGCCTCAATATATAGGTGAATGGAGGATGAATCTAGGATCCAAGTGATGGATGGGATCGATCTAGTGTGTGAGTTCCATTTCTAGATGAATTGGAGCCAATTCATGCACATCATCTAGTCAACATAATTCCCAAAACTCAAGGATAAGTGGACCATCACCCCCCTCAATGCATGTAGGCAGTGACGGTGTGACTACCCTACAAGTATACAGGGAGGGATGGAAGATTGGCCATCTCCCCCCTAGAAGAATACAAAGGAAGATAGTAGACAAAAAGTGGGAAAAATGAGGCTAGAGAAAGGTATAAAGGTAAGTGTCTCATCTATATAGTAAACTGGGATCTCCAATGAACCTAAGGTGGAAAATAAGGGGTATAACACTGATGCTCCAAGAAATCCCTGTATTTCTTTATAATGTGTTGTTTTTAACTTTTCACTTTCTCTAGACTTGTATTTTTTTTTATCAATATCTATAGCTACTTTGCAATCCAATAGGATAGTGCATCATTTCTAGTCTCATTAGTAATGGAATCATAGCCAAGGAATTTACTAATGTATTTGATGTATCAAGGGGATACAACATGTTTTAAGAGGCATTTCCCCCTTGCATCTTCTACCATTATAGGGTGGGTTGAGGGAAATGGTCTCTTTTTGTTTTTGAAAATATTATGATTTCATGCAATGTGGGCCATAAGATCCACAATGTTTCTCAATTTTTGCTACCTTAAAATAAACTGTAGAAACCACTACGTATTTTCTAATTTACCTTTTTTGGTGATTAGATATGAGATGTTGATCAAATTCATGACACTTTTTCATTTACCATAAATAATTTCTAGTAAAAAATAAGTCATTTTTGTCACTTCATTTCTCCTTGTCCATGTCCTTCACACGTGTGAAAAATTCTCTACATGAATGGTTTGTATTTTCTCCCCAAATAGGCCCATATTAAATCTCATTCATTCACACGAGTACGCCTCGAGATAAAATACATTAACCTTTTCGTGTGTGGATGGTCATGATCACATGATCATAAGTGCATGATTCAATTATAGGCATCCACATGATCACTCGCTTACATAAGGTACAATTAACTCCTTTAGTGCAAATGGTCTAGATCGCATGATGAAACATGCTCAATTTAATCTTAGCCATTCATATGCATGTACCTCGAGATAAGGCGCGACCATATTTCCTAGTACAAATGGTGACAATTTGATGTTGGGACATGCACAATCAATTGTGGCCTTTCATGTTGGGGTTCTTTCTCCCCTGCAAATTTGGATACTTATATATTCATCGGAGTATCCAAACTTCACCAGGAAACCAAAAATCTAGTTGTGTACATACTACATAAATATGCATATTCTCATGCTTTTCTAGATGAAGCCAAATCTCAAGGTAAAAAATAGGCCCATTATGATTTGATAGCCATTCATAAGAGGGGTCCTCCATACCTCCAACTCAGACAATCTTGCAGTTCAACCTATTCATCACATCCAATGTGGATTCTCCACATCACACCTCCCTATCAACATGGATCCTCCACATCACAACTTTGTCTGTGTGGCACAGGTGGAGCCCACTTCAATTTTACCAAGTTTGGAATTCCATGGCTATGTGAAATTTCAATGTTGGAATTAAAGGGATTATTACCAAATTAATATTGTCCTTTCCCCCCAAATTTGTAATATCTCTGCCACATAATAGAATAAAACTTTCCACCAATAATTCTATATTTAAAAACAAAAATTCCACCAAATCCTCTTGAATTAATCTACCATTCATAATTGTAGAACACATGATTTAAGTCATGACTCAATCAGAATTCCATCTAGCAACTAAAAGCATGGATTTTCTATAGTATCATTTCATCAAACACTTAATCTATATTCTTTGATTTATGCATGTAAGTGTGGATTCTAGCCCAAACAATGTCGTTGCTACAACCAAGAGCTCTAATACCACTCTATAACATCCCCATCCATCATTTCGAACATCAAAGAAGGACATGAATGAATTATAGGATTCTAAATTTCACCCCATGGGGATAATATGAAAATAATAAAAAATTAAAATGAGTGTGCAAATGCATAAATAAAATCACTATGGAAATAAATCTATCCACACACACAGATCATGCATGCACAAGCATAATAATAAATTCATTGCACATCAAATATAAAGATAATACTTATCTTTAAACAAAGAAGATCCAAGCAATTGGTTGTATAGCATCAATTTTCCACCCAACCATAGACACTCTATCCAAAATATACTATTTCGATTAAGAGACAACCTGCAAGATGGACTATGAGGCCACCAAGGTGAATGGAACACCTATAGGCTTCACTCTCTCAACCAAAAACCCACTTTTCATTCAATGATTAACAAACTACTCATCTACATGTCTATGGGAGTTTAACTCAGCAATCACAACCTTGGATCCAACAATAGTTTCCCCACACAACACCCTTCTAGAATTAGGAATCCCTTTCACATGTCCATGGTTACCTTGAGCAATCCATCTTGCTAGGTGATTACCAATGTGTGCATAGAAGTAGTCTAACCTATTGTATGCATTTAGAAAAGATATTGTAGCATTAATTCATGGATTCTAAAGCCTACAAAAGTATCATAACTCTATGGGTAAAGATTCCTAGCTTTCCCAAATTCTATGATCACCTCCAGCCTTCTATTTTCCCTTCTAATCTAGCTATGTGTCCAAATTCGAATTTCTAGGTAATACACAATGTGGTAATGGTAATGGTTATATGTACAACATGTGGAAGAAATCCACATAGTGTAAATATACATGAAAAATAGAAAATGAGTGGTTGAATCCAACGATTTGAGAGAATGGTGACAAGATAACTAACATAAATTCTAACCATAGAAGAAAGGACCCTTACAATTGTAATATAAGTATATTCATCCCATGATTTCATAACTGAATGAGAGGACTTTCCCACATACCTCAAATGTGCATTCAATGATTGGATTTAATAGTAAAAAGGAATTAATTGACTCATTCAAGGTGCATGGAAGCAATTGGATGATTTCTAAGGTTGACACTTGGAAATATTGGATTTAATATCTTGTAGGCCCCATTTCCTTTTACCTTCTAGTGTAATAATAGACTCTAGTACTCCTTATATTGCCATCTTGGACCCTTTTATTTTTTTCCCAAGCTAACATTTACATAGTTTTCGAGGAGTCCATACTATGTTAGAAAATAGGATTGCAGAACAATAAAATAAAATGAAAAATATGTGGAAATAAAAAATATAAGAGAACAATACAGGAGAGACACCAATATACATGGTTCACCTGATATGGGATACATCCATGGAGCAACAACCAGTCCTTTATTTTATTTTGTCGAGAAAAATGAAGGTACATAACTTGCATCTCATCCACTACAACCTCCTTTTTACTCTCTCACTTAGTCACAACGATCTTTCAAAAATACATATGGCCACACTACAATTTCATCATACATAAAAGAGGGTTTTCTTCTAGGGAAAAAAACTCTAAGATAACTTCTACTATTAGATATACAACCTAATGATGAAGACTATAAAATTACAATACTTTACAAGGAATTTTTCTAAGAAAATTATTCGGGAGATCTGCCTTGGAACCCCCAACTAAGGGGGGACAGATCCCCCCCTTCAAAATTTGGATCCAAACATGGATAAAACAAGGCCTTTGAATGAGGAAGATAATTAGACTCCATAGCCAACATACTACATTCGATGTTAAAATCAGGCGTATTACATCATTGCGCAATATTTTGTTCTTCTATGTAGGGAAATGTTTCCTAGGTTCCACATCCACCATTTTTTGTCTTCAAACATTTTTTGGAAAAAATCACCAATTGTATTAGGTATAGATTCATCACCCCATGACCCTTATCCTCTTAGAGTTAAGTTTAGATCTCCTCCTAAATTTTCTCGAAGAAGAGAGATGTCATTCATGATATACATCAAAATTTCATTCAAATTAGATATATTTTGTGACAGAAAATGTGCCTCAAAATGAAAAATGTGCTACCAACACCAAATTTAAAATAACCAATAGGATTCAAATTGATGGTGTCAATCATATGGATAAATAGTGTTGGAGGGGAAGAAAGAAAACTATTTTTTTATGTTGTATTTTCAACTTTTCTTTTTATAAGTTTACTCGAATTTCAAGTGTATGCAATAATTGGGTGCATAATTACATTATGCACCCAATGAGTACCCACATTACAAACTTTTAATGTATTTCTAGTGTATCTAATGGTGATTCTATTAGAAGTATGCAATGTGAGTTCTCATTGGATGCATAACTTAATTAGGCATCCAATGAGTGCATACACTTGCAATTTCGGAAAAATTAAAAGGAGATAAGTTGGAAATACAAGGAAAAAAGTAGTTATCCTTCTTTCCCTCCAAAGAATCTTATTTTATTACTATTATTTTATTATTTTCCACAGGAGGAACATTTTATACCTCAATTTTCCCCTATTGGTCTTGTTATCGTAGACTCCATAAAAATTCATAAAATCAATGTATTTTCCTAACTCAGTAACATATAAAGTGCATATAATTATAAACTCTTGAAATGTGTGTTTCTTGATTCTACAAGTACTCTTTAATACCACTACTAGTCCTCCCTATCTTTCCCATGAGTCTTGCTACAAAAATCCACTATTTACACATGTTTTCAAGATTATACATAACATCTTTGCTATTTACCGTGGTTTCATGAAAAAAAAGTTATGCAACTTACACTTATGGATTCTCCTTTTATGTGTATTTTTCTTCAAGGGAGACCCTATTTCCCTAATGCTTATTGATAAACCACTCACCTCTTACCCTAGTCAGACACGTTATGTTTTCCATATGCCCCTTTTATGAACTTCTACTTTCCTTGCCAACTTCTTCCTCTAACTTCATTTGTTACACTTGTACATCATATTTTCTACTTAAATCTCTATGAGAAATATTCTTGCAATATAATTCCAACTAGACTTTGTGAAGCTCCTTTATCTCACTATTCCTACATCTTTGGAGGAACATAGAAGGTACCTTTATTTTGATGAGCTTAAGTATTTTATGTTTGATTATGAGGATGAAACTAAGATTTCAATTGAATTATAATCTCTCTAATTTTTATTTTCTATAATAATATATAAGCCTTCATAGGTGGACTCTAATAGGATAGTTCCAATACGTTCACCTTCTACTATGTTTCAAACTCCATCATCCATTCCTTATCTCTTTCAAAAGAATAAATATCCAAATATGGGAAGAGATATGGAATTGAGGCTTCTATAATTCCTTTTGTCTCATCTTTATGCTTAAGTGGCATGTTTATTTCAAACAACAAGGTATAAGGGGGGTTTTTGACACTTACCTTCTGATTGTTAATCCTCCGAAGATCTAGTGGTATTTCCATTATTGTCTTTCTCACTTCCCATATCCAATGCTATCTTATCAAAATCCGTTACTCATTACTACCATAAGAGGTATTTTCAATCTTATTAAGGAATTTGTCCCCATACCTTGATTTATTTAACATCATGATAGCATCACCCACGATGTATCCTTCACCCATTTTTGGACATGTACTTTTTATGTGTCTATGCTATGTACACTTGGTGCGATTCAAGGGACCATATTTGTAATTTAAATATTTTTATGATCCGTTCCTCCCACCACTACATTTATGTATTTAGGGATTTCATTTCCTAAATCCAATTGAACACATTGTATCCACAAAGGTGGTAGTGCATTATGTTGTTGCCTTATCATCTAGTATTACATATCTTCCTATATTATTTCCTATGGATTTGATGATTTATTTTTCCCAAAGTTCCAATTTCATGTACATGGGATTTTGACCCATATAGAGGATATGTTTTCTATGACCTTGAGTAGATCACACCTAGTGTAATAATAGTGAACATTGACATCTCTATCTTTCAATAATCATATACCCACACCGAATTGATCTTTGTCATCCCTAGATTTAAAAATAAAATGAGATAAATCCCATTGACATCACAAAAATTGCGGATAATATCATAATAGTGACATCCATTGTTTTCTCACGCAAATTTTAAGTGTTGTCTTACAAATTTTTGACCCTAAAATTTTCCCAATCAATGTCATTTCCACATAATTTGTAGGCCTGAAATCCCTAATTCCAATTCAATTCACATATTTTCTTATGAGTGTAATCACATTTACCCTCTCTTTTCTCCTAATGTTCATTGTTTGGTTTAGAGTAAGGTGCATGTCCTTTGACTTGTCTTCCCAATCTTCTATCCGTTCATCTAGCTTCTATGGGTATTGGATTAAGAAGTGTTCTTGAACATTTTGGAGTGTGAATTATGTATAGTATCTTCTTTACATGCCTAAGGAGGTATCTTTTTAGACCTTTATATTGCAAAATGAGCTCAAAATCCTTATATTCAAAAATTATTTAACCAACATGTAGATCATCTTAAATTTTATTTTCTTTTAGGATGATCAAAATATAGTTTAAGAATCATGATCTGTAATGGTATATGTACTTTCAATTCCTCTCATTCCTCTAGATGGATTGAATCCCTCCATATCTCTTCCATATTTCAAATTCATATTCGAACTAGGTTTTGATTCCTATAATCTTCTTATTTCACTATTATTTATTTGAGTCATATGATCCTCTTAATGCATGTGCAGAGTGTATATGGTGCATCATCCTTGCAAAATCATTAGAGAATAAAATCAAAATCTCTGACACCTCACAAAATCTATGAAAGTTTTGTTATTAACAAATCAACACCAAAAAAACAAAATCAAGCGTTAGATGTTAACAAAAATCGACTGACATTTCTGCTAAGTTTAATTTGAATTTTTTACAAAACAATGATGTAACCGTTGGATCCGGATATCATCGAAAATCGAATTTACCATTCAAACATATGGATTTACGATCAAGAAAATGAATTTACAGCCGTAATCTTGATAGAACCTTCTAGATTAAGAAAATAACCAGTCTATCTGATGATGGCCATTGCCGATTTTGCCCTCGCCGGCGTCACTCTGCTCCTAATAATTCTCTACGTTATATGGTTATCTTTCCATAAGCATAAGCGTGGTTGCTTGCCTCCAGGGCCTCTCGCTGGCCACATCCATCTGCTGGACGCCAAACGACCTCTTCATCATCAGACGCTTTACGATCTTGCTCGGCGCTATGGCCATAACATTCTCCTCCAACTCGGCTCTTGCAAGGTCTTGCCAGGGAATGTCTCACTACGGACATCCTGAACTTCGCCTCCAGGCCACGTTTCTCCGGAGGTGAGCATTTGGGCTACCATTGTACGTTGCTTGGCCTCGATCCATATGACCGCCGGTGTCGAAACCTTCGCGGGATCTGCACATCGCAGCTTCTATTCGAAGGGAGGAGGTGTCCAAGATGCTGCGTGGCTTGTTCTAGATGGGATCTGTAGACGTGAAAAAGATGATGGTTGATCTCGTATTTGATATAGTTGTAGGATCAATCTTACCTGACAAAAGCTACATGGGCAGCGCCGAAGAGGTGGAAGAGTTTAAGGAAATGATCAACACCCATTTCAAGCTATTGGGAGCATTTAATGTTGGGGATTATATTACCTTTCTCGGATGGCTGCGAGCGGGCAATGAAAAAGTTGAACAGGCAGAGGGATGAGATCCTGCAGAGGGTGATAGATAAGTACCGTCTTAATACTAAGAAGAAGAATGATGAGCGTCTGATAGATGTGCTCATCATTCTTGCTGCGACGATACCATCGTCAAGCCCACCATTACGGTGTGTCCCTTTTCGTTTCGATTTTTCTCATGATTTTAAGGGCAATTTTTCTTTCGATTTTTCTCATGATTTTAAGGGCAATGTTTCTGGTAACTGAGATGTCCTTTATTTTGCAGAGCATCATGCTCGGAGCAATTGATACGTCGACCAGCACAACCGAATGGGCAATTTCATCGCTGGTGCAACACAGGAAGAGCTGGACGTCGTTGTTGGAAGAGAGCGCGTGTTAGATCTCAGCTTGAAATATTTGGAGGCAATCATGAAAGAGACTCTTCGTCTTTATCCCGCAGGGCGAAGGAGCAGAGGCCCAATTTGAATTTCGTTAGTGATATTCGTTGGATGAATCTTGATAGAACCTTCTAAATTAAGAAAATCACCACCCTTTTGTGCGTTTGAACTTTATAAAACGTTACTTAGTAATATGCTGTTTGCTTTCGGCTACCTCGCCCGCTCCTCTTGCGTTGCATGTCAATGTGCTGCGTGGCTCTGTCCTGTGTGGGTCTTTGATCTATCAGTTCTGGATTGTATATGCCTTCATTCTGGATTGTATATGCCTTAATTCTTGGTGAGTATTGTTATTTTATTATATGCAGTAAATTAAAGAGTGTATAGATCTTATTATAATTTTTTCATAAGCAGTAAATTAAAGAGTGTATAGATCTTATTGTAATTTTTTCCCTTCCCTTTTTGTTCTCTGATTCAATTTCAATTAAAATTCGCCTATGAAAATTCTGCGTCTAACTTGATTTTTGTTGGCACTTTGTTGTTCATGGCTTAGACAATTGAGAGCAGAAGTAGCAGTGAAGGAAATAGAAAACAGCTGGATCGTCTCCCCAGCCAAATGTAGAAGAAAATGAACAAGAAAATCACCCAAATGTAAAAGTATGTGAGACAGGTACAATTTCCCTCTCATAGCTTCCTAGTGTACAGATTGATTGCAGGTATATACAAATTATTTTTAAGTATTCATCGGATTTTCTCTATGGGATAACTGAGCTGTATTAATTGATGCGAAACCACCTTAGGGAGATCTCTAATGTTAGGAAAGTTTTAAGAAAGTTTTATGAGTCAATTAAGTTTTTTATTTTTTTCTCAGCTTGTCCAAAGACATCTAAATAAACTAAGTTGAACCTAAATTGATTTTATTTTTATTTAGTATTAAAATTTGTTAAATGGTCACTGTTAGGGTTAGTTTAATAGTTTTTTTAAAACAAGATTGATTCTGAGTTAATGTAGTTGTGTAAGTTTGCCGTTTATTTATTACTTATTTATTACCGTGGTTGATAATGGTTTTAGATCTTCCCTTCTCTCTAGGAGCTTCACATCTCACTCCTTTCAGTATTTTTAGTTTAGTGTTATATTATATTATTTATTATATTATATAATTAAGAATTGTAAGCAAAGTGAATTTGTTTTTTTCAAATATATCATTTATCACATGTTATTAAATAAATTATGAGTTAATTTTATATTATTTTTTTCATTGTTATTGTTAAAAGTATTTAAGTTAACATTTTGTTATTTTTTAACTAATATAATGTTATTATAAATAATAAAGTCTTTATTAATAGTTGAGGAGTTTAAAAAAGATATGAAAAAATTAAAAAATGATACAGAAAAAATCAATAATTGAAAAAAGAAAAAAACAAAGAGAATGGGAGAGAATTAATAATAAAATCTTATGAGAGTTAAAAAATTTTAGCATAATATTTTACAATTAATTCTTATTTATTCTCTTTTGTTTTTCTTTTTCATCTCTATCTTTCTATCTTTCATTTCTATTTTTTTTTTAAATTCCTCAACTATTAATAATATGTTCAGATATCTAAACAAATTCTATATCTCTTATTTATTTCACTGAAATATCCATGTGAAAGATAACTTTAATAATTAACTTTTTAAAAAAATTAATAATTTTCCACTCATAGGGTTTCATACAGTTGGATATATATGATTAGACTTATAAAAACCTATGATGCTTAGACGTTTCTTTGCCCGAAAATATTTTATCTCTTTCCCTCACAGAGGGAATCTTAAGTGTTAATTGGTGGTCAGTCTTTTTATCAGGAAAATGCATATAACTATTATAATCAATTTTCCTCTTCATCATCTTCTTCTATTTGGTGCTCTGTTATCCATGTTGTGAGGATATCGGCGAATGACTGTTATTCTCATCAATGGCATACATTCTTATCGTTGACTATAGTTGTCTCGGGCGTGAGCTTAACTGGAGTCTAATTACTGAATTCGGTGACTCAGTTAGTCGAGTTAATGGAGTTTATGCTTAGTTTTAGAAAATAAATAATTTTTTTTTAAATAATAATTAAATTTTTAATAAATAACTCAATCGATCAATTTACAAGTCCTATGTAATCTTTAGTTTCCAATTCTAAATTCTCTTATGAATTTCACAAGAGAGGACTTAGTCAAATTAATCACTTTTAAAGATGGGTAAAATTAGTCATAGACTCATAAACATAGGATTTATTTGTAAATCCAGCTATATGGGTAGAGTATTTGTATAGGATATAGCATTTGATTGTGATCAGTTGATTCATGTCATTAAATGAATTTTTTTATTTATAGATTTCAAAATACGAATATAACAATTATAAAAATTATTAAATTTAATATATAATCATTAAAAAATATTAAAATATTAATTGTCTAACAGGTAGGTGGTCAAACTAGTTACAAATTTCTTTCTCCCATCTTTATAAATGATCTATATGCACAATCATGGTCACGTGTATTTATATCTCTGTAACCACCCATGATTACATGCATTCATTTTCATTCCTAGCATACCAATTCTTTTATTAATGACCTGCCAATTCTTTTGCTTGATATGTAGTTCTAATTCTTTTCCAAGCATGCTACATTGAAAAATCCATGGCCTCTATTTTATCTTAAATGAGTTGTTTTTTTTTTTACAAAAATTATATTATATATTTTCTAGAAAAAGGTTTTCATAATCACATCCAGTCATATCAAAGTTTAACTTCCAATTTAATTAGACGCTTTCAGAATAACATCCATTCATTTTCCATTTACATATCTAACCGACACGGTTTAATTTAAACGGCCCAATTTACATATCTAACCGACACGGTTTAATTTAAACGGCCCAATTTCTTTTCATGATTTTAATATCCTCAAAGTTTAGGGCAAACTCTATTTGCTGCCCATCATAAAGAAAACTAGTCAAATAAAACTTTATGGTTTTGTAATCAGTAGTTTTAAATTAGGAAAATATTTAAGAAATATTGTAACTAATTATGAAAATATCGTAACCAAGCAAATTTCTTTCCATGTATTGTATAACTTGTTATTAAATATTATTCATTTCACAATTTTTTTCAATATTATTATTTAAAGTATTTTTTTAAAGATTTTTATTATATTATTTTTTAATTTTTTATCACTAATTTATTTTTCTCTAATTTTTATTTTAGTTAATTTTCTTTTGAATTTCTAAATTAAAACTATTATTAATGTGTTACAAAAATTTAAATAATAATATATTTTTTTACCATTAATTTCAAAAAAGAGTATTTCACAATTTTCATCTCTCTTATAGAGTAAGGTACTTTCTCTAACTTGATTTTTGCAATTCTCTTCAATCTATATTTTTCTACTTGTTACATAATTAATTATTAAACATTAATAATAAAATGAGTACCCTTAGTTTTCCTTCTTTTTCTTTAAAACTTTTAATTAACATAGTTTGGTATTTGATGATTAATTTAGTTTATCCATAATTCCATTTTTGTAAATCTAATATTAGCACATGTCCTCTTGATTCTCAAATACAATTTTCTCTTTTGGCTAATTGATATCACCTAGGTGAATCCGTATTATTAATTTTACAAATAAAATACATACAACTACTGTACCTAGGTATGTGTTTATTGTACTATGTTATCCATGTTATAAGACTCCATAAATGTAGTAATTTTAAATTATTTTTATGAAAAATATATCATTATTATCTACTTAACAGGAAATAATGTTTTTAATTTTAAAGTTATATGGCTAGACTATAAAACTTGACTGAGAAAATAATGTTATATTTTAAAATCACATGGCTAAATTGTAAGATATCCAGTTTATGTTTATCAATTCAAGTTAATCTATATTTTTTAAGCTGATATTACTTGCTCTTAGCTGTCGTGGTAATTTTTTAGTTTGGCATTATTTGCTCTTAGCTTTCCTTGAGCACTTTAGTGACGATAACTTGACCATTATTACAATCTCAGAGCGTGCTTACCTTTCGTCTAACCAAGTTCACTTAGAGAGCATATTTATGAATTACGATTGTGTTTCTCTCTGGGTTTTAATAGTTTTTATGAGAACCAGTATTTACATTCCTCGGATATAAGGACTACCTTATTATCTTGTATCCTTCGGATTTTTTCTCTTAGTTAATTGATAATTGTATTAATTGGTACGAAACCCTATGAATTCACTAAATAGGGTTGCTACTTGTCACTCTTAAAATTTGTTAAAATTTAAATGCTCACGATTAGGGTTACTTCGTCGATAGATAATGGTTTTTGATCTTCTCTTCTCTCGAAGTTTTACATATAACCGGTTTTACATTAAATAATATCTTCTCTTGCATTTGTCGTCTATGTGTTAGATTTATATTATCCTATATAATTAGCCTAATTATATTTATGTGATATAACAAATTCTGTGCCATCAATGCAAGCTTTCACTCACCTTTGTTATCTTGAATTAGCGAGTAGCGTTTTGACTACAAATAAGTTGTTTTGAATTTGAATTAAGGGTGAGCAAAAAACATATTATGATATTTTCCTCTTATGTTTTTAATTACACTCGTTTACTATTACAATTTTTAAAATTATATTTTTTTTAATTTTTTATTATTATTGCCTTATTATTATGATTATTTAATATTATATTTTTTAATTACATTTATTTTAATAATTTATTTGATAAAAATTTTAAAATCAACAAACTTAATCTATACTAAATTAAGAAAAAAATTAAAAATAATTAATAATTTTAATATATACGTATATCAATTATAAATACTGGTCAATATAAAAAAAAAAAAACTCAATCCAAAACTAACTCAACATCTTAATATTCTATCTTAATTTAAGTTGCATATGGTTGGACGTAATGTAAACAAACCCTTCCATGCTTCTTCGCAAATTGATTTTATCGAGTACTTCCTAATCGATATATTTTTAAATGGTCTATCGTTAATTGTTAAACGTTACTAATAGACCTTTCCTTAGTCTGTTGTTTTTTTATCATTGTGTCAGACTAATTTACTTTATCCTTTTCATAGTGTAAAATTAATATCCTCCTGACTCTTAATTTCAATTTCAATTTTCTGTCTTGATTAATTAATAATTAAATTTTGATGATTATTTGATGATTAATTTACTGCATTTTTCTCATTATTAATATTAACTCATCACCTTCACCTCTCCATTTCAATTTTCTGTCTTGATTAATTGACACCATATGTTTCTTCGAAGATTTATATCAAAATTTTATTGTCCTCCATCATCTTCTTAGGGAGCAAAGTTATGTCTACATTGTGACCAAAACTAGCAATTAGTTGTTATCCCAACATTAGCATGTGTTAATACCCAAGGTTTTTAAGACATTTTTCCTGTGTTATCATGGTTTTGTACGTGTTTTTTCTGCTAGATTGATTAATAGAGCAGTGTTATAAATCATGTAGGTTCTATCTGTGCAGATTGATTGGTTATAAAGCACAATCATTGTGTAATTATAACTATATTTTATTATACTATTATTTCAATTAGGGATCAAGTCACTCAGCTATTCACTTTGACTAATAATTAACCCTAAAGCACAATGATTGTGTAAAAACATTAAAATCTTTTTATCCTTATACTCTTCGTATCTTTATCCTTATACTTGATTATGTATAACTATTAAGTTTTTATAACTATTACTAGATTATGTGTAACTATTAAGTTTTTATAACTATTAACGTAACTTATTCATAATAAATTTTATGTGAGTATACAGAACTATAATCAATATATGTAACGATTCTTCATAATATTGTTACACTCGGTTTTCTTCATGTGAATTTAGTATACCTCCACCAAATAGTCTCATTGTTAACTGTTGGTTAGCATTTGACCTTTTCTGGTATTCATTTGGTATCGTTACACTCGGTTTTCTTTTTGACCTTTTCTGGTATTCATTAGCAAGGACTTTGACAAAATCCTCTTCAAAGAATTTTTAACATAATGTTTTCAGGGCACTAACAAGTAACTTCAGAAACGAATGTTTTAAGTATATTCATAAAATCTCTGTTGTATATTCACTCATTTCACTAGCTTTTATGCTCTACTCAGTCCATGAAGGCAGCAAAGCACCTCGAGTGGGTTGTAATTACATGATATTATTTTAAATATATTATTTATTTCTATGAAGAGTTTTCATTTATAGTTATAATCGTTATTTACTGTATTTTTATATATTTTTATAGTGTTCGACCATAGAGCGTAAAACAAAGACTGTATAGCAGCTCTAGTGAGAGCAAGGCCATTTAAAGTAGGCAACAGAGCCGCTGTTATCCATGTTAATTAGGCAACATTATCTCTACATGTTTAGGAGCTTTCAAGGTTTGGAAAAATCCTCGTACAACTATAAACCATCCAGAAACTAATTATTGTACAGGGAGATCTGATCTAGGTTTAGGAGCTACTATGGATCCCTGCCTTAGGTGACCAACACTCGTACAGGTTTAGGAGGTTATCACAACCTTGGTAAATAAAAAAGAACAGGGGGATACTTTCTTCTCGTACAGGGAGCTAAGATGGAGCATCTTAGGGAGATTGAGGTGTGTTGATACTTCCGTCTTGCATTAGTAGAATTCTCTTACAGGGATTCACGAGCCAGCACCTATATTTAGGGTCTCTTACTCTTAGTCCATTCTGAAACTATATTGCAAGGGAGCTATTTACCAGCCTGCAACTATAATGGGATGGGACTGTTTTCCAGCCTGCAACTATAGAAGTACCAGTCATAGGTGGGTGAAACCATCTGTTTATCTAACCCAGGTTTGGGCTACCTTACTTTATCTAAGCATGCATATATAGACTGTAGCGTCCAATGGTGGATTAGTCATGGAAACGTGGTTTTTTCAAGTGCCTAATGCGAGTCAGTGAATCAATGGCCCAAGGTCAGAGTATGAACCCTGCTAGTCCAAGCATTAGAGACTCGTTCTGGAGCTCTTTCTGCTCGCTTTGATACGATTTTTAAGACTTCTTATGGAGCTTAGCCACCTTACATTGACCATGAGAACCCAACCGATAATAAATCGATCCTAATGTCCCTGTCTGCCGGCATAAAAATCTGTTAGGGTATATCCTGATATCAGTCTTATAGTAGTCATTGTTGACACCCTCGCATGTAGGTTTATTTTTGGGGTTAGTTATACAATAATTATGGAATGTGACTCCGAAGCCAAACAATAAGGCTGATGTTAGGGACATGGACCCTGATCACCATTCATGGGGGTAGACATTCAAGAAGGTAAACGAAGGGATTCCTAGACTCTAGGAATACGGCTAAAGGATATAACTATGAAAAGCAAGGAATAAAGCAGATCCAAGCGACGACAAATAATGGAGTGATGTCTACTATCAATTAGTAAATGATTCTAGTGAGGAAATAACTTTCACCAACGAGGCAAGGTACTAAGTGAATGATGGAGCAATGTCTGCCAGGGTGTATGGAGGGATTCCTCCTCGCGTTGATTTGTTTGGAGATGGATATTCAAGGGGTCAAGGAAGTAGGAGTTTACTTCGTTACTGAAGGCATAGGCTCTCTCAGTTTCGTATATTAGCTTGGGAAAAACCAAGGCTGGACTGGGTTGACCAGGACCTTGCTGGCAGGCAGGAAAGAACATATCCTGAGCACCTATGCCTGTCCTTAGCTGCAGGAAAAAATAGCACATATAAAATCTTACCTGCGGGAAGGATCTTTGGATGAGGACCTTACCAGAGCTCAGGACCAGGACCTTATAACTCAGGGTTTACTTCACGTTAGAAGGATTGATCAGGTATAAACTGTTGGTTTTACTTGCTGGGTTGATCAGGACTTGACCAGGTTTCTAAGGACCTTACTGGGTTGACCCGCACAGGACCTTACATCGCTATGGGAAAGGGATAACCCTTTGCACATAATTTGTGAATTATGGCTCACCAAGTAAGGTAAGTAAATAGTGACAAGGGTTAAAACAAACCAAATTGGGATAAATACAATTAAGTGATCGAGTCAAATAGCTTAAATGGTCAAATTGAAAGTCCAATGTTACTCCCGTGTTATCCCTCCTCCTCATAGTCCTATTTATTTGGATTTCAATTTGTTAAGGTGAACTTATCAGTAAATAAGGTGTGCTTAATTGATGCAACCAGTGTATTTTTAGAGATACCGACGGGGTAGTGGGAATATTGTTAATACTTTATAATCGAGCAAACTCGACTTTTTCCACTTTTCATAGCGATTACAATGATTTGTGCGTCGCATATAGCATGATTTATATTAGTAGGCTGAGCAGAAGCAGTTCAGTTTCAGGCATTACAGGAAGTTGGCCGAAGAAGGAGGGACAAACCAATTGATGGAAAAATTGGCAAACCGGTATTATTCTAAGGCAACGTCTTCATAATGAGTTTTTTTATCATTCTCAGGGTTTCCGTTTCCCCAATTCCCCGATGCGTGCCTTCGAGGAATTGTACGCCTTTCTAAATGGCGAAATGGCTTTAAGCATAATCATCTAGAATATGATAAACAATTTTTATTTTTTTTAAATCTTAGAAATTACTGAGTAATGAGTCATAAATATTTTTCTATAGTCAACATTTCGAGTGAAATAAAACGATTTATTTTAATGCTACCGAACAGAAAAAAATTGAGGCCAATTTCTGTTAATTGATAGCATCGATCGTTACTGTACTTCCAGCACGGGAGGAGCCGATGTTTTCTTCATGGTGTTGTTGCATTTGAGCCTGGGTTGACGGAAGTGGAAATATGAGTTGGCATTGCAAATTTTGAAAATTTAAATATATAATGATTAAATATTAAGATATTAATTTCTTATGTGGAAATTAACTAAAAATTCAAATATATTTGACAGATAGGTGTATTGATAACATACTAACGTACTCTGAAGAAGTCCGAAGGCCTCAAGATCACCCGTGTCAGTCGAGTATATCTATTATGAGTATAGTAACTCCCCCTAGTAAAAAAAACCAATAAATAAATAAATATGATAATGCTGAGTGATAATATTTTCAGTATATTAAGGCTAAAAGTGTGTGACTTGTGCAGACTCGCTTGTCATGTGAGAGAGATTTGTCTAATATTATTAGTAAAGGTTAATAAATGTCAACATGTTTGCAGCGACACCAAAAACATCCTGAGTTGGAATGTGGCAAATAGAGTGCATCCGAAATGTATGCCCTGATGTAAGTGTTACATCTAAGGCAACGTTTCCTATAATTAATTATTTTCGCTGGGTTTAACATCTCCCTCCCTCGACTAAGACAAGGTGTCAAAATGACAACTAGGTAGGTCCAGTTCCAAGTCCACGCTAGCGCCAGATTGGTCGTTACCATGGTAGTACAGGTCACCAATCCATGAAATACATTTTCTAAACTGGCCTCGACTAATTCTTAAAATAATGATTATTTTTCTAAGTTGTTTTTTAATTTTTTTAAATATTTTAATTATAATAATGATACTAAAATGGTAATAAAATATGATATATTAATAAAAACAATTAATAAAAGTATGAATTTAGGTTTTTCACTATCGAACTTGGTTTACATTTGGCAATTCTATTACATTGTGAAATTTTATAATTTTTTATTTTTAATTTAAAAATGATTATTTTATTTTTCATATTATTTCAGCTTGTAAAATTGTATGAGGTGTAAATTTTTTTTTTATTAGAAAGTATGATTAGAAACAATATAACCAATTTTTAATAGGTTAATTGGGTTTGCTTTAGGTTAGTAAATAAATTTGTTTAAAATTAGTGTAGTAATTCAGTTTGCAAAATATTGGTAATTAAATTTGATTAAAATTGGTGTTAGTAATTCAATTGGCAAAATATTGGTAATTAAATTTGATTAAAATTGGTTTTAAGCAGATTTTATGATAGGATACTCTATTGAATTTTTTCATTAAGTTTGTAAAATATTAGTAATTTTTCCATTGAAATTGATTTTATATATATTCTTTGATTTAATACGATACTCATTTGTCACGTTAAAATAGTTTTACTTTACTATTTTCTTGGATTACAATTATTAGCTTTCAATGATAATGAATTGTTTTTTAATGCTTGTTTTATGGATAATATATCTATCTTTTATATATAAATTTAATTGGAATATTTAAATAATGATAAGATGTAGAAAATATTTTTTCTTTATGGATATTAAATTGTATACATATTTCTTATAGTGTTTACAATGGTATGTTGGCCCTAGGATCTCTATTGAAAGTCTTGGATAGAGTATTTTCAAATGACAATTTTGGGAAATTGCGTGGAAACAATTTCCTAACTCGGTATCTAGACACAGTGCCTTTGTTGTAATTGGGAACTGGGAAGCCGTTGGACTAGTAATAGGTGGAGGGAGGTAACTCCAAGAGAAGCCCTCCCAGTACGCCCCAAGTTGGGTGGTCGACCATGTCTAAACAAGGTTTTTAAAGTGGTCTAATGAGGGACCCCCCTTTTTTAACACTCTATTCATGCAACCTTTCCTTGGTAATTATACCATATACTTAACCTTAATGTTTTTTTGTATGGTTAATATATCTATCTTTTATATATAAATTTGATTGGAGTATTTAAATAATAATAAGATTGTAGAAAATATTTGTTTTTAATGGCTATTAAATTGTATACATATTTCTTATAGTGTTTACAATGGTAAGTTGGCCATAGGATCTCTATTGAAAGTCTTGGGTAGAGTATTTTCAAAGGACCATTTTGGGAAATTGCCTGGAAACAATTTCCTAACTCGGCATCTTGACACATGTGCCTTTGTTGTAACTGGGAACTGGGACGCCGTTGCGCTAGTAATAGGTGGAGGGAGGTAACTCCCAGAGAAGCCCTCATAGTACGCCCCAAGTTGGGTGGTCGACCATGTCTACACAAGGTTTTTAAAGTGGTCTAACGAGGGACCCCCCTTTGTTAACACTCTATTCATGCAACCTAGGAGCTTGTATATCTTTCCTTAGTAATTATACCATATACTTATGCCTTATTATAATATTGTTATGTTATAACCCTTATCTACTTTAATCCCTATCTGACATAACCACTCTAAACCCTAGCAAATTTAGTCACTATATCATCTAATGCATATAACTTGTAACCACTAACTTTTACAACATAACATTTATAAATCCTATTAATTTTAACATTTATAAGTCCTAAACCCTTGGAAATTTAAACCTTTGTAATCCTTATGGCCCTTAATATTAAACCTTAACACATGTAACACCTAAATTTTTCGGCCCCACTCTTAGTCGCTATAACTATTATGAACCTTATGATCAAAACCCTATAACTCTTAACTATACCCCAACTGCTCAACTATACACCCATTCTCCCTAACTTCCCTACTCCCAAAACCCCTAACCCTCATGATATCTACCTCTTTCTCTCCCCTAATACCCCTCCTTCCCCACTATCCCAAATCCCCACCATTATAACTAACCCCCCCCCCCCTCTCTCCCCGTACTCC